>JBAMCJ010000315.1:0-93168 GCA_037075205.1 Drosophila prostipennis
GCCTGACTTGAGGGGAGGCACTTTAAAGACCTGCCCAGGTCCGCCCGACTACGATTCGTCAGCATCCATAGTCATAGCTAGACTATGGACCTGCTTCCAGCCGCCCTCACGGGGAGAGTATAGTCGCACTACCATCGGTGCACACAGTTACGGCAGGGGACGAGTCCCCCGTTGATCCCCCTGTGTACCCGACGGCTGACGGCCCAGATTGCAGTAAAGAAAAGGGAAAACAAATGGCTAGTTTACTCAGACTGCTTTGTATAATCAGAGAAAAATATAACTTGGCGATTTGGGTGGGATAGGTTCAGGTCATGCCCGGATCCACGGGTTCGTTATGGGGGATAAATCCCCCCACTCGGGGAAAAAGTTCAAGAATATGTGATATTCAAATGTATTTTCCACTTAAAAAGAGGTTCCCCTCCACAACCAGGAATCCCAGAGGATCTATGTATTACACATACTAAAATTGATTTTATTTTTGGTATGCAATCCTTTTAGTTTTTTAAACGCCCTTCTATTGGTGTATCACTTCGCACACACTCCTTGTGCTCTTCGTTACTAGGTGCCCTTTGCAATGGAATATTACTAATTATATATTTTGATTTATTTATTTAAGAATGCGTTGTAAATCTTTGAAAACCCCTTTAACTAAGCAGGAAATAATTAAAATTGAAAATTGTTTAAAAAATATATTTTAAAATACTGCGAATGTCGCTACAAAAATTTCATATACGTTTGACTAATCCGATGATTGACAGACACTTTCCCAGACTCTCAGCTTCTGCAACTCCGGTAGTTCTATAAGCCGAATATTCTCGGAGATATTGAGGCACTCCAATGCGGAGTTGCTGCTTAGGGGCTTCCACTCCTTGGCCCGAGGAAGCTGATCCTTGATATGCTTGCAGTTGGGATTCGAGGTGCTTGCGAAGCTCGTCACCATGTCAATCATCCGCTCGATGGTCAGGAACTCGGGAGTGTGCTTGTCCAGCTTCCAGGAGAAGTCACCATACCATAGATAGGAGTGATCGTCAACGTGGGCCACGCCCCGCAACTTGTCGCCGCAATACTTCAATCGCTGGTGATTGAACGTGGGCGAGTCGAAGTCGAAGCGGTACAAATAGGTAGGCGCCCTAGAGCTGCTGAGGCGGGACTTAACCGTTTTCAGGATGGGATGCCAGAAGACCTTGTAGCTGGCGTACTAAAATAAATGATAAAACAGAAAATTAAAAAATTATTCAATCAATTTTAAGTAAATATAAAAAATGAAATGATTGTCTTTTAAAATTATTAAATAGATATTTACCAAACACATAATATTGCAATGTTATTAGGAAAGATGAAAACAGATCTCAGAATTAATCGATCTTTAAAACAAGTGGATGTTGTGTGTGTGCAGATTTGACAATAAGCCATAACAGATAAGTTACAATTGTAATAAGAGGTACGTAGGAATAAGGAACGTAGAATGAATACTACTTTAGTAAATAAATATCTTTACACCATCTCACCTCGCAATAAGCCTTTAAGGATTCCGGCGACATGGACGAGGGGTCGCTTCCGCCGAAGTGGGTCTCCTGGAGTCGCTGGCCCAGATGCCGAGCCAGTGCGTGGGGCAGATTCCGCTTCACATCCAGTGGCAGCATGTGCTCCGGCTCCTTCTTCAGACTGGTCAGCAGGTACGGGGCCATTTGCACCCGGGCGTACATCAGCAGTCCCTCGAAGGAAGTGCCGCTCATCAGCACCGGAATCCTGTTTCCCCAGGCCTTGTCCAGCAGATCCTGCGGATGCTTGGGCAGCACACAGTGCTCCGTATTATAGGGCTCCACCATGGGCCCGAACTGGAAGACGCAGTCGTCCAGGTGCTCCGCTTCGCTGAGTAGGTATGGTCGAACAAGTTTCTCACCTGGTAAACTCTGTAGGTAATTTAAAACCATGGCATCGGTCACATGCTCGGCACTATCCATTCCCAAGTTGGCAGCCAACCGATGGGGCAGATTCTTTATGGGACAGAGGGCCCAGGAGCAGAGAACATTACCCGACTGCATTACGGCCTTTTGGAACAGTCCCTCGGCCTTGGGATTCAGCATTAAATAATGGACCGAGGCTGCTCCGGCACTTTCCCCGAAGGCGGTCACGTTTTTGGGATCCGCGTTGAAGTTCGCCGCGTTCTTTTTGATCCACTGCAACGCCAACAGCTGATCCTTGAGGCCAGCATTTCCGGGCACTCCTACAGCGGGATCGTTTAGGCTCAGGAATCCCAGGGGACCCACGCGATACGAAACCGTCACCACCACCACATCGCGCATCATGAAATAATCTGGGCTATGCAGTTCCTTGGTGGGATCACCCTTCTCGAAACCACCGCCAAAAAAGTAGACAATCAGCGGCAGTGGACTTGCCGAGTTGAGCTATAAATGAGACAGTAATTAATTAGGAGAAACCAATTGGGAAGCTGTGTATATGCTACTAATTTTTAGATCTTTTATTTAACATGAAAAATGTATAGCCAACTCAAACTTTAAGAACCATAACTACAGAACTTCACCAAAAGTTAAATATTACTCAATAAAAACAAGAAAGGAAGCTAGCTTCGGCCATCCGAAGCTTATATACCCTTGCAGATAATTCCTATTAATGACTAATTTTCCGATCGTTCCCATGGCAGCTATATGATATAGTTGTTTGATATTGATAAAATTAAAATAGAAATTCGAAAACATTTAAAAAGAGTCATGTTCCAGAGTAGAAGAGAATACAATAAATGTCAACGAAGCCATAATTTATTTCCTATTATATTCCCATTAATTTCCCGATCGTTCCTATGGCAGCTATATGATATAGTCGTCCGATTTTGAAAAAATTTTATTCGAAATTCAGAATTAGATAAAAAATGGCATTTCAAAAAGTAGGTTCTAGGTTCAAAAACACCCAAGATATAATTTTTTTTACATTTTTTCTCCCGATTATTCCTATGGGAGCTATATGATATAGTTGTCCGATCCGGCTCGTTCCGACTTATATACTACCTGCAACAGAAAGAAGACTTTTGGGAAAGTTTTAGCCCGATATCTTTAAAACTGAGAGACTAGTTTGCGTAGAAACAGACAGACGGACAGACGAACAGAAGGACAGACGGACATGGCTAGATCGACTCGCCTAGTGATGCTGATCAAGAATATATATACTTTATGGGGTCGGAAACGTCTCCTTCACTGCGTTGCAAACTTCTGACTGAAATCATAATACCCTCTGCAAGGGTATAAAAAGTTCGCCCCTGATCCGAAAGAACTTTTTGTAACCTTTTGGTTTTTCCTGTTCACAGCGAGTTTATAGTGACAATATGGCATTTCTGGTACTTTTTCGAAAAAGTTGCACTCAGTCGTTATTTTATAACATCGTAATTGTTGGAAATACTTTTATAATGTTTTCACTAATTGATCGCCAATTATATTAGCTTTTCATAAAAAATTTAAAAATTTTTTAAAATGTGTTCCTCCTATAAATAAATAACAATAATTGTTTTAATATTTTTCAGCTACAGAGTTTAAAAACATTTAAAAATGAAGTTTAGAATAAGGACCGAATAAAATGAGGGGCCTGGCCAACGGTTTTTCTCAATACCTTTTTTTTTTGTGTACATGGAGATTCTTGGTATAAAAGTAAGTCTTAAGTTATCTTTAAAAACGAGCAAGTCCGCTGCTCAGTTAATTCTTATCTGAACAAATCGCTTCCATAGCTGGGTATAGTCTTAAAACTGATATACAACTTTGCACTCCGACAAACGCAGTAAACATGACTCAGCTTATGACTATAATCGTATATAGGTATACTTATCTAAATAAATAAAATTTTCGTTACGGTGGGAAAATTGAGTATAAATACAGTTGGTTCCAATAAAAGACCTAAACTTTTCCACTTCTTTTAAGTTCAAATTGCTTTAGCGTTATTCTACTAAACCTTAATCTGAGGGCTTTTTTTAGCAATAGCTCTCAACTCGATTATGTAATCCCGATAGACACTGAAACTTTGCTGGTTTTAAAGAGTACTTAGGGAGACGATGGTTTTACCTCCTTGGCGTAGACATTCAGGTGCAGGCAATCTTCGACGCCCTCCAGCTGCTTGGTGTAGTGGTTGAATTGTAGGGGCTTCTCGCCTCTTTGCGTGCAATCCAGTGGTTGAGTCCAGGGCTCCACGGGCAGCGGTGCCATAAACCGGAGCGGACCCACTGGTGGCTTCGCATACGGAATCCGCTCGAAACTGACGTACTCATCGCCGTATACACCTGTGCACAGTTTTCCGCGCACCGGTCCACTGCTCGTGTTCACCTGCAAGCTGCGATATCCAATAAAATTAAATTCACGACGGAGTATTCACCGATTTTGTGACCTCACCTCTCCATATTCGACGGTCAAATGCTAGCTCCACCACTCGGCACTATTTATCTAGCAATGGAAAAGCATTTACGGCCCTTTTTATCGCGCAAAAACAAAATACAAAAAATAAAAAACACAAATATTCTGAGACAGCTGATTTTCAGATTGCTTTGGTAGCTTTTCTGGTTCAATGTTGAGGTTAATAGTTGTTGTTAGGGGGCTATTGTTATTATTATTATCAGCTGACTTCTGCGATTACAGAAAGAGAGAATTCTCAGCGATCTACAGAAAAAAGCTCTATACTTAACAGCGATGATTTGTTTACAGTCACAGTCGCAGTCCATATAAATGCATACTATTAAATATTATGTTATTAAAGATGTATCTTTTAGATATGAGCTATCCCCAAGTTATATCTCATTAAAGTAGTAGTACATGGTTAAAATTCTTGATTAATTTAGCGATATGTATTATAAATAAAATAAATAAAACATTAAGCAATACTCTTCAGATATTTTGTAAACATTTGGCACGATGACCAAAGCCGCTGTACTTTTATAGTATTTTCTAAATAAAGAAAAGCTTTTTAATGTTGTGAGATAAGAGCAATATTGGACGCGGATCAGGAAAGGGGTTGGAAGTGTGTTACATTGGGGTAGTCCATTTAAGTGCTCTGTCGGCATTGCTCCTGATTTAAGTTGACGCCGGCAAACATTTGCGACCAGTCGCTCAGTAAACTTTGATCAACCTAATAATCCGGTATATACATTGGAAAAAGTTCTTTCAATATCACCACCTCTAGGTTTAGCAACATCAGAATAACAAGAAGAAAAACGAAATGAAAAAATAATGGAAGTGCAAGTGGGATGGTCCAAGTTGCTCAAAATGGGCGCTCTATAAGTACATTAGAGTAAACACCAGGGGGTCCAAAAGTACATGGCCAAGGTCATGATTTGAGAATTGTTACCTTCGGACCTAGCGAGCCCCCGCTGCCAGCGGTTATCACCCC
Source organism: Drosophila prostipennis (assembly GCA_037075205.1). Lineage (NCBI taxonomy): Eukaryota > Metazoa > Arthropoda > Insecta > Diptera > Drosophilidae > Drosophila > Drosophila prostipennis. Next base: position 5,383 of record JBAMCJ010000315.1, read on the forward strand.
TAATCGCTTATCACCAGAGACAGACAATCTCCGTAACCCCCGATTTCTCCCAATCTTTCCCACAGGTTGTTGGGACACAAATTTCAGCAGTACCGCCTATCCACAGGTCACACCGTGATATCCTGAGCCGCTGGTGTTGGTCTCCATCAACTACAGACTGGGAGCGCTGGGTAAGTTCCGCTAATAAAAAGTAAACAATCTAAATTTTCCAACAAACAATTCAAGAATATCAAGTATTAGTAGTAGTGTACTAAGAGCAATGGAGCCCTACAAAGCACCCATCATCTTGGGAGGCAACTATTTCGAGGGCTTGTTCTCCTACCAACTGCTTAGAGGTGATCCCTGGGTCATGAAGATCTTCCACAACATTCTGCCAAGGGAAGTGAGCGAGGCCAGCAACCAGAAGGAGCAAGACAAACTGGTTCGACGTATCAAGAAACACTACCTTAGCAATGAGGAGCAGGAATCGATGGATATATTTCAGGCACTGAATATATTCTCTCATCGCCAGATCTGGCACGATCTTTATCGCTTTGTTCAAGCCCGGAAGATTTACGCCCCCACCACGTCCACCTATCTATACCGCAGAAGAAATCATCCATGGAGTACCAAACGATAGAGAGGATGATGGGCATGTGGACATCGTTCACCTCCAGTGGGAATCCTAACTGTTCGGAAGTGGGGTCTGCCAAATGGGATCCCATCCGCGCGATGAGAAACGGTGTAGAGCAGTGTTTCAATATCAGCCATTAACTAGAAATGCGCGAACTGCCAGAGGCCGATTAACTGGCCGTGTGGGACACTTTCTATCCCAAGAAGGATCTCTTCTAGTCCGCACTTATAAGTATTTTATGATTACCATTATAACTATTTTTCCTAGGCTAAATTGTTTTTATTCGTCTAGCTATATTTAGAATCTAAGAATTTAGAATTTAGTTTAGAAGATGAAAAATAAGCATTTTTAATAACTGTAAGTCGACAAATAAAAAGTTTTAAAAATCCTTTAATAAGTATTTATGCGTTTCAAATAAAAATTTAGATTCCAGCGTATGTTCCAAATAAATGGAAAAGTAGATTTATTGTGGAGTTTTAAGTGGTTTTTTTTTCATAATAATCACATGATCATATCATAGAATTTAATTAAATTTTGCTATAAAACCACCTTTTCCTTGGAAACTAAAGGTGATACAAATATTTAAAACAATTAATTGTAATAATAATTGTTTTCCGAAATTAAAATTATAAAAACAGGCCACATTAAAATACATGATTATTTGCCTAACCGCAGCTGTAGGTGATTGTGGACAAGATTACTGGGTGAATTCAAGCGCTGCCGGCGTCTCTCCTGATTTAAGGTGCTACACCGAAATATTTGCGATCAGTCTCACGGGAAACTTCGATCGATCCAATATTTGCGCGAACGCCTTCATAATTGTGAATATCATCGAATATCATCAGGAACACAGGAGCCCTAGAAAATAACAAAACCGACAAAATTATGGAAGTGCAAGTAGGATGGCCAAAGTTGGTCAAGATGGGCGCCCAGTAAGTACATTTATAAGGAGCCAAAATCATGATTCGGGAAGTGATACCTTCGGACCTGGCGCGACCCACTACCAGCGGTTATCTTTCCTAATCGCTTATCGCAATCTGTCTGGCTCAGTAACCCCAGATTTCACCCAATCTCTCCTACAGGTTGGTGGGCCACAAATTTCAGCAGTTCCGCCTGTCCACAGGTCACACCGTGATATTGGACACCAAATACGGACAGGTCCGCGGACTACAAAGGAAGACTGTATATGATAAGGAACTGTACTTCGCCTTCGAGGGCATACCATATGCCAAACCGCCGGTGGAGGACCTCAGATTCCGGGCTCCTCAGCCTCCGGAACCCTGGCAAGGAGTGCTCAATTGTACCACCAGTCGATCGAAGCCCCTGCAGAGGAACATGCTTTTGGGGATCGTGGAAGGCAGCGAGGATTGCCTGCACCTAAATGTTTATGTGAAAACCCTGAAGTCAGAGAAACCTCTGCCAGTAATCGTGTGGATTTATGGAGGGGGCTTCCAGAAGGGCGAGGCTTCCAGGGATGTTTACAGTCCCGATTACTTCATGAAGCAGCCAGTGGTTTTCGTCTCCATCAACTACAGACTGGCAGCACTAGGTAAGTTTTCAGTTAATACTTCAAATTAATAAGAAAAAAATGAATTAGGAAACATAGTTGGTCGTGAAATAGATCAATTGCATTTGTTATGTGAGTTTTAATCGCTTACAATCAAACTTGCATATTCAGCGATAGAAGGAAGCTCATTTAACGCTAATACGTATTTTCCAACTGATACGTATAATCTTTATAAACATTAAGGGAATTCCATATTTATACAACAACCGCTTAATCTTTAAGGAAACTTAAATAGTTTTATATGGAATGATTAGGTTCCTATATAAACATTAACCGAAAAAAAACCGTGATTCTGACCTATCCCAAAAAAAATATAAATAACAGATAGTTAAAGCAAAATTATAATCTTAAATCTTAATTGAATATTTATATTCTCATGTTGTGATAAACCAGCACTTAATGATTCTTGTCCCCTTTTCAGGTTTTCTTAGCCTCAAGGATCCCAAGCTGGATGTTCCCGGAAATGCGGGCCTCAAGGACCAAGTGATGGCACTCCGCTGGATCAGCCAAAACATCGCCCACTTCAACGGCGACCCCAACAATATCACATTGATGGGAGAAAGTGCAGGATCAGCATCTGTTCACATGATGATGACCACGGAGCAAACACGTGGTCTCTTCCACAAGGCTATCCTGCAATCGGGATGTGCGCTGAGTGAATGGGCGGAAAGTCGGGATCACAATTGGGCCTTCCGGCTGGCTCAGAACTTGGGCTATAAGGGCACCGATAAGGAGGCGGATGTATTACGATTTCTCAGCCAAACTTCCGCTCGTCAGATAGCGGCAATTGACCAGGACGTTATCACCAAGACTGAACTTCGGAACTTCCTGCTTTTCGCCTTTGGACCGGTGGTCGAGCCCTATGAGACCGATCACTGTGTGGTGCCCAGGAGGCATAAGGAGCTGTTATCCGAAGCCTGGGGCAACGATATACCCGTTATTATGGGCGGAAACTCCTTTGAGGGATTGTTTTCGTACCAAGTGCTGAAAAGTGATCCTTGGGGCCTGAAAAACTTCCACAACATCCTGCCACGGGAGGTAAGAGAAGCCAGTTGTCTGGAGGACCAGGATCTACTGGTTCGGCGTCTGAAAAAACTGTACTTCAACAACGAGATGCAGGAATCGATGGAGATGTTTGAGGCCTTAAATATCTTTTCTCATCGCCAAATTTGGCACGACATGCATCGTTTGGTTCACGCTCGCCAGAAATACGCTCCCGAAACGCCCACCTATCTGTACCGTTTTGATTTCGACTCCCCGCACTTTAATCAGTTCCGGCGACTGGTTTGCGGCGATCATATTCGCGGAGTGGCTCATGCCGATGAATTATCGTATCTCTTCTACAACATCATAGCCTCGAAACAGGAGAAATCATCGATGGAGTACCAGACCATAGAAAGGATGGTGGGCATGTGGACATCGTTTGCCTCAAGTGGGAATCCTAACTGTCCGGAACTGGGAGCTGCCAAGTGGGAGCCCGTTCGGCTGGAAGAAACCGGCGTAGAAAAGTGCTTTAACATCAGCAATGAAATCGATATGCGAGAATTGCCGGAGGCGAAGTTCTTGGCAGTGTGGGATTCGTTCTATCCTAAAGAGGACCTCTTCTAATCCTTATAAAAAATGTCTGTGAACATATATGTATATTTTGTGTAGTCCAATTATATTTAAGTATATCCCTTTTATTCTTTTAAAAATATAAAAAAATTCAATTAGATTTCATGCAAAACCTTTTATTTAGTGCACAGCAACTTTTGTTAGTAAAAAGCAAAATATTTCTAGAGAGAGAGACTCGTATAAAATCCAAATAAATTTAATTATGATTATTGTGTATATAGATAACAATGAATATTGCTTGTATATTGTGCATATTTTTTATAACCCAATATATAAATAGAATTTAGAGATTAGTAGTGTCTACTGAAATACATTTTATAAATAAAATCCTATTTCTCAAGGCTTATCTTGACCGGAAAAGGAACTCACATCTTAAATTTTATATTTTAAAATATTTTAAATTACTCAAACAACAATACAAATTTTCTTAAATAAATACATGAATGAGTTTATGTAGTTACCAGTGCGCACTTTATCTCTCATTGTAGACAGAAAATATCGTCGAGTCACTGCGGGGTCAAGTTTGAGGCGACTAGATGGAAAGTTACCTGACGAAGGCGAATTGTTTTCGCGACGTGATTAATGCGAGCACCCAAACCAGTTTTATTAAGGTAGTGAGAACTTCATATATTGTTTGTACTTTGACATGTAACAACAGCTTCATGAAAAAACTCATGATTCGCAATAAAAACAGCATAATTTTAGAACTAATTCTCCTAATTCAATAATATTATTTATGAAATTATTTTGTGAATGCAGTGAATCCAGTCATGAAAAGATTTCTTCATTAATTTGGATTTTAGCGACCATTTTCTAAATGGTTCCAGTTTTATTTACAAAATATACAAAGTTCCACCTATTTAGTACAAGTCGTGTTTATCGTAAAGTCTATCCCAAATCCGATTCTGCCTTGACTCTGGCAGCACGATGAACTCCAGTTGCTTTCCAATGTTGAGACACATCTGTGGGCCTCCTTCATCCAAGGCTTCCCAAGTGGTCGGATTGATCTGCGGACAATTGGGATTATCGTTTCGGGCGAATGCCACCCACATGCCCACCAATCTCTGTATGGTTTGGTACTCCATCGAAGACTTCTCCAGTTTGTTGGCCAAAATGTGGTAGAAGAGGTAGGAGACGTCGTCGGCATGACTGACGCCGCGAACGTGCTTGCCGCACATCGTCTGCCGGAAGTGATTGAAATGGGGCGAATCTACATCGAAGCGGTACAGGAAGGTGGGCGTAGTGGGGGCGTGGCTGAGGCGAGCCAACACAGTGCGATGGATGCCATGCCAGAAGTGTTTTACGGACAGAATTTGCAGGCACTCATTGAACTCCATGCGGCCGCGAGTTGCATCCTCGAAAGTATCCACCTTAAACTGACGCAGCAGATCCTTGAGCTGGGTTTGGGAACTCTTCTCCCTGATCTCTCGCGGAATCAGCGCCTCAAAGGCACTCAGCATGTGCTCCTCATCGTGCAGGGTGGCCTGGTAGGAAAAGAGGCCCTCGAAGGAGTTTCCTCCCAAAATCAACGGCAGATCATTGCCCCAAGCCGCAGGCAGCATCTCCTTGTGAGAACGAGGTAGAATGCAATCCCTGGTTATATACGGTTCCACCACGGGCGTAAAGGGAAACAGGACGTAATCCCGCCGTTCTTCCAGGGAGACGAGAGAAACGGTGTGGGCAGCCATTTCGGAGGCGGAAGCCTTTTGGAGGAATCGGAACACCTCCTTCTCGTTCTCACTGCCCGAGTAGCCCAGCTGGCAGGCCAGGCGGTACGCCCACTGGCCACTCGGCTCGTTGGCCCACTCGCAGAACATGGACCCCGATTGCATGATGGCCTTGTGAAACAGTCCCCGGGTTTGCTCCGTGCTCATCATCATGTGAACGGAGGCTGCTCCCGCACTCTCGCCCATCAGGGTTATATTCTGGGCGTCTCCGTTGAATTGGGCTATGTTCTGACTGATCCAGCGGAGGGCCATCACTTGATCCTTGAGGCCAGCATTTCCCGGCACATCCAGGTCGCGATCCGAGAGGCTGAGGAAGCCTGAAATAGGTCAAATAAATGAATAACTGTTTACAAGCAAATTATATAAATAAATATAAATAATGTATGTTTTAAATATTTAAAAATAAACCAAAAATGTCAACTAGCTACATAAAAAAAGTGATATGTTGAAAAAATTTTAAAAGGTATGCACGGGAATTAAGTAAGATTATTACAATGAAACCCAATGAGACAATTATGAAGCTCAATGGAAACATTTTACCATAAATATTTTAGTATTATTTGTAGCGTATTATTTTTTAAAACAATTGATCTAGAATTTGCAATATATTCATAGAAATATTTACTGGTTTGTTACAGTTACGTTGCATGAGCCTACATAGACATTATTTTAATTGATCGTTAAGGTAATGTTTAATCACAGGGTGAGTGTGGTTCTCTCTCCAATTTAATGCCAGCTAAAACGACAGTAATAGTAATGCTAATGATTTTATGACTATAGAAGTGGCAGTAGTGAGCAATTAAACTATACAGTCTGTGAATTATTTCCGATTGAAATTGAGTTTGCATGGCATGGAGAGTACAACGTGTAATTTGTATGGAATAGACTTCCCTGTTGGTGGATAGTGGTCAAAGTCCAGGGTGTTTAATGATGATAAAGAAAGTAAAAATTCGGTAATTAGAATATGTAATATCCTAAGTCACCATTTTGTGCCCGACTATTGTATTTATTTCATTTTAACTTCATGCTTAAGCCCCTTAGCTCAAAATTAGCTTTCAACTTTTCCTCAATCTTAGTTACCGATATCTCTATATCTCGCGTGTCATATCACGCGATCCACACTGTAAATGGATATTTATAGCATTCATTTTAAAACATATGACTGCTAGAAATAAGCTCCAGCCACTTACCCAATGCACCCACTCTGTAATTAAATGTGACAACCACTACGTCTTGCTGCATAAAGTAGTCTGGACTGTAGAAATCTCGACCAGCTTCGCCGATCGTGAATCCGCCGCCATATATCCACACGATCACGGGCAGCGGCTTGTCCGACTTGAGACGTTTGGAATACACGTTCAAGTACAGGCAATCCTCGCTGCCTTCGACAATGCTGAGGACGAAGTGCTTCTGCATGGGCTTGGCCCGCGGATAGGTGCAATCCCTTATCCCCAACCAGGGGCGTGGTGGCTGGGGGGCTCGAAACCGCAACTCCCCCACCGGCGGCTGTGCAAAGGGGATTCCCTCGAAGGCGAAGTACAGTTCGTCATCGTAGAGCGTTCTTCGGCGGAGTCCGCGCACCTGGCCGTCCCTGGTGCAGACCACCTTCGTCTGCTTCGTGGCCAGGCGGTACTGGACGATCTTGTGGCCGATGAGCCTGTGGAAAAGTAAGTACCATTAAAATCTTCGTTTTAAAATTAAAATAATATAAATATTTTTTGTGTATTAATTTCAATTGGTTTATTCCACTTGGTTTTATTCACTATTTATCCCCACTTAGACTGTCATCCAAATAAGGTATGCTCTTTTTAAATACTTTAACTAATCATAATTTTTGCTTCGGCATGCCAGGGGTTAAGGTTTTTGAGAGAGGGGGATATACTTGAGTCTAATAATAAGCTTTTCTTATCTTATCTGAGCAAGAGCGGAACAATCAATTGAGTACAGTAAAAGCTCCTTTAACGGGCTCCTGTATTGACATATTATTTGTAAACAAGCACGACGCGGTTTATAATAATAAATTAAGCTAATTGAGTTTAAAAACAACTTAATTAAACAAAATAATGTAAGCACCACGGATATCAATTTGAGTAAATAAAATCTATAATCAATTTATGGAATAAAAATAAATACTTCCAGACATATTTTACCGTTTTTTAAGTTTGTCCGGAAAAAGTTCAAAATGGCAGCACTGTCTAACTCTAATCTGTAGTCGAACAGTTATAATATTTGTGATTATTCCGAGGCTCAATAAACCTTATCAATACGTGATTAAAGTTTGTTTTCCCTGGCACATTAGAATTTAATTGAGTAAAATTGAAGAATGAAACAGTGAGATGGTAGTCTCTCCTTAGGGCTTTCACTGTAATTGACCTACTTGGTGCCCATTTTCAGCAGATCGCCCACTCCCACTCGGATCTCCATGGCCAGCGACGCCAATTATTTTCACTACTACTATGGATGTAGTAAATCCAAGGGTCAGAATGAACGGTATAGTTCGATGCGGGGAACGATAGTGATAGTAACACTTCCGCAGGCCGCGATCGACGAGGAACAACTGAACCGGGCAGCGAGAACCGTACAATTTGATCTATCAGTTCGACTGCCAGTAAAACCCACAGCAGCCCCAATTCAGTTGCGGCTTTAATCACGACCGCGCTTATCGCAATATGAGTTGCTGTCGCTGCACCGAAACATATGGCGGAGAATATAGAAGTAGAATATCACGACTGATAAGCGGAGAGGGCCGACTACTCACTCACTAAAGACAGCTGTTTCGTGTCTTCTCTGTAATTGCTTTTTAATGATTAATCTGTTTGCTCTCGCAAAGGTTATAAAGTCGGACTTATGTCAACGGCGAGCCGGCTAAAACCTGCCAAATCTCATTAACGATCGGGGTTATAGATCATGCAATTTACACAGTAATGGCTTTCGAAATAAGCTGCGAAAATATGTGTATTAATTTTGGAGCTATTATGGTTAACATTCAAATTAAAACTGCGCGCGCAGCTAACATGAACTGCTTTCATTGCTCGCTCGCTGTTAACGCATCAATAACATTCTGATGTTATTCTGGAAATATTTAGTATTTTATGAAGAGCAACGAAATTGTTTCTTTTTAAATAAAATTTGAAAAAAAATCGGGGATAAATAATTTGATTTTTCCTAGTATAAAAAAAGGGTTATATTACAATTAATAATTTCGTATAAAATGTAGGTTTCCTTATCGTTATAAGTGGGCTTTGATGTCCATATATAGTCTGGTCATTCTGACAGCCGGCCTCATAACTGTGAGAACTTTGAATAGTTGCACATCCGTAAGATAAATTAAAATTTGTCTTTTTCAGAGTTAAATAAAAAAAAATTGTATATTTCAGAGTTAAGTCCGTTCATAAATCAGTTGTAAGCAGTCTTTAACTTTAGTTACAGGCCTTTTCAAAATTTAATTGTGTTTTTATTATTTGGTTACAGAGCTTCCCGTCCTTGGAATGTCAGACGATAATGTTTACAGTATCAAATTCTTTGTGTGGACTTAAGTTTCTTTTTTGCTTAAAGAATGCTACATCATAACACGTAACATGACAAAGTGCGAAAATAATATTCATCGCCGCCACCTGAATGTTATGAGTTCTCCCTTGCAATTGGTGCACACGAAAAATTGGTCTATAAAATGTAAGTTTTTGGGAACAGAAGCCAGGTAAGAATATCTCATTTTGTTTTTTACAATTTAAGTCCATACAACGCGTTGTAACTTTCATCTCATTATAAGTAATAGCTAATAAAAATTGTAACTAAAATCAGAAGAATTATTAATGATTTAGTTAGTGTGTGGTTAGTTTATTAATGAAAATTAATCTTTTAGCTCATGAAACATTTTATATTTACATCGTTCTTAGGATTTCAAGCCGAATTTTACCGATTTACAAATTGGTTAAAGAAACTTTTTTTAAATTATGCTCGATTGTTGTGAACTTTGTCACCTTTTTGGGTAAATCAGTTTTTTACATTCCCAATCAATGCTAAGAATGTACTCGTATGTGCAAGAATACTCAAAGAAGCTTTGAACAACTGAAATGAAATCAAAATGCTCCAACTTTTACTGTACGAAATTTTGACAAACACCTAAACTTTCAGCCTAAAAGTTATAAAATTTGCATATGAATTTCAAAAATTTCTTCAATAAACAAGCTGAAATTCCATAGAAAAAAGTTTATTTACGCGTAAACGATTTTGATTAATAAGGCAGGCCCAAAAAACGAAAAGCGGCGGACGGCAGCGTCAACTAATTAAAAAATTGTCATAAATCCCAAGAGTTTAACCCATTTACAGTCGACTGGCCTGCTGAGAAATGGCCAAGAAAGGGATTGCTCGTATAACTTGAGCAGCTACTTAATTACACTTGCGCGCACTTTAATTTCCAGTTAAAAAATGCTTACCGAAAATCGTAAGCGACGGCAAAGAAATGTTAATTTTCCCATTCCAGGCACCAAAGAAGGGCTGCCAAGTCAGGACGAGCCGAAACATTGTAAATTATAGGCTTAAGCCGAGAGATGTGGAAAAGGATGGGAAGTCAGGCTCCGCGGGCTGGTTACATGGAGGAGCTTATTAAATTATACAGAGGTCTTCGGTTGGTAGGATGAACGGGGTGCGGTCTTAAATTTCCAGCATTCTAATCTCGATTTAAGCCAGTGCGAGCAGCTCCGACGGTATCAAGTGAATTCAATGTCAAAAGGGTTAATTGAAAGTGCCGCAGCAGCTGTCAGCCAAAAAAGGAAAGTGGGAAAAACAGTCGGGGAGGCTTTTCCTGGGTTACCTCCTTCTAGGCACACATGGCAGATATGCAGCAGTAATAAAATCAAAGTCCATAAAACGACACCGACCCACCGCAGTGCATAAACATATTTTGCTTTGGGTCCGGCCAGAAAGTTTCATGTCTTGGGTCCACTTACGCTTTTTCTGGAACTCTTATTGCACCCAGAGGGATTTTTTATTCACTTGTGCGTCCGAACTATTCTGAATTTGAAATGCAGACAAATTTCTATGCGTCAAAAATTATGCGTGCCTCGGCGGGAATGTAAAGTTCAAAGTTCGGTATCAGGGGAGCAAATTGTTTTCTCTTATCTTTGTGATATTTTTGTGGAAAAGTTAAATTTGCCACGTGCCTGATTTTAACATTCTTTCATTTTTATTGTCGACATCCTGCGTGGGTAAAATATTTTAAGTATATTACCATTTAAAAAATATGGAGTTCCTTACGAACTAAATTTAAAATGGTTTTCAATTTTCTTTATCATTAAAACAATTCCTAGAAACTGTTCAAAAAGGTCACAACATTTTAATTAAATACGATATTTAACAAAAACAACGGAAGGCCCGAGAAACAATTGAAAGTCTTATCAAGCCCCAAAAAAAGGGTAAATGAAGTACAAGCCACTGAAATTAAAATCAGAAAGGTTTATATAGAAAATGGAAACCGTTTTGCATTCAACTTTGCCATTTTTCACAAAGTAATTTGGTTAAAAAAGCAAAATGAGTAATTATTAAACTGTCGCCCCTGGGACTGGGATTGGGTTAAGCAAGGGCGAAGCCCCTAAAAGCAAAGGTAAGGGAAGTTTGAGCGTACTTTTCCTGTTCAAGGGAAAAAAGGTGCAAACCATAAAGTTAACTTTCCTTTTTTCTCTGAATACGTTCTTTTTTTGGGTGCCCGGAAAGTAGCTGAGAAAAGAAATAAATTATCTTTTGTTTAGGGAGCGAGCGGTATTTCTTAGGTGGAAGGACTCGGCAAGTGCTTGGTCCCCATCAATGGCTAAATAATGGACTGCTCGTCTTATTATTAACTGAATGCTTTTTGATCTCGCTAACGCAAATTACAAGCTACAACTCCCCGACTTCTTCGCTCCCCCGCTGTTCAGCCAACAATGAAACATTATCCCGGCGCTGGTCCTGGTGTTATATATAACACTTTCAAATTGATAAGGACGGGGCGTGGAAGGCGTCGACTCCATCGTCATTTGCCAAGTTGCCACTGTCATTGTCTGGTGGCATTTGTAATTCACTTTGATTAAATATGCAAGGATGCTGGGCTCTCTCGCAGGACGCCGCTGGACGAGGACCGCATTCAAATGCCGCAGCAATGCAACGACAGTCGAGGGACCCGAAATCCAACAATCCACCATCTCGCTACACTCTGCGAAATTATTGCTTATTTGCGGCGCAAAGAGTTGCTCTGTGAGTATATAGACTGAAAAGCTTATTATTTTCTTGACTAAAAATAACACATTGTTTGTGGTTGGTGTTTTGTACATCATGATTTAGGAAGAGAGGCACCCACGATAATCTGTCTGATTTCAACAGATGTCGCGGAAGTACTGAACTATAGTTTGGCTCTTAAAAAATTGTTTATTTATTATATATTATATTATATTATATTTTTTCTAGACAGTCTTTGAAATTTTTAAGAGATTTGTCAAATTTATTATAAATATTTATGATCATATTTACCTACAATTCATAGGATTATTCATTTTTTATTCATTTCGATTAATAACGGACTTACTAGTTTCAATAAAACGTCTGTAGCTTGAAAATTCTAAAAATTTAATTTGATTCATAAATAAATTTAAAATTAAAGTCATAAAATCGTTTAGGTAACTTGCGACTCATATATATTTTTATCAAATGGTTTACTTATTTAAATACCGCAAAATAATGTATATTAATTCTTTAAATCAAGACTAAGACGACTTTAAGCTCTGAGAAATTTCTCATATTTATCCACATTGCAAGCCATTTTTACCAGCTTTGTTGAGTGCATCGAGCCGCTTCTTAGTCAAGTCGCCAAGAAAGCGCAAAACAAGTTTGTGAATTTCGGCAACGGCGTGTCCTCTGACAGGATATAAAACAATCAGTGCAAGCTAGCGGAAACGGAAGTGCTGCCCCACCCCCTCCTCGCCCCACCCTCCATTCCATTCTGTTGTGTGAAATCGTCTAAATTGTGGGCGTGGCAGGCGCTGTCTCTCTATGTCTATGTGTATGTGAGTGCGGCTCCTGTGAAATGTAGTCCAAAGTTGTTTTGTGGCCGCTGCCGCTTCAAGAGATGACTAACCAAAGAGTTGGACGAGAATCCGGGGGTGGGGTATGAATAGTTGGTGGGGAAAGGATCCGCCTTTGACTATTGTCTATTTTTGTGTCTTTCTCTCTCTGCTTCTGATTGCATTCGCTGGAAATTTTCAGCTGGGTTTATTAATGGGTTAAATTGAAATTTCACGCTTTGCTGGCTTCGGATCTCGTTGTCAGGGCTTGGAATAGGTCAGGTCGGCATCGGAATCGTTCTTGGTCTCGGTCCTTGAGGCCATCCTTGAAACGAATGCATATTTATAGTAATGCGGGTCAGGTTAACCCAACCGAGAGATTATTTTGAAAGGATAATCGAATCGAAAAGAAAGTCACAGTAAAGGTAAGGCCACATTGTAGAAAGAATGGCCTCAAAACCTTTTTCGTAGGTTAAATTAAGAATTTACTGAATATAATGAAAAATTTTTTTTGTATTTTACAACGAAACTAATCGTGGATGCCATATTTTGTGATAAGAATATTTATGTGGGGTCTTTTAATATTGAATGGACATCTCAAGTTAAAACTCGTAAATTTTGTCTCTTGAATTTTAAGGAACATATTTCAAGAGAAAGTTGTCATTGGCGTGGCTGAATTCAAGCACACGCATAGATTGAATGACAAACTTTTACTTTTCAGCTGTCCCGTACAGAATCCTGAGAACTCAGGACCAACAATGGGCCCTGAATATTTTTCGTCTGCTCCTTCCTCACGATGTCAGCTGTCAGGACTTGGTGCGTTGTTTTCCTTGTCCTTGTTTGGGGGTTCTGAAGGAGGGGAATCGGAAAATGCAAGAAAACCAAACAGTTTTGTGGCATTTTCTTGCAGCTGCCCATCCTCTGCCCACTTCCTCTATCCGTCTCTTTCGGTGCCCATCGCCTGTCTCCCTCACTTTCTGGTCAATGCTCGTCGTCGTCGTCATCGTCTCGTTTTGGTGGTTTATAAATGGAATGCCATGGTGTGCTATGGACTGCTGGCGGCGGAGGTCATCCTTTGTTCCTGTTGCTGACATCGTTGTCCTTCACTGCTGATTCGGCAGCTCCGAGAGAGACGGCTGCAGTGTGGGAGGGAGACAGGGAGGCGGACTGGGCCGGGGGCTCTTTCTCACAATGATAAACTGCTGCGCTGGTGGCCCCGGCTCATGGACATTTGGGACTATTTTGCTGGCCCGCAAGAAGAGAAACTCTCCGAAATGTTCGGTTCATTATACCCTGGCACTGGGTATCTCAGATATTTTTCCAATCACAATAATCCTTTGTCCTTTCGCTTTACACTACAAATTGTAATTAGATTTTACCAGATTTTAACTTGATCTTTAACCACTTCCCTGTAGCAACTTATTTATTTAGTATTGTTCGGTTCTAATTTTAAAATGAGAATAAATTGTATGTTTACGTCATTCCGTAGATTATATTTATTCATACGTCACGTTTGGCCGTGAAAATAAGGGTATTGCAAGATATATTGAAACCTGCCTTCTATCTCGCTTTACTTATGCAGTTAGTCATTAGTTGCCTGCGGTTGTGGTTGCCTTATATTGATGACTCTGGTGGGGTTCAAACCATTTGCTTTGCGGGATAAGTCACAAGTTGCATCCGGAAATAGGGCCCACCTCTTTGGGCCTTCGCCCCAAAATTTACACCCTCAAACAATTGCAAAGTCATTTGCAATTTGAGAAATTACTTGCCTGACATCGTCGAGGCTGCTCTCTTAATATTTAATGTTGTCAGTCTAGCAAGTGTACCTCCTTCGTTCCCTATTAAAAGGACATTTTCATTTCTATTCTCCATTCTTTTTTGATTTGTTTTGGCATATGAAAAATCACGATCTCAATTTAAAGATAAAAACTGCTAAGAAAGAGTGTAATACCTTTCACACAACATTTTTCTGTCAGATTCGTTGAATAAATAAGCTTGATTTGCATTCGTTATCCTTCAGCCTGAGTGCAAATGAAAGCAATTAGATGTGGTTTCACACGTTCCCCGTAAAACGGAAATTTTCTATAAAATTAAAGTTTTTGCTTTAAAATTCCAGAAATGGGGATAATATTTTAGGATACAAAAATGTGAAATTTCTTATAAATATAAGAATTGTTGAAATAATAAACCCATAATCTAAAAAAAATTATTACATGAATACCAACATTATTTTTTTTATTATTTTGTCGCCCATTTCTTTGCCCAGTGTATCCTTCTCTTCTGAAGACAACGCTAATTAGCAACAACATAATGTGCTTAGGTGTGGCGACACTGGCCGCAGAACCACACTCATTACATTGTCGCACCTACTCGCCTGCTCCCCAGTTTGCACCCCCTATAAACCCCCTATATACCCCCAGATCTCCCGGAATGGAGCCATAAATACTGTGTGCAGCAGACTTGGCGGCCCTGTCTCGTGTAACTGTACTGTTCCGGAGCCGTACCTCCCTGACATTCTGCTAATTTAAATTTATTGGAACAAAATTTATGCGGCACAGTTGCAGCGAAGGCGGCGGGGGAGGGGGGCAGGGGGCGGGGCCGCATCTTCGTCGTCTGCATGCGAAATTTATGACATTCGCCTGCATTGACACTGGCAGGCTTCGAAATATGGCAGCCAACTGTACAACGGGCCTTTTTATTTTTGGCATGAAAAGCAGGGGCAGCAGCAAGCCCATTTGGGTATGCAAATGTTGCGGCCTGCCATTGCTTGTTTTGCCAATTTAAATATTGGGTCCCACTTTTAGGCATAACCATAAGGAGGTTATTTATTCAGGATCAGTTCCCAAAAATAGCTTGAACTTCAAAAATTCAACAAAGGAAAGAGTAAAAATAAGCTGTCAATATTTAAAGTGTCATTTATAGCATTTTTTGTTTTTTGATTATAGTATTGTAAACATTTTTTTTAGAGCAACAATTACTTTTACTTCAAAAGGAAGTTTTGCTTCATAAAATATTGAATTTATTTAAATTTACTTTACACGCATTCACATGGTTGCGATTAATACGAATTTTGGAAACATTTGATCAAAATTCACAAATAATAAATATAACAAAAATTTATTCCCATCTTTGAGAAGATAACGAAATTCCTTCGATCGACCCCTGTTGTTATAACACACATTTCTAACATTTTTTAGCACATACTTTGTTTGCATAATTCATAATGTAATTAAAGCGATTGGTGTTTGTTGTTGATTTTGTTGTTTTGCCCAGGGGCGAGGGGGGGGCGCCTAAACACATTTTCAGTTTTTGTTGTAGTTCTGCGGTCGTTAGTCATGCACCGGGTTTGTTCATAGGGGGATACCGCCGAAAAATCCTGGCATAGAGAAATTTTAATTGAAATTATAATAGCCTCATTATGCAAATTTCTTTTTTGTAGCTTATTTTTCACCCGCCTGTCCACACACAAAAATAAACACAAAACAAGCACACGAAATCCAAAATGTCGCTTTCTCAGTCGCTTCCCCCGTTTTTGTTTATTTTCTATTTGTGTTAATAACATTTTTTGTCCCCGCTGTGTTTGCCGAATGTTTGTTTTGTTGCTAGAGCAATTTTATTGTATCGCAGGGGGAAATTTCTCATTTTATACACTTTATTATTCAACAGTTATTTGTTGTTGTTCTATTTGCCATCGTTTTGCAATTTCCAATTTCAGCTTTGTAATTGTATTTGTTTGACGATTTGCAGAAGGGTAACTCGACTGCATTATTAAATTAAGGGATAAGGAACAATTGCGTTCAACATTATTCGATTAATATTTTATTGCATTCTCATTAAATTTTAATTTTCAAAAATTCGTTTGAATTTGAAATGCTTTCTGCAATTTTACCGTCGGGTTGAAACGAAATTGCAATTTTTGTAGAAGGTTGCGCTTTGTTGTAAAATATTTGGTGAAAAATCGCAGTACAGAAACTGAACTGTATATTTTAATAAGCCGAACTAAGTTCTGCAAACTTAACGAACAGAAATGAGGCTTGCTACCGAATAATAATTGCAAATTAGTGTGGGACGGGACTGAAACATGATTTGGTTTGGTTCCATTAACAGCTAAGCAACTCCAATTGGCAACCTTTTGCCGTGTGGAAATCCCCCCTTTGAATGGGCACCCCAACTGGAGGTTAGTCTCATTTACAAAAGGCATAAATAATGCAAACCAAAACAAATTTTTAACGGCACAGTTTCGCACAACTGAATGCACACAAATGGGGGAAATCCACCGGTTCGGGCAGATTTTCGCCACTCCCTTACTATTTTACCTGAGCCTCGGTCAACGACCCATTTGCCTCGAATGCGTGGAACGTGTGAGTATTACCATTTAATAGCATTAACTTGAAATATGTAAAAACAAACCCAACTGAATAATGGAGGACTAGCTCGGGTGCAAATTTGCTGGCTGTGAGAAAGAGTATTCGATGTTTGGAATAAGTTGTTTTCACGTGTTATTTAGTTTTACAAAATTATAAATTAAAAAAAGAAAACAAAATGTTTGGCGCATTTTTAAAAAAATGTTTATCAAAATTTGTTTATAAACAAGTTATTGGTTTTTAGATCCGGTAGAAATATTAAATATATTACCTTAATCAGCCTTTGCTATCAATCCTTTCACTAAGGCCATGACTCAAATGGATTTTAAACGGCTTAATATACTTATTTGTGAGAGATCAAAATTGATTAGAATTGCTCTTTCAACCAAAAGTTCATTTCAAAGTCGCTTTGAACGGACATAAAACGATTTCTGCCTTTCGTGGACGCTTGATAGTCCAGACCGGGCAATTTCATAAATATAACCAAAAGGCCATCAGCGCAAACGATCCGGGCAAGCGCAGCCAATGAAATGAACCCCTCCAACCCTTTATCCTGGATGCTCCACTGCCGAAATGTGCAATGGGGCGTTGTGTATTGCATAAATATTTAGTCAGGCGATGCATTAAAATTAATGCAAAAGAAGCAAAACAAATTGGTCACTTAAAATTTACGGAATTTTGCGATGGCAATCCTTAAAGACGACTAAACGGGGACGGAATCCACCCACCATTGGCCATTAAATGGAATCCCTCTTCATTTCCATTCCAACCGCAAACATGTTCAAATGTCACATTAAAAATGGTTGCTTCTGCTTTTGCATTAATTAAAACTGCGATCGATCGATATGTTTGCTCGCTCGGGGGCTGGGATTATAACATTTCTGTAAAATGCGAAAATTGACAGAAAAATAATAACAATTGGCAGGCGCGAGTGTGTGTGCACAACAGATATTCCCAGAAACATAACAATGCACAAATTGCACCCACATCGCACTCGTCGGCATTGTGGTTCAAGTTATATTGGGTGGGAGAAGCTCCCGATTATGACTCAACTGGGAACTGCGGCTATAACCGCAATAATGGATACCAGAGTCAATGAAAATTAATTGTTGCTTTAATGATTCATTTTTCGCTTTTCTCTGTTAATTGAAAACTGTATTAAACTAAGTGTTCTTAACGCCGAAAATAGTGCGATTTGAGCCGGGGATTGAAACGCGTTTTAAAGACATTAAGCAATAGCATTAATCTTGCCGTCGATTAATATAAATCAATTTGCTCAAAATAGGTCACTGCAATTGTAATTACCAATTTATAACCATATTTTTGCCGTATCGGATGCGGGATTATCCTTCATTTTCATGTGATAATATTAAGTGCATAATACCTTATATCAGCAAAATAATTCCATTGTTTGCATTGCAAACACATACAGAAAATTCTAATAAAGTCGTTAAAAAAAAACTTATTGTAAAACCCACATAATTGATTATATTAAATTAACATTGAACAAACACTGCAAAGTAAATATTTCCCAGTAGCGGCAACCGGAATCTAATTCGAATTGTGCAATCAACTGTAAACCTAATGAAAAACTAAGATAAAACACATAATTAAATGGCAAACAATGGCGGTGAAAAAAACCAGTGTGAAACCAAAATATATATTTACATAGCATTTATATGTTTTAGCATCTATCGGGGTTATTATAGTGCGCCAATCCAATTTACAAGGAAACATGGCTTTCGACAGCAGAAACTACCATTCGAGAATCACTCATTTAGTATTTACATTAAATCATATTTTATTGCATCAGCAGACTTATCTTTAGATTTTCCTAAGCTAAGCTGTTTTATGTAATACAAGGAGATTTAAAACAAAGTCACCAGGTGTGTAACCAAAAAAAATGAATAAATGAAGATTGAAATAAGTTTTCTAATGACCTATATTTTGTGTCTAACACAATTTAACTGTTTATCAAACATTAAACTGTTCTTTTAATTCTATTTTTCGCTATGCACAAAGACAAACATTTTTGTTCACACAATTTTTAGGAAAATTCTTGAAGTTCCTTTGAAATTTAAACATATTCGTTAGTCATCGCAAAGCCTTACCGAAAAGTCAATTTAAAAGGGTAGAACGTTCCTTTGTCAAGATTTTATTTGTCACCCAACTGAAATCCATTTAGTAGCTGCAGATTTAAATGTGAATTCAATGTCCATCGGAAAGTGTCAAATCCCTTAGTAGCAACTCCTGGCCACGTGCTAATAGCAGCAGCTGCTGTCGAGGACCTCCTGCAGTTCAACTGAATGGACAGTCTAGTGTCCTTGGGTGGTGTTTTCTTAAGACTCTCAGCTCTGCAACTTTGAATGCGGATTGCATCTGCATAGTGTTGCTCATACGCCATGTGGTCCGGCCACCTCAAAGTCCGAAAGACGAAGGATTATTTCTTTTTTGGAGCCAAAGCCAGAGTTTGTTAGTGAAATTACCCAATAAAGTTTTACAATCCCCTTTAAACTTGTTACTTTTTTATTGCCACTTTGAGCTTTTTAAGGGCACTTTTGCAGCAAAAAGTTTACTTTAAATTAATTTGATTACTGGTATATCAGTCAATATTCAGAATAAAATGTAAATTAGTCAAAGAAAATGATTTGATTTATACAGAGAACTTTATAGATAGTTATTATGTAAGCCTTTAAATCGATAATGATAAATTAAATTAGATTCTCATTAATATTTTTTGATGTCTATAGTCAATCTTTTGACAAACTTTCGTTTGAGCCTTTGTTTTGTCCTCTCTTTGCACATTGAAATACATTCCATTTTATTTTATTCATTTTGGTTATTTTGAGTTTAAAGACCACGTCTAAACTTTCGGTTTCATGGTCTGTAAAAAAAGTGTTTGATTTTTCAATTAATTTGCAATGACTTTGACTTTCAATGGGTTGAACATTAGTCGCTTCGTTGACTTACCGCCTCCGCTCTTGCGCTAAAATATTTTGTATTTTTTTGGTGTTTTTTTTTTTTTAAGGAAAAAAAATTTTGTTTCCTGGGTAGCTAATAATTGATACCGGTGGAAAATTTTGTTGTATGTAACTTGAAGAGGTTTTTGATCGGCTTTTCAATCACTTGTGCGTGTGGCGATACATTTCCAAGGGATTTACCTTATTGTAGTTACCAAAACTTCAGATACAAAAGAAGGGTAAAGCGCTTACATAGTCTGTCCTATCACTTGTTTTTCCTCCTGCTTCGAATATTTATGAATAAAGTTCTACATACCTTCCTCGGTTGTCTTGATTTGCGTTTCTGTCTGGGTTTATTTTTAAAGTACCTACAGGAAAAAAAATATTATTTATGGGTCAAAAATTTTGTTTTATTTGAATAATGCACATTATAACTAATTAATTTGATTTTAAATATTTAATTATTAAAATAACCAAATTGTTAAATTTTAACGTATTTTCGTCAGTGGTTCGGATCAGCCAATAACCTCGAAACAAAAATGATTTCGATAATCGGAACAGTATTGACCTATGGGCAGTAGGACGGTCCACTTTTGTATTTGTTCTTTAGGTCCTACTACTACTAATATACGGTACGTATCCAGGAATTTAAGGCACACAAACATAATTTTGTTAGGTACAAAATATATCACTGAACTGTTGACTTTAATCAAAGCCTAGATCTAAAAAAGTTTTGTTTTTAAATACATTTTTTGTGCACACTTTAACTACAATTCCAAGATGTGATAACAATTTTTGGTCCGCTACTTTAAAAAATGTAATTAAAACCAATCAAAATGAACGAAATGAAAAAATTAAAATTGCTTCTGTCAATGTAAAGTTTAAATACCTGTACACTTTTATTGCACTGTTGCGAATGAAAAACCCTGATCTTATTTTTCTCTGTGTGAGATGACTTGTTCACCGTTGCCGCTGCCATTAATTACCAAACTCATCCAAAGTAATTCTATGGGAAAATTAGTTTAAGCGGGCGTGGCAGCCGCCTTCGGATGATTCAGAGCTGTCAGAGTGTGGATTGCTGTTGGTGGCGCTGCCACTGCAATTATTATGCAATTACGAGGGGACGGAGTGAGGCAGAGGAGGCTGAGGAGACTGAGGATGTAGGCCGACATCGTTTTTCTATTGGCTCTCGGAGGGATAACTACATAAAACTGTTACCTAAGCAACCTGCTGCACAAAGTTATGCCCTCAGCCTCCGAACAGGAAGGCAATTTAGCGGTGGCAAAGCGTTTCTTCCTCTCACTCCCACTTTCACTCCCTCCCTAGTTTTGGCCTTTTGTCTTCTTTACGCGTCGTCGGCGGCTGTGTAATATTTTGCTTTCTTTTCCCGCCATCCGACTGCTCTCTTTGTGGGGCCCGCTGCATGGAGGAAAAGCTCATAAAACTTTTTCAATTTCACTTTAATTTCGACGGCATTCTCCGCTGTCTTCATCACCATCGCATCGCCATCTTTTCGCCGGCGCTTTTCTAGCAACAAAGGCATTTGGCGAATAGGCCTCTTCTTCAGTTGTGTAAAAATTCAATTATATGCATTACCTTTCATATAGCCCATCCACACATACACATAAACACTCGAAGAAAGCATCAAACTTTGAATAAATAAAGTATTGGAATTTTTTGAAAGGTTTTACTTACGATTTTGTCTGAAAATTACTTTTAAAAGTTTAAATTCTAGAAAAATAACTTACAAAATAATAAAATTCGATCATAATTAACTAAACTCCATCGTATACCCAAAACTCGATATTTTCCCTGAGTGTAGGCATTATGGCAATGGGGAAGGTTGGATGAATTTGTTTCTCGCCTTCGCCGTCTAATGACAATCAAATTAGCAGCATTTTCCTTGGCGCCAAAAACTTTTTCCATTAAACGTGCTATTTTTTCAGCTTTTACTTTATTTTTTAAACTTGCCTCAATAAATTGATTGGACAAAGTTACGCTGCGTTTGGCCAAAAGCAATTTTTATGTTTTATTGTCGTCAAGCTTGGAGCGATTTCCAACTTGAACTGCACTTGGTCAGATAAACTTATCCATAGCCGCCCCTTCCCCTTTTCCCTTTTCCCTGTGTGTTAATCAAAATGTTTACCTCTAATTGAAGTTTCTTGTTACCGGTTTAATTTCGTGTTCATAATCTTATGCAGAACACACGATTAAGTTTAGAACAGTTTGCTGGGGGAGTTGAATGAAGTGGGCGCTGGCGAAATGTGGGATCTGCTTATCCGAGGCCTTGTTTTAATTATACACCAGGGTTCAAAGTTTTAGGTCAACTAGTGATAAGAAACAACTTTTGATAAATGACTTCAATATCGTTGCAAATTAATGTATTTTCTCAAATACAAGCTGCAATATATCACTTTTATTTGATAAATATTTTTAAATCTTTCCTTTAAATGTCATACTTGAATTTATATTTTGAAAGATTAAAATATCTGCAAATTATATATATTTCGTAATTTTAATGTTTCACATTTGCTTGCAATTATTGAACGCACTGTGAATCGTAAGATGGTCTTTGTGGTTGAGTGGAGAACGTGGGCACACAATGTACATGGCCAACACGGCGGTGTAATATTAATTAGGAGCTCTAAGGACCTAAGGACTCTAAAGACTTAGTTCTATCCTCTGGAAAACCTACACCCCTAAGTCACGCACCCAACTCAACCCCTTGCCTTCAGATATTCCTAAGAACTCGGTATGCCGATCAGATATTTCCATTCGATAATTTATAATTTTTCAATCTTAACCAATTTGATGCCATGGTCGTGACCCAACTTGCAAACACTTCCTAACGCCACCCTTTTTTCCCCATTTCCCCCTCATTTTCCGTCAATCGTGGGCTAATATAAAGTATAAAGTAAAAGGGAATCTCGATAGCGGGAGAAAGGTGAACAGTTGGCAGTGTCATCGCATCATAAACATGAATAATTGCGATGCTTAACGGGCGTTGAAAGCTCAGAGACCTCAGATGGAGAATGAGTTTTCCCTTCTACTTTATTCAGTATGTGTCTTGAGTTTGTCATACCTCTGAATGAACGACAAAGTGAGAGATTAGTACCAACTAGTGTTGTACGCAGTTATTACGTATATTTAAATACCATTTAAGGAACTGTGAAATATTTAAAATTGGTGACTGCCATTACGTCATTAAGTACGATAATCGAAAGCTTTCGGATCTAAGGCAATCCTATTTATTGATTCTACATGACTATAAGTTTTCGGGACGCTGATTCATAGTACCAGGTACTTTATAGTCGAGTCCTCGACCGATGTATTTGTTTTCGTCCTGTGTGCGTTCGTGCGCAAGTTCGAAGTTGCCACAACTAAAGGACGGGGACTGGATGTTGGGGCATACATGAAATGTAGCTTAACATTAGACAGGACGACATACGACACTTGTCGGGCAGTTGGTGCCCTCCGACTCCGCTCCCTGCAGCCGGAGCCATCATTGACAGCCATCGAGTGCGACCCTCGAGTGGGTGGATGTAGAGGTGGATCGGGCGGGCTAGTGATATAGATAGATAGATAGATAGATGGATGGATGGAGGGCTGACCTAGTCTTCATTTTGCACTCTCCTCCGTATTCCAGTGTGCGCTGCATCGGATGTAAGCTCCTTCAGAGCTGGCTCCTCGGTCCTCTCATTGCTGCGTTTGTGATTCGATTTGATTTGGCTGAATGGATAGATTATGCTTCCCATATATATGAACGTGTAAGCGAAATCTGGGTTAGTTGGGGATTGTATCGAATAAGTGTGTGATGCGATATGAACCGTGGACCGAAAGTAACCCAGCGATATTATGGCCAACCTCCCTGTGCCATGCAAATGCGATTTGACGAGTCTGTCAAAATAATCCCGTGTGAATGGATGAGAGTTTCGCACTCTTGGGCAACCACTCCCCCTGTGTATCCAATTAAGTTTCGAGCAAACAATCGCCTAAGCCAATTGAGCGGATCCTCGCCTGTCTAATTAGCGGCTTTAACGGTTTTAGGGCCCATCTGAAATGTTATTCATAGCTGTTGCCAATTGGATTCGAGAGTGCAAAGTTTTTACTCAACAATGACAAAAAGACAATGGGCAAACTTTGTTATTTCTGGTTTTTGTGGCACGGAAAAAGTAACGAAATCCAAAAGCGGCAAGCAGAGGGAAAGATATTGGTCAAACAACTAATAAAACTTTCTGTGGCATTCAAAAAGCGTATAGCACGGAATCCTGTTTTCACCTGGCTGCCAAAAAAAGCAAAAAACCAAGCCAGCGAAAGCTGAAAAAAGCGCATACTGTATAAATATTTTAAAAGTTGAAAAATGCAACTCTGCGACCGGAGCAGAAAGAACAAATATAAATGGCAAGGCAAACTGAAAAATAATACAAACTAATTGCCAGCCAAATAAAGTTTATCCAACGAAAAACTGTTATAATGTGTATAACATTTTTTGCTCGGCCACTTTTCTTCGATTTCGTTTAAACTTTCCCAACAGCTTCTGGGGAAAAAAAAACCGTAACGAACTTTCCGCAAATTGTGCGGATTTTTTTGTTCGCCGACCGATTTTTGTTCAGCAATTCCGAACTCAATTTTGGTTAGGATTAACGTTGATGTGCTATAAAACTGGCAAAAGTAAAACTTTTAACTCCAACGGTCTTACCCCAGATTTGGTCAGTCCGAAGATCAGAAAGGTAATTTAGAAAAAGTGGAGTATAAACTAACTCAGAAGTTCTCCAACTGCAAACTCGTATTCACAATCGGCCACTTGTCTTTTAATTATGTGTAGGTAATTGTATTATAAAATCTAATGAGCTATCAACTATTTGATTTTCACTTGAGATCTCAATGCTAAGTTCTCGCCCCTTAAGTTTCCCTGGAAATCGGTATCACCTTAAATTAAGTTGTTTGCTACCCCGTTGGAAATACTTTTATTAGCGTATAAAGCAATTTCCAACAGATTTCGCAACATAAATTATCAACTTGTCGGGTCTTCGGGAGGCGGGGAGGACGGATGTTCAGCTCGCCAGCCATTTGCTTTTGGCCTCACGCCCATCAAAGGGTCGAACGACCTCCGCCCGCCACGCCCCCTGACTCGTGACCTTTTTGGCAGCATTAAAAGTGATAATTTTCCCTCACACATAGGGAGAAAACCGGAGGGGGGAGCCACTTGGAAGACTTTTATTATTTAATTTCGCCCGACTTGTGCTAATAAATTAAACACAGCTTGAATAACGCCCACCCAAACGACGAACGCCTTTTCCTTCCTGGCTGCTGATTTTAAGTGAAACGGACGAAACACAACACGTACGGCGTATGCAAACAGTATCCCAAAAGCTAAACTACGAAAATGAAACTTTTTCAGAGCGGATTAAATGCCAGGACTCTCCCTTTTTGCCCCATGGTTTTGTGACTTTCAATTGGATTTCGTCATTGGTAATAAAAATCAGTCAAATCTTAAGCCGAACCGAGGAGACAAAGCGAGAGCGGAGCTAGTTTGAAATTGTTTTGATTCAATTATAGCCCTAAACATATGTATATGTGCGGGTTTTCGGGAGCAGAAGGGGAGGGCTGTTATTCTATTTTATAAATTAAGCTGCAAGAGACACAGATGGAGTAATAGCGAACTCACTTGCGCTTGCCAAATTTACATAATAAATCTATTTTCAATGGATTTTCTTGTTCTTATCCATCTCTTTTTTGTGCTAAGGAAACTTATCTCCAACGAGCTTTGCCTTTGCGCATTCTATTTTGGTATCAATAGAACCATTATTATCCTTCGGTCTGCCCCCCGCACAGCCCAACTATCCCCCCGCATGTCTGTATTTTGCCTTTTTCCTTTATCCTTGATGCTGCAGTTCTGCGAATATTTGGTTAACAACTGCAGTTGTGTGGGTTTATCTGTGTGGGTGCCAGTGCCATATTTGTTTCGCATAAAGATGCTGGGAACTATCTGTATCTGTATCTCAATAAGGATGTGTTGGCTGTTGGCGCACATGTGTGCAGATACTGAACGCTCCAATGGTCTCTTAAAGTGCATATGCCTCCATTATTTTACACTTCCGTTTGGTTAAGCACTGCAATTGGTTTCCATTGGGAACTTCAGGTAAAAAGTCAATTTTAAATAGGACGAAAAAACAAAGATTAAATGGTAAAATCATTTTTAAATTAACGATTTTTTTTTGTTTGGTGACTAGCTGGAATTTTTAATTTTGACCTTTAAAGAATAACATAAGTCATTATAGTTGATCTATTTTAAAATCTTTATATACATATTTATCAGGGAATAAGGGGACGACATTGATAAACCCTTAAAATATTACTACTAAAATAAAAAAATAAATACTTTTAAAAAGTAAGTGGCTAATAGAATTTATATCCCAAAAATGGTATTTCATCATAGCAAATTTAAATCTTTGAAAATGTTAAAAATCTGATTTAATAGATTGAAGAAAGCTAGTTATTCATAGGTTATTATAGGTTATAGTTATCTTCTAGATGCTAGTTTCCTTTATATACCCTTACAAATTATAACCATTAATATAAAAGTAATAAAATGTAGTGGCTCGGCTTATGAGAAGGTCGGATATATAATATATCTTCGCTCAAAGCGCAGCTTACTTACCTGCTCTGCTACAAAAGGTTCCATAAAAACAACTTGATCGTATAATTTTTGCAACTTTATTATTATTTAAATTTCCATTTCATCTTAAGTGTCTGCAACTTGTTTCACACCGTTTCTGTGGCTATAAACCTTTAAATTAAATGTTCTTCTTTCCTCTCATTGGGTTTTTATTTTTATATTTTTTTTTACTGATTTTTACTATATTCCATTTAGTCCGAATTAATTAATGCTAAGTCCTTTCGCACAATCGTTACACATTTTCTAACGCAATAGTTTTCATGAGTTTTTGGTTTAATTGTATCGTTTTGGTTTTGCCAGTTATGCAGCACTCTATACAGTGGCGGATCTAGGATTTTGTTGTGGGGGGTGATATCAGAACAAATTTTGTTTTGCATCCTTTTTGAATACCGAAATTCCTTTAATTTTTCCCGGGGGGGGGGGGTCCCACCCCCCCGGGGGGACTCTATATATTATTTATATGTACTTTTTGTATTATTTTGCTAATTATACTAAGTTTACACCATTACATTAATGTATAGATTTACTTTTATAGATGTATGTATATGCATACAGAAGCTATAGACTTATGCATCCTCAATTGGGCTGCAGATGGTTTCTGTTTTTCATTACAGTTTTCTTCCCACTTTGGTTTTTACTGCCGCTAAATGTGTTTATATAATTTACAAGTATTTTTAATAAGCGCCGTAAATTGTTTGCAATTTTCGCGCTGTTTCACTTTAATGAGCTGTTCCATTGCTTAATTTTCCCATCCTCTTTTTTCTCCCGTATCATTTCCATTTTAATTACAATTTTGGGCAATTGTTTGTAAATAGTTGTAATTCTGAACGAAAAAAACCAACTGAATGCAAAAAAATAAAATTATGATTATTTGTATGCTTCCACTGTGCATTTCAATTGCCCCGCTTAACTCCTAATGGAATTTTTAACTATTCTCGCAGTTGGAAATTTGTATAGCTATATAGAGGAGCTTACTGGTTTTTTATTTTGTGTGGGCTTCTATACGCATTTAATTTTAATAGCTATATAAATATTTATTTAGTTACATAACAAAGTAGCTGCATGCTTACAATTAACAGTTTAATTTAATTTTGCTCTTGTTTCGTTTGTTTTCTGTCTGACCAAAGTTTAGTTTCATTTTAGCTTGAGTTTCAGTTGCTTCTATTGTTTTGTTGGGGTAGTTGTACAACTTTTTTACAAATCTTCTGCCAAAACTTAAAGGAACAGCTCTCCTGCACCTGTACATGATTTGATTTTATGGACTCCTTCTTAGTTCTCTTGGTTTTTTGTTTGGCTAAAAACTGTATTCTCATATTTATTCCTTTGAAATTTTATATATGTGGGGGTTTTTGGTTGTACATGGAGAATAGTACTTTTAATTCTGCAACTAGTTTTATTTACACACAATACACAATTATAATTCAGTCTTTGGAAAAATAACATTCATGTTCTTTTTTGTTTTTACGCATTCAGAATTCTCTTAGTTTTTCCTATACTTTTATTCTACCGTAATGTTTTTATACTAACGCCAACAGAAGGAAGAGATGGAAACTTTTCTGTAACTTGGAATCGCATAGTTTATTGGTCCTAATTAGTTGCGAAATACAGAAATACACTTAAAAAGGGTGAAGGAAAATTTGTGATGTTAAAAATATATTTTTAAAGAGCCGGAAAATAAAGTCCAATAACCAATATACATTATATGCACTTCCATAAATATTATACAAATTATAGATTTAGCAATAAAGGAATTTTTAAAACAGACCTGATTAATTAATGATAAATTAATTCTAATTTTAAATTCGAAAAACATATGGAATAAAACATTTTGTTGAACACTTTGTAGCCTAGTGTAAGTTCCAAGTTAGCTTTCCTTGATAATGAATTCGACAACAATCTACGCTTAGTTAACTATTTACAGTGGATAATGGATAAAAACCAACTAGCAACAGAGTTTAGCAAGGGGAAGCATCTGTGTGTATTGGATAGACACAGTTTCTAGTTCCCGACACACACTTACTGGCCCCATGGCCTATGTAGTTTATATCAAGAGACAGCTGAAACGCATAGGGAAGGGGATTTAGGACTAGGGATGCGGTGCGTTTAGAGATCACATTTAAAACGCACGGTCAATTAATGTCACACACGCAGCTCGTCCATCAGTGGATGTTGCTGCTGCTGCTGCTGTTGCTGTTGCTGCTGGTGTTGCTGCTGCTGATGCTGCTGCTGGTGCTGCGTGGTGGTGGCCACAATCACCGGCACAGTGGGTGGCGTGGGCACCACCAATCCGCCGGCCGTGGTCAGCACAGTGGTCATGCTTTGATTATGATGATTCTGCAAGTGTTGCTGATGGGTGACCACATGTTGCTGCTGCTGCTGTTGCTGCTGCTGGGCAGGCGAGTGCTGCTGGGCCTGGGCCTGCGTTTGCTTCATGCAGCTCTTTTTGGTCAGTGTACCGCATTGATTGCCCATCACTTGGAGGGCGTGTGGCGGCGGCATTTGGACCACCCCGGAAACGCCCACCGCCCCGCTAACCGACCCTCCGCCCCCCGGATCCTGCAAGGACTTCATGTGTTTCGGCGGCGGCGGCGCACGGTGGGGTATGTCGGCGAACTCCGGCGGCGGCAGCTGGTGGTGCTGCATGGCATGGTGGTGCGACAGTATGGTGGCCGGGTCGCTCTTGGCGTGGATGGTCAGCGTCTCCAGGTCCCCGCAAATGTTATTCGGCATCTGTCCGTTCTCCTGCCGCTTCAGCTTGGTCTGAGGCCTGGGCTCACTCAGCCGGGTCTTGTCCCTCTGGTAGTAGACTCCCGCGAAGATCAGCACGTTCAGGATCAGCAGCGAGCAGCCTATGGCTATGGTCACACTCAGGGCCGTGGAGTAGGCAGCGAAGCCGTCGTTGTCCTGCGAGGCACTGGCCGCCCCGCCCCCGTGATCGCCGTCCATCATGTCATCCGGATATATCTTGGCGCCCCCGTAGCGAGTGCCGTTCCGCTGCAGCGAGGAGGACGGCGAACTGAGATTGAGCAGGGAGAACACCTGGTTGGTGAAAATCGTAAAGTTCCCCATGGCCGCCGCATTCGCAGCCCGTGAAGTGTACGGCGGATTAAGCGGCTTTACGGAGGCGTCGCTGGGTATATTGTTGTCCTCGTCCTCGTCGTCGTGCAGCTGATGGTGTGCAGCGGGCACATTATCGCCACCTGGCTTATGCAGATCCGGGATTAGGTTCAGCCAGAAGGACAGGCGATGTGCTCTGTAGTGATTCTTCAGCTTTGGCTTGGTATCTGAAGAGAAACCGTTAAGGGAAAGGAATTCACATTTATACACCTTATAACCCTAGTAAATGGTACCCAGGGGAAAATTGAAGAACTAATTTCCATACTAACCGAAATTGAGGTATTTCTTGTGCACACTTTCGTAGGCCGTCCACTCAATGGTTTTATAGCGACTCCGTTCCTGACGACTGCCGTGCTCCGTTTCCATTTGCTCATTTGGATTGCTGCAAACAGGCGAGAAAGTGTGCTTAATATTGCATGCAATGATGCGAATTCAGTTTCGTACACGGGGAAAAACGAAAATGACAAATGAATAGAAAATAAGACTAAAGATAGCTAAACTAACTATGGAAAATGTATAATTTTTGAAAAGAATAAGAACATAAATATTTGTTTTACAAGTTTAGTTTTATATAGTTTTTTTCCCAGTGTACGTGCTTGTGGTCAGTTAGTTGAGCCCATCTAAAATGCAAACCCGCAGCGTTCTGAATGCACTTACCCAGTTCGCACAAAGTTGGACCAGTAGAACATCACAACTTCCGATAGACTGATTTCGGTTTTCGTGTAGTTGCGCGTGAAGTGATTGAAACCACCAACGAGCGGGGCACCGAAGATATACGGCAGGTCCTCGCCGTGAATGCATCCCTGGCGCTGCAAAATGCCAGAAAACCAGAAACCAAATTAGGTGCCAGGCTTCGCATCAGACCTTTGACCTTAAACCCATTAGTATTAATGCAATGGAATCTCGGTTTTTGGTTGGTCAATGAAATTATTCTACACAATTGAGAAATTTGGAATATCTAAGGGGTTTAATTTGTAGTATGAGTAGAAGTTCCTTTAATGTTAAAAAAGTTAAAGAGCAACATAAAATCGTGTTTTAATTATTTGTTGCCTTTACAGAGCCATTTTTTAATTTCCTTAAAAGCTATCGACGTTTTTTTAGGGTTTAGTATAATTTATTTTAAATTTAAGACCCACCCTGAACTTGAACTCACCTGAGGATAATCGCCAAAACGAGTCTGGTAGTCGAAAACGTACAAGTAGGAGTTGCGATGATCCGCCGAGTGCAAATCCACCGTTTGAGCCGCCGGAGCCACCACCTGAGCATCGCTCAGCGCCTCCAGCGTCTCGTCGCTGCGGAAAATGGGGTAAAAGGCACAACATTAAAATCAAATAACAATTTTTCAATATTTGCCCGCCAGCGCCCTTCAGCTCGTTTGCAATTTTCCGGCTATTTTGCTATTGCCCTCCGCCAATCGAGCTGTATTCAAGTGCGCAACTAACAAGCCACTTTGAGTGCTGCCACTTTCGTTGATGTGGCTCGTATTTACCTGTTTACCAAGTGGGGTTCTCAACGCCGGCCTAAGCCTATTTTGGGACTCCACTTTTTTGCCCATCTGATTTTGCTGCATTTTTCCTTATTTTTGTCTGTCTGCCCTTTGCGCTTTTTTTAGTTTGTTTAGCATTTGAAATGCAGCAGCGTAAAATTTGAATAAAACCCATTTGGCGCATTTGCATGCATATCTTTTCAATGCAGCAAAGATGGAAACACCAGGCGTTGGTTCAGACCTTCGCTTTTTATTATTTGGTGTCTCTCTCGCAAAATGTAGTGCTTAATATTGGGCGAGCTTAAACTTTAAACGCTCTTTGAAATATTATTTTTGTTATAACGATAAGTAAATAAACTTTGGGGACAGAATTAAAGGTAAGAAAACTAGACCAATATATTTTTGGCTTCTTCAACAAATAATATTATCCCCTAGTTATGCTACAAGTTGTAGACAGTCTC
This sequence comes from Drosophila prostipennis, assembly GCA_037075205.1. NCBI lineage: Eukaryota > Metazoa > Arthropoda > Insecta > Diptera > Drosophilidae > Drosophila > Drosophila prostipennis. Next base: position 37,002 of record JBAMCJ010000315.1, read on the forward strand.
CACTTTTATTTTTAAAATTTAAAATTGTATGATGCTCTACAATTTTTTAATATTATTTATGATTTATTTATTTATTTAATTTTCTTATTATTCCAACTTCAGACGTAATAATAACTCTCAGTAAGGAAAACTTTCTGGTGCGCGACAGGCAAACCTATTTATTGTATTGCTGACATTTTAATGGAACGGGAGCCTACTCCACAGCCCACCTGCTTTTCCTCCCCCGCACCTGTGATCAATGCTCCAAGGAAACGCGGTCTTCGGCGGAGTTGAAGCGTGAAACGCTTGCCGTGCTCCATTGCAGGCCACTTAACGCACGTCCGCACAACTCCGGCAAATACTTTGCACAGGACTGTGAAAGGCTGTATTAAGTATACGCCACGCGTTGCACTGGGGGAAATCAATTTGTTTGCCATATTTCTTTGGAAATATTGAAATGTAATTCCGCATAAATTATGCAAACACAAATAAATTGTTTGAGGAAACCGAAACGAAGCGAGAGCCGAAATATATATTGTACATGATATGAATGCATTCTGTGTGCCGGCTACGATGTCACTTTGACCTAGTCGCAAACATAAATATTGATCGAAATCGAAAAATGAAAAGCAAATCATATATTTGATTGGGTTTGTGTGCGAGCAATTTCCATGTCACTTATGCGACCCGTTTGCAGACAAATTGCAGCCAAACATTATTTATGAAGACTGGCAGGCTGTGGGAGAGGCCGACACGAATGGACAAAAAATTTGCATTTCATTTGCCATAAGATTGAAATCAAGATTCATTTAAGCCGCTTTAATTGAAACCTGCTCGGGAAGTGAGCACCGGAGCCAGAGATCGGGCATGCCATTGCGCATTTAATTAAGAACGAAATATTTATTTGGCACACACCTTTCCCAACTTTCCCACCCTTCGCCCGCCGTTCCTTGAATCCTGCATCTTCACCCCTTCCGACCGTTTGGAGTCTCAGCTTCGAGGGGCTTGGGCTCGCAAACAAACGCAATTACTCACCGGATATTAATTGGATGCTGCACGGGCCTCTCCCAATCCGTATACTCATTGACAATCGTGGCGAATATCTCGTTCAAATGGAACGTGTACGTGTTGCGTACGTAGGCCTTTAAAATTCTCGACCGTCGATCCGCCTCGATGCCATATTGCACGTCGCCCGAATTGAAGCTGAAAAAGGCCTCGGCACGTGTCACGCCGGCCATCAGGTCGTATCTGCGAAAATGCGAATGAGAAATGGGGAGTCAATGTGTGCACTGGAAAAAACAGAGCCAGAATTCGCTCAGAATAACTATAAAAAGGAAATTGGGATTTTAGGTTATTATTTTCTAGGTGTAGAACAAGCCTTTTTAATTCTTATTATAAATATGTAATTTATTAAAAACATTTACTTAAACGAAAATTATTCTAAAACTTATTCTAACTTTATAAAAAATACAGTATACTTTTAAATTATTTATTCAATTAGGAAAATCTCATTGAAAGTTAATAACATGTTAAATAAATATAGCAACCAAATAAAGTTTGATTAATCATAGTTTTTTAACCTAACTAAAATAATTAAATTTGTTAGAGGAATAGTTTTAATTTGGTCTGAGAAGCGATAAGCCCGATTTTTAATAGAAGGTAGAATATTTTCACGGTGTAAAATTGTTTATGGAAGAGGTGTCGCAGTCTACCCTTGTTAACCCCTCGCCGAAAATGGGGTTCCTCCGATAAGTTAAGACCACCTGAGTGGCTGAGTGAGCGGATCATTTTCCGACCTTCTCCCAACCGAATTAAGAAATAAACACAAGGCCCTGGCTCAAGTGCCCACTCTGGTTCAAATTATGCATTGTAATTACAAATTTGCAACCAACAAATTGCATTCCTCAAGCATCAATTCACATTTATCTCTCTGCCACAATAATTTTGCCCGAAAACTTCGGAACCATTCATTTGTTAAACAAGTTGAAGCAAGCCCTTGCAGCTAACCGCACTCTTGGTAGATATAAAACTTTGAGGCAACTCTTGGCCAAAAGCACTGACCAGCGCCACTACTTGCAGCATTTGCAATTTGAAATTTATTTTTGCCCTATTTGCTTACGCACAGGACGAAAGGAGAGATTGGTCGGTCGAAAGTTTTGCGTTTTATATTTGGTAAATTTTATTTGCTCTTTGTGCATGCGTTTAATGGAATTCCTTTGGATATTCGGAGTGCGTGTGTGCTCGGCAAATTGCTTTTAAATGTGCACAAATAAGTATTTATACTCCTTTGGCTGGGAGACCGACTAATAGCCCCCGGGGCATTGACAGTTTACAAAGCGCACGGAGATAAATTCATGTTAGACCCACAATGCCACGCTGCACTCGAGTTGCAGCTCAAAGCCAGCACCTCAAAGTGCTGCAATTTTCAACTCAAAAAGAGTTCTCATTAACTATTGACTGTGCGTTTGATTGGCTGGCATTCCAATTCTCTGTTAATTATCTATTCAATTGCAGTTGGCCATGGTGCTTGACTTGAATTGCAGCTGTCCAGTGATGGGTAGAGCTATATATCGGTAGTTACCCTGCTTTATGGGTTAATGGTTACACAAGAATATAATCTAAATCAGAAAATTAAAAGAAATTCTAATAAAACTTCTTACATAACAACCTACAACCGTATTACAAATTTTATTTAATCTGAAAAAATGAAGTTCCTATTTTTATTGACCTTTTTTCCTTTTTAGTAGGTATTTTCCCTACCTATTCAGCACAATTAGGTTCTTCCCTTCTAAGGGTCTTCAACAGCAGCCGCACATCAATTATGAAATCGCAGCTAATTAGCTGTTAATAATATATATTAACATTGTAAAATGGCTCAAACACAAAGTGCATAAATCAAGTGGCCCACACCGCTCGGCACTCGAGAAATCCACAGAAATCCACAGGAGCCACAATGACCAGCAGCAGCGAGCTGAGCATAACAAAATGAAGCCCAGCATTTGCGTGCCTAATGTGCATAAAATAATTACATATATGCAAGTGTGGGCAAAGCAGGTTTGTGGCCAAATCTTATCGCTGGCTAAACTAACGGCTGTTAGGAGGCTCGTGCCGTGGCAAAAGCCAAGATAAAACTCCTTTGACACCCAACAAAGCAAGCACAAGCTTGCCAAAAGAAGCCAGAACTTTAAATTAATTATAGACCATACTCTAGTTACACGAAGTTATGCACTGAGGGAAAAGCCCAACCTAATTTAATGAGCGGCTTAATTTTTAATTTAAATTTTACTACATTTTCAATATAAGTTATATTTTTTAAAGACAATAATTTTATTCTGTGTGCTAATGAAGTTGAGACTTTAGATGGAGTTTGTCTTATTCAATGTACTATATTTGCTACTACTTTTTCTTAGTGTAATCCCACAGATGTTTGTATGTGTTTGGGTAGGGGGTACGAGTTAAGGCAAAAATAATTAAGCATTTGCTGGCCTGGCCCAACTTACCTTGACAACTTGTTAATGGCAGTTTTTCTCATTAATACTGCATTAATTAAAAAGTCCACCGCATGTCGTGAAAGCGTGAGTGTTGTTGTTCATTCGTGCAGGCATATGTGTGAGGAAACATCGTTTCCATCATCATCAAGATCATCATCATCCGCAGAAGCCGTGGAGTCGTGTTGAGGAGAAAAATGGAGGACCGAAAAAACCATTGCATTATAATTTATTTTAATTATGCAAGGGAAATGAAAGTATTTGCGAGTAAACGAAAAACGCGAACAGATGCACTAACATCATTTTCATTAATTTTAACTAACCATCCTTTATCATAATTAGGAGGTGTCAAATATATTGTGTTCTTTGTACAATTACTCTATTTTACATTATTTAAATAATATACTCGTAAAAATGAATAAACATAATAATAATAATAATAATAATATATAATATAAATAAGATTTTAAGAGGTAACACAATTTGTATTATGTTTTTGGGATATACATTTTTTTAATTGTTTAGAAAAATCGTAGTTAATCGAGAATAATATTCTGGTATCTTTTGTAAATGGGAAGTAACATTTTGATATATAGAATTTCTTGTTAAAATTCAAATTTTTAAATAAAATAGTTAGTAAATAAGAAAGTTGACCAACACTATGTATATGTAATAAACTTTAAGGCAATGGCGCCTAGTTTAAAATCTATTTACCAATCCAATTAAAATGGGCAGTCAAAGCCAACTCAAAACCTACCGATATTCTCGAGCTGGCCGGGCGTTCCCCAACCGCCGGCAGCCGCGATTCCCGCCTCTCCGCCCAGTCCGTTGCCGGCGGCCGTCGACGCCTGAGCCTGGGCCTGAGCCGCTGGTGATCCGGGGGCCGGCGGAACGTAGTCCCCGCCGTCGATGACCACCCCGTCGATGCTGGGCCCAAAGGCGAAGCCGAACTCCGGCTGGCGGATGGGCACGCTGAGCAGCTGGTCCAGAGTCTTCTCGCGCAGGCACTTCATGAGGTGGGCGTGCGGGAGGTCGGAGGCGCAGTTCACGTGGTGGGCCACAATGGCCGCGTACTTGGCCGGATTGCTGACCAGTGACCAGGGCGCCAGGCCTGAGCCCGACATCAAGATGGCTCGATTGAAGAGCAGGCCTGGAGGAGCAGAGTACACGGAGAACAATTATTAAAAGCACACGACAGTAGAGTTTCCAATGGGGAAAGATTTAAGTAAGAACTTCTTACTTTTAGACTTGAGTTTAAATCACGAAATTCATTTTAAATATTTCTTAAAAGGAAATCAAAGGAAATGTATTTAAATTGTATGAAATTGCTTTCTTAAATAGGAAAATTAAAATAAAAATGTGGCGGGCTCTAAATAAATTTCTGAGTTAGTTCCAAAGAAAATAACTTAAGTAGTAATAAAATAATTATAATAGTGGGAATTGTTAATAAAAATTGTTAAGTGTCGGTTTTTGTATTCTTTTTCCTCCGAGTGGCATATGAGATGGGGGACTGCAACGGATAATGGGGTCGTACTCACCCTCCGGCACGGCCATCGACGAGATGAGGAAGTGGACGCAGGCCGCCCCCGTTCCGTGTCCGGCGAGGGTGATGCTGTTGGGATCCCCGCCGAAGGCCGCGATGTTCTCCTTGAGCCAGTGCAGCGCCGCAATGATGTCCATCAGGCCGTAATTGGCCGGCAGCTTCGAGTAGCGGTCCGTGTTGGCATTCAGAAAGCCTGCAAATAGTTGCCGGGTTTGCCCGCACTTAATCAGCAGTTTTCCTTGCCGCCTGATTGGCTCGCGAATGGAAATTTAATCGATTCGCCGCGTACTCGTGCAGTCAGTCAGTCGGTCGCTTTGCCTATTTAAAATGTCAAACGCCACTCTTTTTTTCCCCGCTCCCTCGGCCGCGCAAAAATGTGCAAAGTCACGCGTGCAAATCATGATGTCAGCACTTCCGTTTCCTCTGCAACAACAGAGGCGGCGGCAGCAGCAGCAGCAGAGGGGGTCGGCTGGTTTAGGAAAAAGGCCAGAACGGCAGAAGGCAGAAAGAAATGGTGGCAGGCGCCAAATGAGGTCACACTAATTTCGTCTGTGCATTTGAATTTACACAGAGTTTCGGGCAGCGCACAGTGGTTCGAGTAAGGTTAAAAATATAATTTATAAATTTCCATTGACTTCTTACTTTGAAACTAATAGAAAACATAAAAAAATGTTATATTTACCTATACCGATACAAAATAAAAATAAGAACACATAAATAAATACATTGTAATATTCGAGATCCCTAAAGTTTTTATATTTTCAGATCTAGAAAGATCTAGAGTTTTATCTAAAATTATAAAAGATTTAATATTTTCAAAGTAAAGTATATTTGCCCCTCCTTTTACTTTCCACTGTGCTGCTGGTGAATTCTGTGCCAGACTGTAGCTAAATTAGTTAGATTATGGAATAAATGTACGCCTGGTAGCTGCTGCAGTTGTTACGGCGGAAGTGCAGTTGATGTTGCAGCTGTTGGGATGGATGGGAATGGAGGTTGGCTGAGAGGCCGAGGAGGTCGATTGGTTGGCGCACGTCCGCCTCATTGCACTGACCTCACTCGCCCGTCCGTCCGACAGTCCTCCGTCCTTTTGGTCATGCACTCGGCATATCAATTAGCATTAGGATTTGAGTGTGCGGAGCACTTACCCAGCACTCCGAGGCGATAATTTATGGTTACCACCAATATTTGTCCGTAGCTGGCCAACACCGATCCGTCGTAGGGATTGCCGCTGTTCCACTCATACGACTCGCCGTGCACAAAGACCAGCACAGGATACTTGGCAGGACCTCCGCTTCCAGCCGACGAGGAGGATGATGAGGACGACGAGGAGGATGAGCTGGAGCCACCACTTCCCGATGACGAGGAGGATGAGGAGCCAGCGGATGAGGAACTGCCCGAGGAGTCACGCGATCCAACTGTAAAATACAGAGAAAGAAAATGTATTAAAACAAGGTTTATTCACAAGACATAAAGATTTTAAACTGCATTATAGATGTTTGTAGAATTTGTTATTGATGCCAAATATAGATAAAAGCTTATATTATTTAATTTACCTTGTGATTAAACCCCTTTATTTAGACTAGTATTCAAAAGTTCAGGTTTTTTCCCTGTGTAGCGAAACGAAAAAGAAACGGTAATTGACAGCTGCTCAATTGGAGGAAACGACGGAGGTAAATTGTATAATGGAAAAGCAAAAATTGATTGTCTTTCCGGGGGAAGTCCTGCAAAAATAATTCAAGCCTGCAATGAGGGAAATAATTGCGGAAGTAGAGATTCACGGAGTTCGCCTTAAAACCACCAGCCGAAAAGCTGAAACCATTAATCAAGTCTGCCTTAGAAAACGGGTAAACAAGGTATTAAATCAGACCTTCTATATAGACTCCATTCAGGGATAAATGACCGTCTAAGCCTCGAAAATAGCCAAATTAGACGTAAACAACTCTTTTCCCGTTCGGCTTGTGTGACGAAAGCCCAAAGTCATCGAAGGCTCTCCTGGTCTAGTGGATTCTAATCGGAACCGACACGTTTTGGAGCTTAAGATATTTACGTATTGAAAGGCTTTTTCCTTAAGAGGAAAAAAAAAGGAAACTGAATTTACCCCCTTTTGCTGACGTGTGTGAGTGAAGTAATCCTAAGATGGGTGTGAGCCTTAAAAGACTCACATTTAGGGATTAAGGCGGAAAAGTTCAGCCATCCAGACAGGATAACTTTAAGTCAAACATTTGAAAATGTCGGTTATTATCACATTTTAGATTGCCAAGTGTAACACAATAAACTATATTTTAAGTAAAGTATTAAAAAATATAATTAAATAGTTGTGACACTGTTTTAATATAACCATCAATTCGAACTTCTTCTTTATTTTAAAAATAAAAGCCAGTAAAGGTTATGAAATCTGTTGGCGAAATTAATAAATAAATAAAATCAAATAAACTCACATAGATAATTAAAAGCTGAAAATAAGTTACCATTTTTAAATAACAAGATAAAATAAATAAAAATGTTTTAACTATCGTTTGTTTACTATCGAATGTCTAATATTTATTTTATGAAATTATGTTCTTTAAATATCAAATGGAATTTGTCAGGACAAAGAAATTGATTGATTGATTGATGTTATTTAAATTCCTATCACTTTCCATTTTAACCATAAATGTATCCTAAAGCTATCATTTTGTAATGATAAATTTACTGACGTCATAGCTTGGCTTTAAAACTGTATACTGCCTCAAAAAGTAAGACATCACTTTAAGGCCATCCACAAGTAAAACCATACTCACTTTGCAGCGAAGAACACGAAATCGTTCGCAAAATGCAAACATAAATTTATCTTTAGAAAAGAAGGAAGCGAGGAGGAAGGCAGAGTTTGTACAGCTGCATCTTTGGTAGATACATATCGCATGTATCTGAGCACACGCTTGTATCTGAGCTAGTCAACATCAGGCGCCCCACCACCCACTCTGAACGACCCCTGCGAACCGCCCACCGAACAAAAGCCACAACAACAAGCATAACAAAAGCAATATGAGCACGGGTTTCTCGCCTGCTGCCCACATAGAAAGTTCCTAGCTGGAACAAAAGAACCTGCTTATCAAAGCGGAAAAAGAGTTGAGGAGGCGATGGGGTTTTGGTATGGATGGTATGGATGATATGGGTGGGATGGGGTGGCTCTGTTACCAAGAGTTAGAAGAAGTGGCGAAACGAGCACCATATAAAGGCCAAAGGAGGAAAGCAAGTTACTGTGTCAGTGACTTTTATAAATAGCGCGAACAAAGAATGACTCGTGGCACGTGTGTGGACCTCGGGCAAAGAATCGAGCTGGGTCCACACCATGTATGGATAGATACCTATTGAAACCTGGCCAAAACCCACTGTGAGTCGGCCCATGTGTGTTAACGTGTCGCGGAATGGAAACCAATGTCAATATCTATGGAAAATCTTCTCGCCTTGATGTCACAGCAGTGTCACTGTTCTCACATTTCGAGCTAATTCAATGAGTTTTCTCCTAAACCGAGGAGGAGTATAATGCCTTTAATGCTTTTCGAAGTGGAAACCTATTCAACTCGGAAAAATGAGTTTAATATTACTTTAATATTAACAAGCAAAAATGGTAATTAATTTCTATCATATCATATCTTCTCATATACTTGTGGCTCTCGAGTTCCTTGTAAAATCCACGTTCCTTAAACATTTCAATAATTTGCCAATTTAGAACACAGCAGTTTAGCCCAGCAAATTACACCGCATAATTGACAAAAATTTCAAAATTAGTTCTAAGGGAACTTTTCGGCTCTAGCAACCTATAAATTCCATGAAGGCCGCAAAAATTCAAAGCCCCCTTCAGTCATTACAGTAATTTGAGGCCAGAAAGGTTCTGCCCAGAACGAGGGGCGAAGGGAAAGCCACGTAACATGCAAACAGCATTTAAAACTTGTCTCCAAAACTTCCGACCGTCCGCACAAAAACCGGGCCAGAAAACTTTTGTTGTCATTTCAACAAAAATGGCGACGTTTTCTGCAAGTTGCAGCCCCCGGGGGATGCTACTTACAACAGCCAGAGAAAAAGGAATTAAACTTTTATGACTGCCCCCGAGAAGAAGTCAGCACATACACAAATGCACTGAGAAGAAGGAAGGCACTACTTTAAAATAAAGAAGTAAACTATTGAGTTTTTAGTCACATTTGTTACAATAGATTTTGATAAGATTTCTTGAACTCAAGCAGTTTATGTTGATTTAAGATCATATACTAAATCATATCATTATGATTTTTTTAGGCAACCTTCTGCCTTGAATTTAAGTATACTGTATACCTGTGAGAACCACAAATCCATTTTAAATTCATTCTATTCTCTCTGTGTACCAACAGATCGCAGACAGACATAAGTTTAGCCGGGCCCGCCCACAACTGCCCCGCCTTAAAAAACTTGTACAATAGTTTTTGCTGGGTGCTTGGCAAAAAGTTTGCTCCGCATAATTTCGGCAAATGTAAATATTTTGTAGGAACGCGACTACAAATATGTGTTTGCCGGAAAACTAATGCGACTTTCGGGGCCCACTGTCGGGCTTGTTAATAAGTTGAGCATGTTTTAATTTACATGCTCACGCTGAGCTCGGGTTGTCGTTCAGTCAGCCCCATTTATTTGCGACCGGCAAATCACAACTTGGATGTCAACTTTTTAGGCAGTCTCGCCTGGAAGTTGCCGCTGGGAGTTCTCTTTCGTCTTTTGGAGCAGTGTCGACAGTTCTGTGTTATTTTGACTGGCATAAATTTAATCATATTTGCAGCATGTGGCAAATGTGTGCCTTCTCTTTTCTGCCGGCTAATAGCAGACATTTTCCAGCGACATTTAACCAAAGTTTGTCAGTGTGCGACTTAAATGGAACTAAAGTGATTGACACTGTTAAGGCAGCACTCTCAAAAATATGGCAACTGGGGAAAAGATAAAGGCATTAAGCAGGATTAAATATATAAGCTCGTAGAGAGTGGAAAGAAAATTAAATAAATTATTCAAAATAGAGTAGTGTTCTTAAAGAGAGTGCAAAAGGTTCACAAATCATATTTTCACAAAGTTTATACTTCAAAATAATGTCCTCTCTCTTCATAGAATATTCTAAAATCATTCCTGATCGAAAATAAGAAAAAACGGGAAAGGCAAGTAAAGTATTACTCTTGCAGATCTACAAAGGTTTAAAAATATATACACACACAAAAAAGTATGTCGCCGTAAAATCGATATGCGCATGTAAAATTCTGGTTATGCAATACGCATATCGTTTTAACATGCTAATTTCGAGCATATCAAATTTACGTTGATATTACAAAAAGTAAAATTTTATCCATTTTTCAAATCGATTTTTTTGGGCGTAGGTATTTAACTTTGTTTAAAATAATTTAAAATTTATTTAAAATTTGTTTAAAATAATTAAAATTTAATGCTTTTATTTAAACTCCTTTTTTTATGTTGGCCAGGATATAACTTTTTTTTAAAGTTTTCCGACTTATTTTTAGCTTCAAGCTAATGCATTTTATTAAAAATAAATAATGTATATTTAAATATAACATTTACAAATATTTAAAAATAGGTTTCTTTCGCACATTTTATATGCACACAAATTTCCCGCAAACAAAGTTTAGTTGACAAACCACTCGAGTATGTAGAGCAATTTGTTGATAATAAAGTTTGTGCTATTGAAATACATTTTCAAGTGTGCTCACACAATATTGTATTGCTTGTTTTACGGCACACACTTTCACACCCAAAACAAACTCAATAAACAAAAAAGAGTAGCAAACTAAAAGCTCGAGGAGAATGGGAAACCGAGTCTGAAAACAGCCTTCAGGCAACCAAAAACTAGGTGAAATCAATATCCTCAACTCATTTTGCTTGGCCTGCTGGCAGCCGCATTGTCGTCGTAGTTTCCACCTCCCCTACCCTGGGAAAAACCCTTTCATTTCCTGCTCGCCAAACAATGCTACTTGTGTTCGACGGAAGATGCTGCAAAAAATCTAGTTCATTTCATTTTATGGTAGTTGTAGTGAGAAAATTTCATTTCGTTGAGCTTCAAGTTTAGTGTCGTCCTTTGTTTACACCGAGTATATTTTCAAGTACAGCAAAATCTGGTCAAGGGGACTTATTTAACTGTATTAAATATATTATTTAGGAGAGATAGATTTTTAATAAATTTTCCGTATATATTATACGATTATTTTTAGGTTTTCCTTCTATAAAACAGGTATTTTTGATTATCAGTGTTGTTATGTTGTAAAAACTTCTCAGTAAATTCTTATGCTAATCAAGAATTCCCAGCAGTTCTTGAAGTTCAATTACCGCTGGCTAGAACAGGTCGAGTTTAAAGTGTTTACTCAACAAATTCCTGATCTCCATCAATCTATTTTCCCTCGATTTTTTTTACTTTTTGGTTTCAGTTTTATCGATTTAATAAATTGCCGAGTCGCTGGAGCGGTGTGTGTCTTCAATTTAAGGTTCATTGGGCTCTCGGTCCGTGGAAATGTTTCGCCGGGCCCTGAGTTATCCAGGTGACACAGTTACGGTCACGTAAGTTTTCCTTTTCTATCATTATTTTTTCGACATTTTGCACTTTATGGCCAAGCTGCTGGTCCTCTTAACTCCTGAACCGACCTGTCCCAAACTGTTTCGCCCCCTGCTCCTGGCTTTAGGTGGCGAGTGCATTTTCGGTTTTGTAGTTTATTACTTTCGCTTAAGTTTTTCTTTTTCCTCCCATTTTTATGTTTTCGATTCGGCGAAACTTTTCAGCTCCGACAAATGAATGAAACTGGTTGGAAATATTTTCAATATTTTTTCACTTTTTTTCTGTCCCTTTCCGTAGTTTTAAAAAGCTTGTTAAACTGTTGGCTGCGTTATGGGGGCTTAAGTGATGTTGGAAGATTAACACAAACATGTTCGGGGTTTTCGGGAAAAGGAGCACATGAAGTTGGTAACTTTTGGCCAGTAAAAACCCGATAAGTGAATTGAATAATTCAGTTTGCAGACAAGATATAAATGGGGATTTCTGGTTATGTTGTGGGGAGCAGGAAAATGTTTTGCGAAAAACTGTTGGCCAAAAGTCAATTGGTCCAAATACCAATTAAAGTTCCTGTGGTCAGGCGGAGAAACTTGATTTTCCACTTAGTATTTGTCTCAAATTGCATGAGTGAGTAGGCAAATGTACTCGTAAATGCAAAAAGTCATTCAAACTTTAAGTTTTCCGGCAGGAAACTTTTCCACAAATTGTATGTGCAGAAAGTTTTCGAATTGCATGCGAGTTGAAAACGTTAGAGTTTAAATTCCAAGCGGCAGCTGGAGGAAAGCTGGCAATTCTCTCCTAAATGAGCCATCTAATCTCGAGTAATCTGCGGCTCTATAATGTTAATAAACCCAACGGATAAATTCTTGGCATTTAAATATATTGCACGTACTTGGCGAATATATTGGATGGAACCCACCGCAGGAAACAAAGCGAAATGTCAAAAAACGGAGGAGAGATGAAATTATGATTTCGTCATGCAAAATGCGGCTAAACACTCATAAATAAAAAACATAAAAGCTCATAAAAGAAATATGAATGCGTCTGAGGGAGCGGCAAAGAGGGAAAGTATGAAGTTATCACGTGACTCCTTACGCACATTGCACGCCATAAATTACAAAGTACTTTGCCCGCCAAAACTCAATTTACATTCATGTACACAACACCCAAACACACACGTGCCCTTTGCTTCCTCGCTGATAAGCCCGAAATGAATGAGAAGAGTGCGAGATGGGGAAAATGCGACGCCAGAAAGGTCCTGGAAAATGCTGGGTACTGGGAAAGCCAGGCAAGTGTGAAGAAAAAATTGTTGCATTAAATTAGGCGCACACGGAGAGTGGAAAACTTTACGATGCGTCACTTGGCCCACGCCACACTTAAATGCCGATAAATCATTAAAAGAAAAAATAAAGGAAAAGCGCTGCGAAGACGAACCGAAACGAAACGAAACGAGTCAAATGCAAATGGAAAATGTTGCTGCCAACATTGCTTGATATTCACTTTTTTCTTGCTTTTTGCTTTTTGTTGAACTTTTATAACCCACAAAATACGATTTTTATTGCTTTGGCCCTGTGGCAGCGTCTGGCACTTCATAAAAATGTAAAATATTATGATGCCTCCGGACACGTTCACTCAAAACGCATTGTGTGAGATCCTCTCGAATTTTTTCCCTCTATTGGCCCTGGAAAATCCGGGCGTAAATGGTAATTTCTTTTGGAATGTCATCGAAAACGTTACTGGTGGGAATCATTGGCCTTTCGGGTTTCTTTAACGATCCACTTAGCCCAGCACCTGTTACCCCAAGAAGCTCCGGCTGCCATTTGCAAGCTAGTTAAACACATGTACCGACTTAATGTAAGCCAACCCCGCACCCTTTATACGTAATAAATTGCACTGCAGGCCGGAGGAGGAGGAGTCGATCGCAAGGGTGGCTTGGAGCTGGGATCTGGGCCAGAAACAGAACCCGGCCACTTAATCTTAATGCATTCTACCGCTTAACCCATGCATCAGCTTAACTCCGGCTTAAGCCAGCCAGCCAGGCGTTTTGCATACGAGTGCACAGGTGAGAGTGCATTTTAACGAAACCAATATGCGGCAGACACCTGACTTCTAAAAAAGAATTGTGGGCGAAAACGAAAGCCCTTCAAGGAGGAGCACTGCACGAAAAGAAACTATTAAGAAAACATTTAATTTGTGTCTTTTATAATAAAAGGAATAGATTAAAAGCATTATTATACGGAAATTTAAACATAATTTACTTTCGTTTTATTCTCATTATTTTTGTTATAAAAAATTATTAAATCTATTTGTTTTACGATCTTTTTTAAATCAGTAAATTCTTATAATTTTCTTAAAAATGAAAATGAATATAAAGAGGATTATTAATATATTTGTTGTTCATAAATATGAAATATTCTCATGCGAGAGACTTTTCGTTAATAATTCTTATATTTGGTCCCTTGGTTGAGAGGCTTTCAAACTATTATTTCTAAATATAAAATTGCCAGATTGCGTTCTTATTTTTAAATCATGATCTATACTATTTAAAGGAGAAATTTCCCGTAAGTGTAGAGCTGCTAAGGGAAGATAAGGGGGCTGGATGGGTGGGAGAAAAATGTCTGGACCAGAAGGGAGACTCGATGTGGCTCCTGGCCCTGAATGTTGTTGCAAATTGAAATATGCAATTTGTCGTGAGAGATTTTGTGTGGCTTTGCCGCTGACTGCGACTGCAGGTCCTGCTGTGCTGGGTCCGCTTTTCCTTTCCTTTTCGATTCCCTTTTCAATTTCAACGTATTATCGGTTAACAACATTATGTCAGCGTTCAGGCGTAAAACTGCTTAAGAAAATTGCGGACTGGGAAAAAAGTGGCGAATAGAAATTGGTTGGAAGTCGTTTTGAAATCGAAGCAAGTGCTTCGCCACCTTAATAGTTTTCCTTTCCTCATTTTCCCCACGGACCCATAGCAATTTATGGTGATCAGGGGGGAGGTGGAGGGGTGAAGGGGAGAAGCTGCCACATAATTGCGTTCCAGTTACATTTTGTGCACAATTCTCGAACGCGCTTGCTTTTCTGCATTTGTTGCAGCCCCGTAAATGTGTCATACATTGTGCCCGGGACACCAGGGCGTATGCATAATGTGCACCCTATTTACACTGGGGCCGTCTTATTCGCATTTTATGCTGCATTTTAACGACTCCAGTAGAGTCGCCACCCAAGGGGAAGAGTCCGCACATAATTGATGGCCTGCACATGGCAAGCTCATCAATAACTAACATGACGTATGCGTTATAAACAAATAAGCACAAAAACTCATCCATCGTCGGCATCATCAATATCCGCTAGATATGGCGAAAAATTGTCAAAATATTAATGGCCATCAAGTAGTTCGCCCTCCTTGTTGTAGCAAATTTATGTCTATTGCTACAACTATTCGAAAGCGTGTCTTCCCCGGCCCTTTTCTCGGGCATCTTTGATTGATAAATTTTCCTTTACGTCTGCCATTCTTTTTTTTTGCACAAGCCATGTGTGGGTGCTTGTTGTTTGCCCGGCCATTTTCTTCTTATGGCTTCGTTAGTAAATTATGGCCACTTCCGTTTCTGCTGTCTAATAAACTGAGCCGTCATATGTTGTGCGTAAGTGTGTGATGTGCGATGGCTTACTTACGGGATGCCTGCCATCCTGCCGAACTTCACTTTTGTTTGGCCACCGAAAACAAATTGACGTAAGTCGTGTGTAATTTATAATGAAATATTATATACGCTCGTTTGGCAGTTAGGCAGTCAAGTGTACTGGCGGTAATAAATGACAATGTGTGGTGTGATATCTCCGTGTTCCCGGGTGTTCGAGTGCCAGTGGAGAGTATCTGCGAAGGCAATTTAGTCCGTGTCTTCCAGGAATCACGAGGCGAAATCTCTAGATTAGATTTGACAGCTGATTTTGATTATGCAATCGATTAGGTCGATTTAAAGCATGTTCTGAGAAGTGAAGGTCCTGTGGCGTTTTGAGAGGTTAACGAAGCGTAAGGACTTGGCCTTAGAAATTCATGGCAGACTAATCAACGAGAAAGCTAAACCACTTTGAAAGGTAGAATAAAATTCAGAGAAAAAAGAAAATTATGAGAAAGGAATAAAGAGGGTATGATAAGATAGCTCGATGATAGTTAATATTTCTAAGTACTAAAATAGAAAATAAATATCAAGATTTTATCAAACATTTTTAATCTAGACTTAAGGTATTAATTCATTCAAATTACAAAATAAATGCTTTGAAACCATAAAATAAAGAAACTTTTGCTTTTCAACCCCTAAAGGTGGCAAGTCCTGGAACTCCTTTCTTTGATTACCCGCAAAACTATCAAATTGCAATTTTGTTTGCACTAAAACTGAGATTAGTTTGCGTGCAGTTGGCAAGGCAAAGCGGCCAGGAAGTCTTAGGAAACTTTTTTGTTCCCCATATTAAGCAATACACCGAAATGCATAAGTCAGCTGTTCATTTATCCGGTCGGCTGAAGCCACGGCGGAGATTCTTGTGTGTTTGCAGACATGCCGCTACAAATTCGTGGGTATGTGTCTAATGCACTGCTAGCATGCAAAACGGCAGTCAGTATAACGCCCTGTAATTAGACTATGACACGCTAAGTGCACAAATACAGGGACGAGAAATAGAAAATCAGGAAAGAGCGTCTGGGGTTGGGGGAGGAAATGTCTTGGGGGAAATGCTTCAAGTGCATGCAATGAAAGTTACTTTCCGCCCTTCTTTCGACGGACTTTGGGCCATTTGCAAGTTTCTATTTGCTTTAGTTTGGCACATTTTCCATTTCAATTTGCCCTCACACACTCCCTACTCACTCCGGATAAGTGTTCCTTTTTATTTTCGTGAAGCCTGCCAAATTGACCAGCCGAAAAGAGGTGGAGGCGCATGAAGCCAATTATGAACTTTGACTTATCAATTCCTTGGAAAATGACCGCACACACCGAAATGGCCAAATTCTGTTGGTCACACTTAATGCGCAATTTAAATTCAATGCCTTGGGTTCTTACTATATGTGTATAGCTCACTTTCGAGGGTCAAGTGGCCATTGAAAAGGTGAACTCTCTTCGACCATTTCGCCGAGATGTGACAAATTTTTCATGCATATTTTATACCTTGGCTTTGAGTGTTCCAGGGCTGTCACAGTGTGTGTGCTGGGTTGTGTTTGTCGATGTGAGTGTGGGTGACCCAGGGTTGATAAAACAAAAATACATATTTCACAAGGTGGCTTTTTGGGTGGCGGCAGGACTTTTCCGAGCGGAGTTAAAAATAAGGCTGCCGCTTTAAAAGCGCAATTTTCTGTGTCAATATTGAATATTTAAATTTGTATAAAAAGCGAATACAAATAAAATAACAAGGGAAGGCATCAGCACGGCTTCGAATTTGGTGGGCCCTTCAAAATGAAATAAAAGTGCCTATTTTGTTGATGTGGCAGATCTATTTAATTTATCGGAAAGATTACGAATTTATAAAATGGGTTTAAGAATAATGCTACTAAACACAAACAAATGGAGTTACGTTAAATGTAGAATTTATAACCTGTCATTATACTATAAAGAATGTTGACTAAAATATAATTTAAGACATCATAATGTGTTTTTATCTCTTTTCCTTAAAATACAGAGCAAAGAGATTTTTAGTTCATTCTTCAGTATTACCTGGAAGCGTGTAAGGTACAAAGAATAACAAGACGATATATTTTAAATTTATAAGTATATTACTAGTGACCTTCATTTAATTAATTCAAAGCAGATTTACCAACAAACATTTAAATACATCAAAAGGTTGAACAAAGTTTCATTTTAATTTCAATCAAACAAAATTAACTAACATTTTAGAGTACCCATTTCTCCTATTAACTCTATGGCTAACACGGTTCTAAAATATTTTTAAATATATTATGGAAACTGAAATAGACACTTTTTCCAGTTCTCTGCTCCAGGAAAATAAACCTCCCTCTACTCTAGGATCACCGTGTATAAAAATCGCCATGGAAAAGAGTATGATAATATTTCCGAAATATGAAAAAATGTCAAAAGTGTCATGCAACATTGTTTCATAACAGTGAAAGACAGAAGAAAAGTGGGGAAATGCCACACACACGCGCACATTTTCGTACATACACATACACAAATGGCGGCCATCAGAAGAGACTTTGCTTTTCATACATATTGTAGATTTATTGATAGCGCTCCACGTTCACACAACCAAATACACAAACCCATGTGCGGAGAACAACTACAGAGAGAAAATAAAATTTAAATGATGCCAATTATAAACATAAATAATTTTAAAAATATATTTGACAATAAGCTAAGAATTAAAATTAAGATCTTAATTAAATTTACTTTATTTTATGGTTATATTATAGGTAATACAAGCTTATCTTTCTTTTCTTTTTGAAAATACTATTTCGGAAAATATCTAAAAATGTTTTCTTTTACTGAAATTACTGATCAAGAATATTATGAGAAAGAATATGTGTTTTCAGTGTAAGGACACACGCAGGGTCACATAAATATGCACACATATACAATCAACGTAAACGCTTTCAGTTAAAGTCAATATGTAGTCAAGCGCTTCGTTTATAACACAAAGTTGACAAAAGTTTCCGACGCCCTTTTTCTGCCAGCCGCTTTTTTTCTGCTCATATTTATGGCTTTCCATCGTCACTTGTAGGTAGTTATTCCAGAGTTATTGTAGATGCTTGTGTATTTGTGTGTTGGCAAAGCCTAGGAAATTGCAATCGCAAGCAGCAAATACAATCAGTAACACAAACGCAGACACAATCCCCACGGAGGAGTGACTATCTGTCTCGAGGAAAGGAGTTACGCAAAATGAGAGATTTGATGTATGTACTCATGTACTGGGAATCCCCTGATGTGAATGGATTTGTGGGAGCTCTGATTGCAGGCCGACTAGATGCATGGATTGTTACTTATTACTAATTGGAAAGCGATGAAAAAGTTAGCAATTCGAAGAAATGGGCTAAAAAGTAGTTTTTTTCGATATTTTAAATTTATTTATTTATTTCGTATTTTAATTATCACTTTCCTGAACTCTTCTTCCTTAAGCTTCAAACGAATTAACTTTCAGGGAAATTAATGAATTCAGCTGTAATTTAAGTTGATTCTTATAAAGTACGCATTTAAATTAACTGTTTAATTGGAATTTTAAAAGTTTGTTTCCTGTCTTCTACTGTTTTTTGTGCCTTGTTTATATAAGCACCCAGTGACATTAAAATGTCCGTCTTGTAAACGGAAGGTTAAAATTTCATGAGTCCGTTTCCTTTGCATTGACAAATCAAGTCAATGCTTTAAGACATGCAAATGCTGATGAAAAACTTTGCGAACTTGACACTAAATGGCACGCAGGGGCTGGGGAAATAATAAATGTAATTTCGAAATTTTCTGTTTCCTACTCTCTCTCTCCCTTGCTGCGTTTGGCAATTGAGTCTGGCATAAGAAAATGAGCAAAGTAACCTCATTCTGGTCTTTGTCCGACTCGTTTCGCCCCCACAGAACTGACAATCTCATCCAGCTGCAATATCTGGCGTGGAAAGTTTACGGGGAGCGGACAAAGTGAAAAGTTTACTTGTTTTTCCTTCCCTTTCTTCTGTTCTGCAGTTTCCTTTTCTTTGGGCGCCTTATTCTGTGTTAATTCCGCTACTACTGAATGAAAGAATGTTCCTTGCCTCTATTTTCGGCCATTCATATACATAACTCTTGTATTGGCAGGGCTCATACGAAAAAAGTTAAGAAGAACTTCATTTCCGTGTGGGACCAGAAACACGCACCAGGCGGCTCTCGTTTCGATTTCCGGTTCCGCTTTCGGGACTGAGTGACTTGTGCCGCCGTTTGCGTGTTGAATGCGGCACGCATTTGGGCACACATCAATTTCACCGCCCCTGCCACGCCCCTGGTCTCATTAATAATGTATTTTCAATGGGTTCGGTCTCCCGATTCGATTGAGTTTGGGCATAAAAAGAGGATTGGTAATAATCAAAACGAAATATGTACACTGAGAAAAGATATATTTTAAATATCTTTTATGTAGTTTGCGTTTTGAAATTGAATTATTTTCACTATTACTTAAACAATTTTTAAAAATGGAGGTATGGAAATATATTTTTATAACTAAATGTATATATCAGTGATATATACATCTTTTGACTTTATTCAGATGAATAAAAATACCGGATAAAAATCTTAGCTTTTAATATCGAATTGTTTCAGTTAAAATACCAGTTACATAAGTTACGACACACTTTTTGCTTACTGACAAATCTCACAGATTTTCGCTTGGAAGTACTTATCAATAGAAACCCCTTTCTGTTGGCCCATATCAATTTCAAGAACCCACTTCGCCCGCGTACAGTTCTCATGGTAAATATTTGTTTATTGTCTGGTTCACGCAATCAAATAACCTTCGCCAAACTCAATTGGCTTATTGGATTCAGCCGAAACCAAAGACACAAAGGAAAAATTTCATTACGAATTCAACCACAATGCTGGCACGAATTTATGGAAAATATAGATGCATCTGCTTCGGGTCTCTACGCCTCTATTCGTATTCTCAAGTATAAAAAGGTCAAGAAAGCCATTGGCATACATATATCAATTGGTCAATGGGCAACAAAGCGCTCTCATAATGCGCCATTAAGTGAGGCTTGAAGAGGTTAATCACATGGAAATGCTGAAGATTAGAAATTATGACATTAATTTTTCACCATTCCAGGGACAGGGGATAGAGGTCCATTTCTCACTGGGCAAACAAAAGTCAGTTAAGCACAAAATATGGCCAACATTCAAACAGCTGATAAACTTGAAATCTACACACGAACGAGCAAAGCCAGATGAGGGTTCAAAATCCGGAGGGGCGGCGTTTTTGGGGAATAAAAAGCCCAATGGACTTTTGCCTGGAAAAGCGGCAAATCATGCTTAATGTGGCATTTGTATGTTTATTTTTTTATTTTTATACATTTTCCTTCTACGCTTTTCCTCGGCGAGAACAAGCCCGGGACTTAAAAGAAAACGCCGACGGACGCAGCAACAACAATAAGGCCATAAAAAAGGCAGCAAATAAAATAAAATGAGACGAGATGAGATGGGAAAGAGGCCAAAATGAAGCGCAAGGCCAAGAGCGAGACGCAGGCAATAAGCAATGGCGATGGCAGGGAGCAAATAAAAACCACAGAGGCGAGAAAGGACTTTACTAAGCAGCCAAAGCAGCCGAAGCAGCCCAAAAGGAGAGGAAAGCTCAGATGATATAAATTTTATTGTCATGTCCAAGTAGATTAAACTAGCTGCATATCCGTCCGAGTCCAGGTCCCGGGTCCCGAATTCCGGCTCCTCGAATCCCGTAAACGGAGCTCAAAAAGTAGACTACAAAAAAGGCACAAGAGATTTATGCGCTTATGTGTGCGTCTGTCTTTCTGTGTGTGGTAAGGATAATAAAAGTATATTTTTCACTTTCCACGCAGCAAATTCATACATATTCGGACATTAAGTGGGCCTCGTGTCTGCAACAAAAAGAGCTACACAATCTCTCATTCTTTTGACATTCAGCTTTGGAATAAAAACACCTTGAATGTTTTGAATGTGTTAGTGGTGGAAAAAAATAAGGGACTATTAAAATAATACAAATTAAATTATTTAACGATTTTAAATGATTTTAGGAACATCAAACTTGTGAAAATTTAAACAATATTAAAGAGTTACTGAAGAATAGTTTTACATTTTCATATTAATACGAATATTTAATATTAAACGAATTCCTTATATAAAAATACGTTATTTTTTCAACATATTCTTTCAGTTTCGCCTTGCCCATCACTGATTATAAACGATTATAAACTGACCTGCCTCCGATCTCTTTTCTTTGCTATCTGGAAACCCACTTCGACTTCGCACAAATAAATAATGATTTATGCATCTAGGTGCCCTTCTGACAGTTGAGAGCCCAGAGCAAAAAACGGGGGCCTCAGCTCATTAAGTTAAACTGTCAAAAATTTACATATTCTTCCTCGCGTTTTTTGCCTCCTTTCGAAACGATTTATTACGAAATGCTCAAGGTCTCGTGATTGGTTGAGGTTGTTATCCCCAGATAATATGTCCTTATCTTCGTTGCCCTTGCTGTGTGCAAAAAGTTTTCCTGTGTTTCGGGGACTGCTTATCCAATTATCAAAACCAGACATTTAATTTTCCCTTTTACTTGCGCTTGCCCTCGACAAATTGCTCGTTCAATTAGCTGCCCTTGGAGATGAACATTGCACTCGAAGAACGTACACAATTTCCAATTCAATTTGGGACCGCGTCTCAAGTTTCGGGCCCAAACAATTTATCATAATTTCCCAAAGAAAATAAATGAGAAAAAATGAAAACTCTTGCAACTCAGCGAAGTTGGAACGCCTTCATCGGCAGAGACCCTTCTGCCATCTGCTGTCGAAGACAAATTGCAGGTAAAATGTAAATTCTTTCATACTTGAGCGAATCTTTGTTTATTCTATAGGTATTTACTTTTGTTCATTTTTCATGCTGGGCCAAGGCGACATTTTCCTTATCAGCTGGCCGAAAAAAGCGAACCGTTGTTATAACAACACAAATTCATCTAATTGGACTGTCCTAATGTCTGTGGGGGTTAAATGGCATTTGAATAGAGGGCACGAAGAATTCTTAGAAGCACTGCATGTGGGTAGGAGTTTGGTATCAAAATGAATATTTCATTTAGTTCATCATTTTGAAATAAGTTGGAAGTAATCAAATGCGATGTAAGGCTAATTTAATATTTTGTAATAAGCAGGAGTAAAATAATAACAACGGCTTACTTTAATCACTGTAAAATTATAAGAACTCCTTGATCCATCAAGACTCCACAAACAGTTAATCAGCCGAAATTTTATTAGACAAGTCATGGAATACTGTTGTATTTGATTATGCTAAATAAACAAGCTTTTGAATTACATCGCAATTACAAATGTCAAAAAGCCATGGAAATATATCTAAATTTCATTCAGTTGGCAGAGGGGAACTCGGCAAATACATTAAGTATACGCCCCGGCAAACTGTAAGTTAATTGAAAGCCGGCGGCCAAATCAAGGCAACTGTCTCCTCGAATGATGGACGACTGCCTTGCCGGGGATCTGGCTGACAGACTGAAAGACAGTCGCTCTGCGGCTGAAACTGAAACTCCATTGCCGCCGAGCAGTATATTAAATTTAGCTCTTAACGCGCTGATAGACAATCAAATTTACTTCGATTCGCAGTGCACTTCTTCGACTCCCCGGCTGACAGGTGCCGCGCTGTTTGAGTTGCCCGAGTTGCCTGAGCTCAGTTAGCTGGGATAACTGACTGCCGCTGATGGTTCCCATTAAGCCCCAGTTACACGTCCGGATTCCCCACGGCCAACGCTCCTTTGGGTTTTAATTAAAATGTAATTTACTACCCTGTCGAACGACGGCGTCTACGTTTGAGTTCGCTGCCGTTGCATTTGCTAGTGGCCAACTTAAATTGACTGGCAGACTGACGGACAGACATCCAGATGAATCGATAACTAAGGCGAACTGAATGTGTACTGAGTATTCGGGGTCAAAAATAGCAGACTGTAAAGTAGGGTTGTTAAAAAAATCGATAGCATTATCGATACTATCGATAGTTTAAAATTTAGACCCACAATCGATACTATTGCTCTAAAAAATAATTCCATTTTAGATGAAAAAAAATTTTTTAAAGTATATATTTTAAGACACGACGGTATTTCCATTGTTAGGGCTCAACATTAAATTTTGTTCTTTTTTATGACAAAAGCATTTCAATTTTCAATTTTCTTTTTATTATTTTCCTTAATTTTTGTAATATTTTCTTGAATTATGGATACTATTAATAATATCGATAGTGACTACAATCGATAGCCAAAAACATTGATAGTGACCACTTTCGATATTTTAACAACTCTACTGTAAAGCCAAGAGCTAAAACTAAAATAATTGAATTATTGCTAATCAGCATATGAACGAATATTTAGAAAAATCTAACCAGTCCTCATATAGTAAGTTTAATATCTAAATAGCCTAATAAAATAGTCTAATAGCTTTATTGAAATCAAAAAGGAACCTTTAAAGTTCTAAAATATTTTTGTGTGCTTTTAATTTACTAAACACAATTTATAAGATGTATTTTAATGGATCCTTAACCACTCTCACCCTCTTCGAGCTCAAAAAGCAAATCAGCTGCAGACAAATGTGGCAAATCGTTTCGGATTTTCTCCAGACAGGACCAGACATACTTTTAGGCATAAATTTGGCCACTTTGCATTCGGGACCTTGGACCTTCTTCTCGGCTTAGCGTATTTTTTCTTTGGGTATTTGAAAAATGCCCAAACATTTGTCCATTTGCGTGCAGCACGGGCACAAAAAAAAACCCCAGGCAAAAAAACCAAAAAAAAACGAGAGATTTTAAAACTTTACCAAGGCTGACCCTTTTCTGGCGTTGGCCTTAGGGATTAACGGAGGGAAGAAAAATTGAAGCGAGTCACCCCAAACCAGCCGACTGCCAATTTATTCAAATGCCTTGCAAAGTGCTAAATAAACAAGACTCAGTCCCCCGGCATGGTCATGTCATTTTTCTTGGTTTTAGCCGGAAAAAAAAACAAAAATTATAGCACACTTATTTGGTGTTAGCCAAAGCCCCACTCACCCCCGCACTCACCTTGTATGGGCACATAAATATTTAGATAGAGGCAGTCCTCCGATTGATTCTGCAGATAGGGCAGCAATCGCTTCAGATACTCCAGTCTGCCCTTGGGCATTCGTTCCAGGGCCGCCGTCTCGTTGTGGATGTCCGGCAATCTCTGTGGGCAAACCGGGCTGAATCTGTAAGATCGAAAATACTTCAGTGCCAGGCTCGTCAAAGGAGAAACTTTCTCCAGTGGCATTTTGCGTGTTCTAGCTTAAAAAGGTTTCCCCACCCTGACCGAAATAAGCGAAAAAAGTTTTTCGGTAAATAGGCTTATTTTTATGCCTGGCCTCGAATGTCGTTATAAATAGATTAATTTGCTGAAATTGTGTAATCTTTGGGAGGCTTTCGGGAGGAGTTTGTAATGATTTGAGGAGAGGCCGAGTCAACGTCAACTTTGTGATTGTCTTTTGGCCATAACAACTTTTTGATTTGAACGCAAAGTTTGCGTTTTAATTTGTTTTCTGTTTTTTTTATGCCCCTTTCCTTTCCTTCTTTTTTTTTTGCATTTTTCTCTGTTTGGCCGAGGCTTATTTTCGATCCTGGTAAATTGGTTTTCGATTTGGCTCTTATCGTTCGATTTTCCCCATTGGCAGATCTCCCTCTGTGTGTGCACTTGTGCAATTTACTGATTTTCTCCCCCTATTCCCACATACAGGCCATTCAAATGCCAGAAGCGTTCTCTCTTTTGGCCTTGCGCTCATTTATGAATCGGATGGGGTTTGGAATACACAGAAAAAAATTGGGAAGCTGTAAACAGAGCATTAAATAAAATCTTTCATTTTTGTAGCTTATAAAGATTTAAAAATCTAATGTCTAGCCAGATCATTTAGAAAACATTTTTTAAAATACATATTTTTATGAGTTTAATTACCCAGAAAATTGACCTTTTCAAGAATAATTAAATGACAACATTGTAAAGTTATTTAAGGAATAATTTGACATATATACTTTTACTAACTAACTAACTTTTTAACAAAATAACATTTGAAATGTAAAATAATAGAGGTTGATTAATTGACCACGGTTTTTGGTTCAGTGTGAAGAGGTTTTGGCTCTGCCAGCTGCTTTGAGTTGGCATTGTTATTATTTGTTTTTAATCTGATCTATGTGTGGGCGGGTGAAACACATTCATCCCAGTTCTCGAACGATTCCAGGAAGGGACATGTTCTCTAGGTGAAATTGCGTTTAAATTTCATGATGGCAGTGGCAGATTTGTGGCAGCCTAGACCATCGAAAGGATTGGCAAACGAACGAAAGGGAATCTGTGGCCACTAATGAATTAAGGCCAATGCGATTTGTCTGGGGAAAGCCTTCCATTCCACTCGTCAAGCCGTCACAGTTTGTCCTAATTTACAGCCGAGTGCTGGGATCCCTTAAAGTAGTCGGCTTAACTCATTAACAGCCACAACTCCTGTTGGCCATCAAATTGTCATAAAGCGAAAATCAATAGGAGCATTTAAGAGCGAAAACCTCCGACATTCCCTCCGTATCGGCTGGCCATTATGGGGCTTCCTCTTTCAGTCATCCCAAAATGCATTAACATTAATGACATTGCGAAACGAGAATTTATTTTATTTAATTTCCTTAACTTTATTTCGCTGTTGCCCTTTTATCTTTGTTATTACCGCCAACGCAGCGCCGCCGCTGCTTTTTGTTTACCATGGCGAGTATATTTAATTTTTGGTTTTTATGGCATTCCAAACGCCTCGCAGAAAATGGGGAGTCTACTTGGAACTGACCCTCAGTGGGTCGCCGGTTTAATGGACGCTTGTGGTGGCCATGCGATTGCCATAATAATCATTAATTTTATGGCAAAACAATAAGGCAGGTAATAAAAGTTTCATTTTCGGGCTTCATTCTCCCCTTGCTTTTTTTTTTTGTTTTTAATGTAGCGGACATGGTGTCAACCTCGGAACCCTGCAGCCACATGAACAGGAGCAAAAGCAGCTTGGATGAGCAGAAAATATTAAAAATAATGAAAGTGAAAAGTTTTTACGGCAACCGGCGTAGTTGTAGTGGTTGCCAGTGGTTGCCAGTGGTCCGGGCAGGTAACGAAATCCCGCCCCATTCCCCCCAGTTCGAGGTCATAAAAGCCACATTTTGCCTTTTTAATGTTGCCCCCATGGCAAACGAATGGCGCACACTTCTCAAGTGGCAAGCGATCTTGTTTATGCCACTTTGCAACCGCTGAACTTTAGCAGATAAGAACGGGTGGCAAGCAATACAGGTGGAGGTGCTTGCGGAGGTGGTGGATGTGGTGGTGCAGGTAGAGCTAATAAAGCGGGTGCCGCAATTAAGGTCAGGGTGAGTTCTTCTCGCCATCGATGCAGCGTTTGCAAATGGCCGGGCATTAAAAACTTGATAATTACTTGTAGATTTTACAGACAGCTGTAAGGGGGAATAATCATGTTTCCCGGTGGGCCAATTTACTTTAGAGCCATCGTATGCTTTACTATTGCTTTTTTACTGAGATGGTACGTGATAAAAGCTGGAAAATACCTTCGGATTGCTATTCCAAATGAAATGGGTAAACAGAGTTATATAAAAACAAAAGCGAGCTTCTGTCGACTCAATTAAGCTTCAAATCTACAAATTAATTCTCAGAAAACTGTTATAAAAATGTTTTTGAATTTTATATGTGCAGGAAACAATATTAACTATATACTATAAGTATAATAAATATAAATATATTATAAGTATATCCTTCTATTAAAACTTTGGGTAATTATCATGGGTACGGAAAATTTAAATTAAGTATAAAATTACAAAGTTACGTAAAATTCGCCTTTATTATAACTATATTCATGTTTAATTTCGCAAGGTTCATACGGTTGAAATATTTGCTCAAATTATAGAGGAAGTACATGGCTAACATAAAAAATAAATTACTTGGCTATAATTCAGATCTGTCAGTCTGAATATATAGTACCTTAAGGTATTTCCCTCTACATTCTGGAATGTCCTTAAGTCCGAAACATTTGTGTTTCCCTGTCTGAACATTCCCAACATATTTGCGCCCTGACTAATAACTAATATCCGATTGCATCTCTCAAACATCGCCTGCTTTCAGCGCAGATTATTTGCCACAAACAGATATCTGCGAAATTCGAGCAAACAATTTGAAGATGGTGACCCTGACCAGTGGGAAACTGCTCGGCAGCCTGGGCACGCGGTCAAAAGTAAACAAGGTTATAGCCATGGCAGCTCCTCCTGCTCCTCTCGTATTCCGGAATACATGCAATTTGGAATTCACAAACAAAACATAAAGCAAAGCTGGCCCAAAATGCTCGAGTTTTGTGTACATTTGAGTGGAAGGCCGGGCTAATCTGCATGCAGGGGGAGAGACTCAAGAGCAGACAAAGCTTCAAGGGTCAGGGTTCTGGGGATTTCATGGGGCTCTTTCGCGGAGGCGGAGGACGAGCGCTTTGTGGTAAATAAATGGTAGCCAGGACAGCGGCCCGGCCAGAGATCCGCTGGCGTTTTCGGCTTAAATACATCAAACAAAAGCATAATCTTAGCCAAGCAGAAAAATACACGCATATACACAGAGAAAAAATATTTACCAATATTTAGGAGATGGAAAAAATAAATGTAGTATATTTAGTTGAATAAGAAATGTACAAACAAATTAATAATATTTTTCTAATGAGTGTAAGATTATTATTTTCAGAAATTAACTCCTCTATAGTTAGTAAATAAATTTCATAATTATGGTAAACTTCTACAAATAGTGCCAAAACTCTTCATTTTTAGATTTATAAAATCAAAGAAACGTTCATAAATCTTTAGAGGAATATTATGTCACATACTTTTTTCCCCAACATTGGTCTTCTTTTTCTCTGTGCAGACTTCAATGGAGGAAGGTGGGCGATGAACGAAGGGCACCAGATCGCATAAAATTATACGCGACATTGCGGCCACGTCAAGTAAAATAGATTAATTTTACCTGTGGCCAACGGGCCAGAAGGTTGTCGTCCTCATCCTGATTTTTCCATCCCTCCAACCGTTCACACAAATTAGATTGGCAGGCGACACAGACACACACACACACAGCAGGGACCGCCACTCACACCTTCCTCGGAAAATCTCCTTCGGGCGTAAAGCTTTCTTGCCGCAGTCAAATTAAATAAAATCCAATTTAAAATGAATTTTCGCAATTTCATTTAAAACGGGCAACAGTTTGTAGCGTCGCCGCCGAGTCAGTCGGCAATTTATGCGGCTGATGTCCTCGAGATGGCCCCCTCCTCCCCCTCCTCCTCCCTTAACCTTCCCCTAACCCTCCCTTAACCCTCCGCCGCCTTGCGGTTACCACTTGCTCTTGAGCCTCAAATTGGAATTAACGTTTTTAATGACGGAGCCAGCTTCTGTTTGGCGGGGCGAAAGAGATGCCTCTCAAACTGCTGCACGCACATTCCGAAGGCCCTTTCGCTACCTATAGGTATACACACCATACTTTTCCCTCCTGCCCACCATTCATTAATGCGCTTTTTTATTAGGAAAATCGTTAACTTGAGTTTCCCCACTTAGCGTTTTTGCGTCGAGCTTTTACTTTCGTCTTTATTAAAAACTTTGGCGTCATGCATAAAACTCGTCAGTTTATTGCGATTTTTACACTTCGTTTATGAGCCTGAACCGGGGACCCGGGCGCCCGGGCATCAGGAACCTGGTCAGGAGAGGTTGGCCACTAATCCGCTTGTGTTTCATAATCCTTACGCCACAGGCAACGGCCAGGACCAATGTGCAGCCGTTGGAACAACAGCACCAAAGTGCAAAGTGGCTGGCGGAATTTATTTCATTTTTATTAAAGACGCCGGGGTGGAAGTGCGTGGATGCGGGTGGAAAAATGGAGGTGGAAGTGGGTGGCTGGGTGAATTGGTGGTGACACGCGTGGCTTGTCAAAGCCATGAACAGCTGCTGCCTTTGGCGGGCTAGGAATATGTGTGGACATAATTTGCTCTCCTTTTTTCCTGCCTCCATTGCCTCCATTTTTTGTGGCTGTGAGAAATTATTTTTGCAATAGGGCCGATGAAAGTTGAGGGGTAACTTGTGGTGGAAAAGTATGTGGCCCCGCAAAGTTCGTTTTTTGTTGTGGTGGAAATTCAGGGTAAACTTCAGTTCAAAGGGCGGTATGTGACGGGTGAAGAGGGCTGAGCACAGTTAGAATAGATGCAACTACTAATGCTACACACAACAAAAGACATCGCAGGGTAAATTTCTGTTATTTATAAGCGTATCGTTATTACCAGAAATACTGGTCAAATTGATATTAAATAATATAATTTTTCCTATTTCTCTCTTTCGGAGATTCTCTGACCTCGAAAAGAGAGCAAAAAAGCAATATGGCGACTTAGATAACGTGAGTGGGAACGAGAATGACTAATTCTCTTAATTTGAAAAAGAGCGGGATAGTGCTTACAGTTACATTAGTAGGAGGGAGAAAAACACTTTCGAAATCCGAACTGTTTTTAATTTTTTTATTTTGAGCAAATCGAATTGATATGCCGCATATCAAGAAAAATTGATACTACATAACATCAAATCGATCATCGTTTCATATCAAGTTATTTTTCAGTGTAGAATCACCAAAAACTACACAAAATTACCCAAAACTAACCATAAATGTTATAGCTATGCTAGAACTATGGCCTTATTTAACAGCTCACTAAAAGAATTAAACAAATCGTAAGCCAACGAAACCTAAGCCCAACTTTTGGCCAAACCACAACACAATCTAAACATTTTACCCTCCGCAGCCCGACAGGTATCCATTTCCCGTGGAAAATCAGGCTAATGACCTATTGTGCCAACTGTCCATGGACAACTTTATTACGCTGACGTGCTGAAAAATCTTCCGACCATTACTCAGGCCGTTTTATTGGCTCCTTTGGCGACTGACCCCCGCTGTCAACAAGACGGCCTGACAAATAAAGCCGCCCGCCCAACTCTGCGGAAGGAAAAGTGAAGATGATGCGGCAGAAGACGAAAACCGTCCATCCGCAGGCTTGAATTACCCAAAAATTGGCGGGGAAATGCGAGAATGCGAGAATCATCAGTCTGCTGCGAGGCCGCAGGTGGTGTTCTTTGTTAAACTTGAAAAATTATATTTTATTCGCCGGGCTCCGCTGTGCGCTGTACTGATTTCGCGGCCCTTTTCCATCGGCATTATGGGTCTGATTCTCATTCTGATTCCGGGTAAAGGGGCAAGGAAAAACTTTTGCTGCGTCGCGTCGCGGCCCCATTTCGCTTCCCTTTTTTATAACAATGGTAAACAAGGGAACCTGGAATATCTCTGGGCATCTTTGTGAATAATGATTTGCCACTTGGGAGCATTTGTAAATTAGATGCTGCTGTGTAGCTGCGTAGCTGCTGTTTGTCCCGTAGCGCAGTTTGCTGCCGGCGACAGCGTAAATATTTAATTTGCGAGATATTCCGAGCGGAAGCCCGCCGACTAAGTTGACCTTTGACTTGTATTTCCCCATTTTTTCATCCGTTATTTTCAGAAGCCATTATCATTATGCCCATTGTTGTCGCTGGCCGGGCCGGCAAGGGTTGTAGCATTTTCCATTATTTTCATTATTTTCAGTTACTCGCGGCTCTCAACATTTTCGGACCGCCGCCTGCGCACTTGACTCAATAATGAGCCAGTTAATTGAGGTGACAATTGTTGGGCACTCTCGAGAGACTCGGTGCTTTGGCTCTTGACTCATGGCATTTTGATCATTTTATGCACTCGGAAAGCAAATCAAAAGCAACCCTTTTTGCGAAATGATTTAATGCTTTTAGATGGACAAAGCATTCTGACACAAGGTGAAAGTCGGGGACTTCTGAGGAAATTTATTAAATTACTCGGACGAGGGTTTGTGTTGGGCGGTTCCTGAAGGTATTAGACGCACAAATTCGTTGGATTATAAAAATGTTTTGGCACTTGTCAAAAAGGAGGAGATCTTCGGATTTAATGTATAAATTCTATATGCTTGGAAAAATTATGCATTCAATTTCGGAAATATGTATTCTTATTTCTTTAAATATCAAATATTCTAAATGTTTGAAATTCGGAGAAGGTTCACTGAAAAAAAACTTCATTAGTCCCAAGATTTCAGATCCAATTTAAATATTATGCGCTATAATAATCATCTATTGTCGTGTTTATTAAATTTAAATGAAAAAATATTAAATTTAATATTTAAAGTAAATTTAAAAATTATAAACTTTAAATTGAATATGAAATACTTTTTTTAATTCACTTAAAATATTTAAAGTGAATATGACTAACATTGTATCTAATATATTCCATATTGATAGAAATATTTGCAAATTAATTTAGGCAATAAAAAAGGTTTGATATTAAATATTAAGTTCTTTTATTTAATTTGAATATTTAAAAGGAATATTTGATTTCAATATGCAGATATTCATTTTTACAATCCCATTTTTTCTGTGTTCTTAATTTGTATTAAAAAAGGAGTGGAAGTTGAAAGTATACAATTATTATTTTTAGATTGACTTCCGAAACCTATTAAAGTAATATATATTTTAGATTAGTTGTTTCAGCGAAAGGAAATAATTTAGGCTTATCCCGGTTTAATGGCGCGTAATACCCGCGTTTAAGTTTATAGAGCCGACTCACCTGTCCGCCTTCTTGACACCTGACCACATGGCCGCCGAGACGGGCGGCATGAACCGCAAATTGCCGACCGGCGGCGAGGCGTAGGGGATTCCCCGGTACGCCTCGACCGGATCCAAGTGCCTGCCATCTAATTGGACAATTACGCCCGATATGGCGCCATTGCGTGTGTGGATAATCCGCGACGAGAGCTGGGCGGGTAATTGATCGTGATTCGGGTTGGAGTTCGAGTTCGAGTTGCTGCTGCTGCCGGTGGGTCTTCCACTTCCACGGTTGCCATTGGATCCGCTGCTACTCGCGGCAGACGAGCTGCTCGGGGAGGACGAGGCGGAGCCCGCCGACGAGGATGAAGTGAGAGATAATGAGGGCACGGAACTGGAAGTGGCGCTGCTGGAACCGATCAGCACGAGTCCGCCATTATTCACCGACGCGGGACTCTTTTGGGATGTGCTCAGGTTGCCGCTGTTGCTGCTGTAGCTAATGCCGGCCGCCGTGCATCTGGATACGACTATATCCAGGACCACCAGGGCCAGCAGTGACGACCACGCCCATCCACACCGCCTCCGCCTCGTGGGCGGCACTTTCCGCCGCGTTCTCGTTGGATTTGCTGCTGATGGCGGGAGTGGTCGCTTCGAGTGCAGCAACATAACCATTATTATTATTGGTCAAAATGGCCACGTCGCAATGTTGTCCTTGTTTTTCCGATTACTTGATGTCCGACTGCTGTTTTATACTCTTTCCCCCGCGCTCCTCTGGTGTAATTGACCACAAGATAGCTGTTTGTGGCGTGGCCTGCTTTTCGCTTTGCTTGTTTCGGCAGGGACTCACACTTTTTATGTCCGTTTTTAATTTACTTTACAGCAGCGATACGTTTTTTTGTCCGTTTTTTTGTTTGCAAAATATATGGCAGTTTAAGTGAACTGGAAAGAAACACAAGTTCAATTAATATATAATTGTTGTATTTTTATTTATTATTTATAAAATTTAACAAGTGATGTATGAAAATCGGGAAAATACCATGGGTTCACCTAAATCACTATATTTCTGTTAATTTTAAAAATCATATGCTTCCAAATAAAATATAAAACCACATTTTCTTCGACGTTAGATTTAGGTCATCCTAAATCCTTAAAACTTTATCTGACTCAAGTTTAAATCCAAATTCTATAAAGCCTTTTTCGGCATTCTTCATTTGGGCTCATCTGCTCTCTTCAGGGCAATTCCACCGAGTATGTGCCTTGAAGCATTTCATTCGGTCCTCAATGCCGTTTTTTGTTGTCTTCTAGAGGCTTTTCCCAAAAAAGAAAGGGGGATAAAATGGGCAAAGAATCCACCCGTCCACTCGTTGCCCCTACCCCTCTCCTCATCTTGTTTTTTGGTATGTTTGCCAGCTGAAGCATCACCTTGTTTGCTCTTGGTGTAGTGTCCTTGCCCTTGTTGTAGTCGACACAACAACAAAGGAACCCTCAGTTTTTGGGGCTGCGAGTGGGATTGGGTTGGGTGGCCAGGACAGTTGGCATTTTGCATATGCCAGACATGTCAGTCTAGCAGGCAGGCAGGCAGAGCCGAGACTCCTGACAACACGAGGAGAATGCCTACGTGGAAAGACTAGGAAGTGGGGCGGTGGAGGGCTAGGGTGCAAGGGAACAAAGCTGGAGCCTTTTCATTGCCTGACTGGTGACATTGGGTCATTGGATCAACAATTCGAAGGAGCCAAACGAAGGATGTGGGCTTCCCGATAAGCAGATTTTGATGAAAGGCTTATTGAAGGATTTGTTTTGGCACCTTAAATTCAATGAGAGAAAAACTAATGGATCATAAATGCCACAATCTATTTCAGTTGCACTTAGAAACCATTTGCGAATTTATAAGATAGGTTTTCGTAATAAGGCAGTTCGTATAAGAATGGCAAGAAAAATTATGTTGGAAAAGTTTTATTGTTACTCAATCAAGAAAAAATTAAATAATTAATGTTAATTTTTCTCAAATCGAATTAAAAACCTAACTTTGTCCTATATTGGTTGTTGTAAGAGGATTAGGGCACCACCATGCTGTTACCCTTTGCAGCTTTCGCCTTGAGTAAGCCGAAGACCAGCCTTACTGATGATCCCAGCTGCTCTGCCCCCTGAAATACCCTTTTTGTCCTCCACCTCCATCAAGGAAAGTATTTTTATTCAGCTCGCACTTACTTATTCCGTGCGTTGGCTCTTCTGCTGTCTGCGGCTCGAGTGCAGGTGCTAAGCCCTTCTGTCGTGTGGGATGTGGGATGTCCTTGCTCCTGGTCCTGCTCCTTCTCGCCCTACTGCCGCTGCCGCTGCTTGTTGAGAATCACTTCACGTACTGCTCGCTCAGCCGCGTCGTCTGCTGCTGCTGCGTTTTCTGAATGCCGGCACGCTACAATTGTCATGCAAGCGGACATTCTCCGCGGAGACGTTCACGTACTCAGCGCAGAGCGGGATTCCAAAGAGGAGGAGGAGGGCTCTAGTTGAGGTCCTTCCATGGTGGATGGGGCTGCAATCGGATCAGAGGGATGGCACACATTATTAGACCTTTCATTCGCTCATGTAGCACTTAAACTATGCTTAATAATTAACCGGGCACGCGCCATTTGCGTATTTAGAGGGAAAACAGTTTGTCTAAGATATTAATTTCAATGGAAGCCACTGGGTTATTTGGACATTTTAAAAGATATTAAATATGTAACAAACATAAAGACCATTGCATGACTTTGAAAAGCAAATATTTGTTTCGTTTTCTATTTAATGTTGAATAAACTGAAAAAGAGAATACTTAATTTCTTGCTTCTTTAACTTTCAATCAAAAACACAAACTTTTTCACTTATTGGTTGATACTTTAATAGGTTATTAATGAAATAATCACACCAAACACAATCTAAGATTATCCTCACAGCCCCTTCTGCAGGGTATTAATTGAATCAGTGACTCGGAGCTGGTGGAAAATTTTAATTATGCGATGCCCTCAAGTGTAAGTAAATTATTATGCAGATCATTAGCAAAGTAATTAGACTCGGCAGCCGCTCCGCCCATAATCCTCGGCTCACTAGTTGAATTAATTGTATTCGTGCACTCAAAAAAAAAACAGCCCGAAATCGCCATTAAATCAAGAAATTCGCCATGAATTTCAGTCGATGGCGATTTACCGTATTTTTTAGAAAGGAATTTTCTAAAATATAGGAAAAAAATTTCTGAAAAGCAGAAATACTTTTCTAAAATCAAAAAAAGTTGCCATCAAATTGAGAAATTTTCCTAAAATCCAGAAAGTACTTTTCTTGAATATAGAATCTTTTTTCTTAAAATAAGAAAGGACTTTTTTTATTTTCAGAAAATCTTCTTTATTTAAATAAAATGCTTACATATTTATTTTACTATTTTATTTCCTAAACAAGAAAGAGAAAAGAAAATAAAAAAGACGAAAAGAAAATTATTAATATTTCCTAAACAAAAAAGGAAAAGAAAACAAAAAAGATATAAATAACATTATAAATATTTCCTAAACAAAAAAGAGAAAAGAAAAACAAAAAAAGAGAAAAAATAACATTACAAATATTTCCTAAAACAAAAAAGAGAAAACAAAACAAAAAAGATAAAAATAAAATTATTCATATTTTTATTAAATATTTGTGGAAATTGAGTTATTCCCACATTCCATCAAAGCGAACTGTGGGCGTTCGCTGGCCTGTTGGTGCCATTCATTTATTATGCGAATTTCGACTACATTTTCCGCACATAATTTCCCCCAGGCAAAGACCGGGACGCCGAGTCACATAAGTAAACAGAGGGCGGGCCAGAAGGGATTTTAGAGTGCGAGTTCCTTAGTTTGCCCAACAAATAACAGCATCAAGTTGTCCGCAGCAGTAGTGACTTTACTTAACTTCACTTCGGCCCACTCCCTGGTAAACATTGTAAATCATACGCACTGTTGCACAGACGCTTTGTTTTATTTTGCCATTGTGATTGCGAACGAGTTAAGAGCCCGTCACGCTGCGGTAGAAATCTCTAGTCAAAGAGGGTGACAAATATACAAATATCCATTTGTTCGTCCACCAACAGCCGACGTCCGGCTTTAACATTTCCTACCCTTACTTACTTACTGCCTGGCTTTTTTGAGCACTGAAAGAAGTCAGGCCAGGACCTTCCTCAAACGCACTCAAAGATTCTATGTACACAATAATGCCGCCTTATTACATGACAGGAAAAACATCTCCAACTTTGCCGTTTCTTCCCCAACAAATTCTTGCCGAACTTTTGGACTGAAAACAAAAAGTTGTCAAAAGTTCAAATTTGTATACAACTTGTATATGTGCGCAAGTATTCGAAATGACTTTATTCACATTTGTAATTTGTATCTCGGCTCTCGAAGAGATAATTGGATTCGAGAGTGTTTTCATGTTGTTTGCCTAATTTAATTGCAAATAAACGAAACGAAATTCCAGTTTGTGAAATACTTTTGCTTTAATTAAAAATCAAAACGCGATAAGCGGCCCAGGGAATTGCCATGGAAAACGTTTTATCATGGAAGGTCGGGGAATTATATCTCCAGCAAAAGCTGAAAGTAGTCTCTTGACTTTCCAACTGGCCGCAATTTCCGCCTTGCCGCAACTTTTTCTGTGCTCTTTGCGCCATAAATTCAGCGCCAGCTAGACGGAGCATCCGCATCCGCACTCGCATTCGCATCCGCAGCCTCAGCCTCAGTTATTTTACCCGGTCCGAGGGTCATTAATTTGTCTTCTGAGGCGGTGGCGAGGGTGGATGAAAGGGCATTTTGGACGAGGAGCAGTCGTTGCCGCCGAGGCATTAAACTGCTTAAGTAGCACAACTAAATTAAGAATGGTGGGCCGAGCAATTAGAAAGGCGGCCGAAGGAGGCAGGTCGGACAATGAGCAATAAAGTTCAAAGTTAGGTCAATCCTTAGGTGTAATGGATATTTGTTTGCTCCGATTTTTTCAGTCATAATCTGTCTTCTCCAAAGGGAACTCAAAGTACACACGCAAGCTCAATAAAGACCAAGGGCTATACAAAGAAAAAAGTATTGACGATTTAATCTAAAAAATTGTATTCTGTATTCTCTATATCAGTATTAAAATATTCAGAGATTTAAAGCGGAAATGATAAATTTACCTATATGAAACAAGATACCTATTTATAAAAAATACTAAAATAAATTGACAAAAGAAAGCAGATTGTTTTTCTCTCTCTGCGTGATAAACTAAACGTAAGTTCAAATCGTTGAAAGACGCCAACGATGCGTATGCTTTATATTCAATGCTCCCATTTGGATGGCCGTGTGTGGAGAAAAATTGCTTCTTTATAGTACACATATCGATTGGAACATTCGCAGACATGTATTTCCGGAAATTTAATCAGTTTTGGTGCTTAACCGAGTTGTGGAAGGCAAACGAAACGAAAGAATCTTCACAAATATAAAAAGAAATCCCAGTCCAAAGGCAAAGCAACGGCAAAGGAATGCCAGGACAGCGGGGAAAAGGGCAGGAGATGGGAGGGAAAATTGTTTAGCAGTTGTCTGACTGGAAATGGAAATGAAAATGTTTCTGACTTACTTGCCTTGGCATTGTTATTTGAGTTTATTGAAATGACTGTCTTGCCTTCCCCTGCTTAAGTGGGTATGAAAATACCCATGTAAAGGCGGCAAAAACGGAGGGCGATAGTGGAGAATGAAAATGGAAATGGTTATGTAATAAGTAAGTATTTTTAGTTGTGTCTCTCCATCTCTGGGCATCGACTTTCTCTCCATTTTTTTACAATTATTTTAGAAAATACCTCGGACCGCAAAGAGTAAACTAACAGTATTCAACACATGGCTCCCGGGAAAACTATTGTTTTTGCATAAAGCTTCGTCTGATAAAAGCAAAAAGAGACCGAAGAGGAGACAGATACTCGGACCAACTCAAACTGCAATTTCTCATGCAAATTTATGCAAAAATGTGAGAAATTCGCTGCAAGAAAATATGAGCGAAAAATGCAATCTGCAAAAGAGTTAAAACCAAAGGAGAACGGAAAAAAGCCAAGTATTAAGTGGGATGGAGAACTTTCCAAGTGATGGGAAATAATGCGACTTTTTAACTACGTTTTAGTTTAGCCAAATGCATTTTGCATGTCAGAGTTCGTCTCTTGATAATAATATTCGAGAAGAACTCTCCGACTTTTTATCTGCGTCTCTTCATTGCCTTAATGGGCTGCCTCCTTTTTGCCGCGTTTTAGGGTTTCATTATGTTGACTACCCGACAAACAAAGGCTTATAATTTTTTGCTCGCCCACGTCCTTTATTTATATGTATGCGAGTACACAACTTCTCGCCTCTTCGACTGGGCTCCGCCCTCTGCCGGCAAAAATGGCTAAAACAATGGCTTTACAAAACAACGAAGGCAGAAATTAAACCGACTTTCATCAGGAAGAGCGCAACTGACAAGTCAACGAGGAGAAAAAGGAAGCTTCTCTGGCAAGTGGTGGGGATAAAAAATACTTGGCGGAAATTATAATCCATCTGCATTTTAAAAATAAAAATATAATGGGGGAAATAGTTTCTGGCTGGAGGCTTAAAGCAGCTTAAAAGTGTATTTAATATTAGCATAAGTGGCTACATAAAATTAAATATGCAAAATGAAAGAATGCATTAACTGCAAATGGAAAATGGTACTTATCTCCATGCAAATAGTGTACTCGTTAATTTTTCATTTCCAATTTTAACTCGACGGTCCTTCAAATTATATGAATAATTTATTTGTTCAAATAGTCAACGTGCATTATTCAAAAGCAACGAAAACTCTTACATAAATTCGAGCAATTTTAAATTAGGAACTCGATGGAAAAGTCACTCCCAAAATGTTTAAAATAAGCAAAGTTGTTCGACGTTTGGAATCCTTCGAATGAGATACACATGACTTTATCCTTGGGCCAAACATTAGCTAAAGCAATAAATTTTTCGCACAATTGGGCCCGGCAAATGCATGGAAAATTAATTTCCCTCTGATTTTACAATTCTCCTCCCTCCCATACATGGCATAAATTTAGCGCTCGCGGCTAACAAATTTCGAAAGCAAATTTTCGACGCAGTTAGAAATAAATTATCGTTTAATATTGGCAAATAATACGATACCGAGGGACTCCTGGCTCTCTTTCCAATCATTCCTGTGTTTTTGGCCTTGCCAGAAATTCGCAAATTGAATTCGTTATTCGGCGTCGCATGAAATAATTTTGCCTTGGGGGGTCACCAACAGCAAATGACGAAATAATGATATTAAAGCAACATTACGCCATTACGTAGCAACACACATGCGAAAATAATTGACGACAATGACGTAGGCGACACACATACATTGGCAAACGAAGACATTGCGCATACGCCCCGTAAGCCAAGCCAGACTAAATAATGAGGCTGGAGGGCAAAGCCAGGCAGAGTCGGCAAAGTCATAGTACACATAAAAGGATAGACCTTGGCTTAACCTGTAAAAGAATTAATTTTCCCATTTTTCCGGCTCCTAATGATCTAAATAAATAAAATAAATTAACTAATAACTTTTTATAAAAAATACATAGCAGCAAAAAATATAAATAGCACTATCGATACAATCGCTGGTTTAAAAATTTAGGAAAATGGGGGGAGAAAATAACTTCGCAAAAAAAAAATTTTTTTTTATTTTTTTTTTTTTTTGAAAAAAAAAAAATAAATATTTATATATTATGGGTGTGTTGTATTGTTTGGGGGTGTTTTTTTTTTTTTTTATATAAATTATAATTATTGTTTTTTTTTTTTTATGTGTTATATTATAATTTTTTTTTTTTTTTTTTTTTTTTTTTTTTTTTTTTTTTTTTTTTTTTTTTTTTTTTTTTTTTTGTTTTTGATTGAGACGTGGTGGGTTATGTTATAGTTTCTTAACCCGAATCACAATTTCCACACCTTTCCAGCGAATATTACGTTTCAATCGCAATCTCTGACCCATATTTTCATATAATTTATTTCGAGCTCCTATCTTCCTGCCAGTCCATCACACTTAAGGCGACAATTTCGAATGAAAATCAATTTGCACCGCACACGCCAAAGGACACAGGGCCCAAATATTCATCCCGGCTGAGCGCGTTAGTCTTAATTAATTTCCACCCACGCCAACGCTGCGCCCTTGGCTTTGTTCGGGATTACTTTTACTAGTTGTGGCATGGCACTAGATGCTCTTTGGGGTATTTTAATGACGTTTTCATAAACAGCCGCCGCCATTCTGTGTGTCTTTTTTGTGTCTGTCAATGCGTTCCTAATTCCATTTTGTGCCACGTGGCTCGGCCTTCATTCTGCGTATTTGTTTTTGTTTGCCTGAAATGGCAGATAAAATAATTTATTGGGTAAAAATCGCTGGCCAAGAGCTAAGCGCTCTGGTTTTCCCCCAGCTTCCACCCAGTGCTTTTTTCTCCTTCGCCTGCGTTGTCCTCGCTTTTGTCTTTTGGCTCATGTTATCTGCAATGGAATATCTATTTGGCCATCGCTTTCGGCCCTTCCATAATGTTGGCGCCATGTTGATGTTATCTTAGCGGAAGTGTTGACTCAATGTTTACTCAATGAGGGCGTTGCTGGCGCGATATGACAACGGGTACGGGTCCTTAGTCCTTTGGGCCTTTGTGTGTGTGCGGTCATAGGAGCATTCCCTGCCATGCCAGCCATTTTGTTTCGCCTCGGGCTTTGTTTTTGCCCACTTAGTTAATACATTTGCTGGCTTCGCACCGCCTTATAAATATGCAGGGCCAAATCATCCTGTCCAAATAATGCAAGGTCAACTCATCGCTGGATAGAGTTACATAACGAGGCAGCCCGGCCGTAATTGACCTTTTAACAAAGCATTGATGGGATAAATAGTCGGGGATAAGAGCTCCATTTCAGCCCAGACAATGGTCATCAATTAGGCCAAGTCGAAAAGGCGGCTAGAAAGTAAACATATTTGGTGGTCTAGAAAAGTGTATACACTTTATCCAATAAATACAAAAAGGTCTATTCTTTGTCAATAGCCTTCACCAAGAAGACTTGACTTTGTTTAAGGGTTTATTACTTAATAATCATCCTTAGCCACTCTTTTCATTCACTATTATTTTATATTTAAGTGTGGTGAGTACAACTTAAAAAGAACCTTTCAACTGGAACATCTAATTACCCATTTCGGTTATAATTTCTGCTCTGTACGCAAACTTTCATATTCACTACACCGCAGAGAAAATGCCAGCAAAGAAACAATTCTCCAAGCTGCTCCTAATTGAGTTTCGACCCCATGCTGTAAGCCCGAGTCTTAGCCAGTAATATTTCAATCTGAACAATCTCAACCTAACCGCATAGGAGAGCCTGTTACACTAATGAGCAACACCTGGGGAGACAGCAAAAGCAGCAGCAGCTGTAAAGGTGAAATAGTTATCCCCAGACAAGTTGCAAAATTTACAGCACACGAGCAAAAAATCTGCTTAACCACAAGGCGGGTGGAATTGCGGGGCTGTGTGGGTGGTGGTGGTGGCCGACCTAATGGCACATCTCCAGGCTATTTGGGCTTGGCTTTTGTGTCCGTCCTGGTCCTTGGTCCTGGCGTCCTTGTTGGCTTTGTGTGTTTCCGTAAACTGTCATTTCCGGCTGCTACTGCTCCACTGCTCCCCCTTCCCCACCCTCTCCACGCTCCACTCCCCCAGCTTTGCTTTCAATGCACAATAATTGTTATCTTCAACAATTTGCGGATGTTATAAACATATACGACTGCTTCATATTGTCTGCATGTAAATACAGCAATGTGGCACGGGCACTGGGATTTTCGAAGTAGTCCGGGGTGCAGATAGAAAAAATCATGCCAAGTCTAGGAGAATTAAAGGAAAATATATTTTAAAATTTATTTAATTAAAATTGTCGTTAAGTTAATTTTAGTGAAAATTACATTTTAATGAAACTTGCAAAGGAATTTCTTTTATAAAAATGTACAATGCGCGACCGATTTTATTTAAATTTATTTTCTTAAAGAAAATGATCAAAATTTAAAAATATAATTAAAGATAATAAATTTAATTATGTTCCTCTGAATCCAATTGTGACTAATTGATTACTTGTAAGAGCAAATAAAATATTAATATCTATTGAATGTTGGAGCTTCCAGACAATGTATGGGTAATATTTAAACACCCAAGAAATATTATTATTCTGAAATAATGTTTTTGTTGTGCAAAATAATGTTTCTAACTAGGCTTTAACCAATTTATACTCACATGATTTAATAAAATAAAAAAGTAAAAGCGTCAATATAATATATTGGAGACCATCAGATTTGGATTGAAAATAACAATCAAACCAATTGGTTTGATACATTGTACCAACTAAAGTGCTTTATCAAATTAAAATGGAAATTATGTATGCGATTTAATATTTTTTCACCGTGTGGGACTCGATGTTTGCA
The DNA here is from genome assembly GCA_037075205.1 of Drosophila prostipennis. Taxonomy (NCBI): domain Eukaryota; kingdom Metazoa; phylum Arthropoda; class Insecta; order Diptera; family Drosophilidae; genus Drosophila; species Drosophila prostipennis. The sequence goes on from JBAMCJ010000315.1 coordinate 79,392, forward strand.
CTTGTCGTTCGTTTTAATGGGTGGGCCAGGACTGCACCTGCTCTACTCGAAACTGGTCCCCCTATCCCGCGCTTTAGCTCCTCCTTATACTGTGGCGCCCCTCCTCCAGCTCCTCTTCCTCCTCCACTGGCTTGTACAACAATCGACATCCTCCCAATGGAGAACTGGCACGGAAGACATTTAGCTAAGCGCTTCGCTTGGCAAACAATTTTCGATTTCAGTTTGGGCCCCACTTCCTCATCCTCATGCCCATCCCCCCACCATTTTGGCATTTTCCCCTGGGGGGGATACGCGCAATTTGAAGCTCATGTGCGAAAACTTTCAAGCAGCGAAAGTTGTGAGCACCAGCAAGAAAAAGTCTCGAATTTCATAGATAGGCGGGGTGGCTTCTGGGTTACGGATGGTATTACATGCTAAGCCGAGTGGTAGCTCCTGCTCCTTGGTGCGGTAACTTTTGGCTTGAAAATTTGTTAGATGGAATATTTCGGAGGGACTTTTTTCAATTCCCCGATTGAGTTTCATGCATATTTCAGCCGTACAGCTGGCCAAGCCCCAGAATGGTTAATAGCTGGCCGAAGTATTTACGCCCCAGATCTAGGCAATAATTAAGGGAAGGTGATTATCCTGTGCACTACGCATACGCCCCATTGTCTGAGTGCCGGACTCAGTGTGTCACGTCGTCTGTCCCGTAAATTCACCTGTTTGACTGCGTTACTCATACGCCTACGTGCCTCATTAGGGGACGTGTGCCCGTCTCTCAGCCCGACTCGGCTCGGTAATAGAAAACTTTGCCATAACATTTAGGCTGCCTAAACTTAATTAACAACCCCGAACAGGTAATCGGCAGGCGGTCGAATTGCTCTTCCCCCCATTCCCCGATTCCCCTACCATTGTTCAGGCCATTTCATTTGCAAATGTTCTCTGGACACAAAGCGCCATGGAGCTTTCCGCCTTCCCATTAAATTGGTCATTAGGCGTCAAGTGGCCTGCTGCCGCGTTCTTGGTCGCTCCAGCTTTTGGGCCAAACGATGGCATAAACAAAGGCATCCGAAATTGTTTCGGCTTAATTTGAAGGCCCCGCCCATCCCGAAACGTTGACTTTAATTACTCGCCCTTCTCGGCTGGCGCATTCAATTAAATTATCGAGTAGCAGGTGGCTTTAAAGCCGGAGGATCTCTTCCACGACAAATGTATGCAATTTCTGCCCTGAATACCGAATTCAAGCATGAGAACAAATCTTTTTAATTGTTCTCCTATGCGGCGTAAGAAAGAAAGTTTATCGTGTCCCTGGCACGAAAACAAGAAAATTAGTTAAAACTTTGGCAAAAACATCAGACGACTTTAGCCTAAGGACAAAACGGAAAGGTGAGCAGGCTATTTGTTCTGCCAGCACCAAGTGGGCAATTTGCTGCTAGGGGACTGAATAATAGGGTATTTTTAAACGATCAAACGAAGACCAAACCATTTTAAAAATTCCCTTTTCAAAGCGAGCTTTTCATCACGGATCTAAGGACCATTAAAATCTTCATGGGTGAAGCACATTCGTTTTGTGATATTATTGGCATGCATAAATTTATGGATGCCCTGCACTCTCCTGGCTGCAACTAAGCAGAAACCAAGAAAGAAATTTAAATTAATTCTCAGCACAACACAAAGGGAACGTGCATGTATAACGAAGAATAAGCGCATAAATAAACTATTTGTTGTTAAGGCAGCCAGCTCCCAGCATTTTCGACGCCCATTTCGCCCTGTTTCCTCAACATTTTTGTAAACGGCATACAGAAGTGCAGGTAACAAGGGGAGCCGAGAAATCTGTTGAGTGGAAAATTACAAAAAACTGCAAAAGCGGCGTTTACCAACATTTTCCGCATGCCACAGAGCGCCTCATTCTGCGTCTCGGGCCCCACATGTGTTGCTTTTAAGTATTTTGGCAAGTTGTGCATATTTTAATTAGTTTCCACAGGCAGCAAACAGTTTTCGCCTAACAAGCAAGCAGGTGGCAAGCGAGCGTAAGACGTGGCGTATACGCAATCTGTGACCTCCTGGCTAAATGTCAGGGTGTGTGCTTGTTAATGTGAGCGTGTTGATGTGCTTCGCATCAGCGAATTCAAAAACGAAGCTAACAATACCCCTTGAAGCCGGGATTTTAAGTGTGCACCGTTCACCTTTCAGTGTTGTTATATTTTAAAAAACATTTACCTTAAAATTAAACTTTAAATATAGTCCCTGAAAAAATGGGTTACCAACTAAAATTTTGTTGTGACAGTAATATGATGTACCAATTTAATTAATTATCACAATTTTCAGTTATCACAAATTTTATTGCATTTACTATAATTTATAAAAACATTTTTAAAACTTTTGTAAAGGAAAACGTTATTCTTTTTTGTTCCCTCTGAAACATCTTTGAACAACTTCCTCCTTCAAAACTCCTTACCCTTTGTTTGCTAAACTTAAACATGACTTAGGTCTTACCACTGGCTGTTTTCCCCCCAAAAACTCCCCTAAAATGCACACAAGTTTGACGGTGCTGCTACTTTTGGGTTATGGCAACTAGCAAAGTCAAACAAATGTCAAAGTGAAACTAGTCACTCACCCACTAGCTCAGTCTTGGCTCAATTTCTGTGCGGGGATTTCGCGTTTAACTATTTAGGCAACGCATCTGCAGGGATTTTGATTGCCTTTAAGCGCTCAGACCGGCATTTAGGGTCGACAAAAGGCCAAAAGCATATCAATATGCGAGCAAACAGGGAAAATGGGGACCGGGGAGCGCCGAGTAGGGGTAGTCACCTATGCAAATATTTCCAGACTGCCTTTCGCCGCTTTCCCCCTCAGCCATTCAAACTTTCTGCTTCAGTTGCTCGCTCGTTCTTCGAATGTATCTTGATACAAGTACTGCAATTTGTACTCGTAGTTCAGCTAGCTCTGCCTGTCGCCTTTTCCGAGATTGGCTTCTATACAGAGATTCACCGGAAAAAATTGTAGGCGTTGTAGTGATGAAATATAAAAAAAAAATGTGCAAGTAATATAAAGCAATACAAATATATAATTAAAATATTTAAGCAAATTATTTTGACTTTTAATTGATGTTTTCAAGCTTGTGATAAAATGTCAAAATGGAAAGGAATTATATTTAATCTAAGTTAATTCTTTAGAAATTTAAAGCTAAAAAATTATAAAATTTACTCTTTAACCCCGATTTTTTCAGTGTAAGCACCCACACACTGGAGCGCACCCACTTGACTGCTCGTTTTGGCTTTGCTGCCATTCAAATCTGGTCCGTATCCGAATCCACCACCCACACAGAATGCATTGCACAGCAGACTGCTCCGCTCGGCTTCCATTCTTTCCTTTTCGATCCGATCCTTTTGGCTTATACGGCTCCTTGTGTTTCTGGGACCCGTTTAATAGTCGCAAATTGGTTCTCACACTTGGAATTTCGATTGGCTGTGTGATTTGGCAGGGGCCTTTGACTCGCTGAAAATTGATGAGAGTCGAATGGATTTTGACTGGGCCAGACAGAAAAGTTGTTGATATTGTGGAATTCTAGAAAGGAGCGGTCTTTGACTCTGTTATTGTAGGGATCTGAGAATATCTAAATGAAATCAGCATAGAAAACCGAAATATATTACATTTAATTTCTATAGGAATCCTTAATTATTTCTGGGCTCTTATCATTGGGGATATTTAAAGTTATAGGTAATACAAATTGGAGAATTCAAGTTAAAATCTCTCTAGAATGTCCTTGTAAAAGTCCCTTCACCCAATCAGCCAGCCAGCCTAAAATGTATTTTAGGGCTTTCGACTCGCTCATTGCAAAGCAAAATCTACATTGTCAACCACTTATCGCCCACAAAACAAATAAAACCAAACAGTTTTTGTTTCGGGTTACCAAACCGCAGAGAGAAGGCATTTTATTTGGCTGCGGGCTGAACCCAAAAATGAACCCGCAGATGGGCTCTGCTCGCTCATTAAAATTTGTTGCCGATGCCAGGAAAAAGGTGGATGTGATGTGCGGCATCGGGGCTCACGGACTATCAACCAGCTGAGTGTGTTGTTTATGGGTTCGACTTTATCGTCTTTTACAGCTTACACGCTCATGAGGGTAGCAATGGAAAAGATATCAGGATTTGAGTATTCCACCTTAATTTGCCGAGGTTAATCAAACTTCTTACCCTTAAAGGAAATCCAGCGAATTTCCAATAATGGCGATTGCTTTCCCACATGAAGAAAAAACTATCAAGATAAATTAGGTGTTTTAATTTTTAAACTAATTTTTAAATCTACTATGTGGTGAAATATTGATATTAAAATTTTAAACTTGAAAATTGTTTAAAATTAAAATTAGTAATTTTATTGATTTTAAGTTTCCTATTTAAAAGTCCTCAAATAAGGTACTTTAAACCTTGTGTATTCCCTTCTACATGTCTTCGCAATTGTTTGAAGCATTGACAAGGAATTGTTTATCGATTTACTGTTTTTCAAGCTCGACAAACGCAAAAAACTCATTTCGCTGGAGGGAAAGTTAATAAATTACACTTCAATTGTGCAGTCAAAGTCATGTTCGATATAAAATATGTTGTGGCAGTCGGTTCGGTGGGTTTGTGATTGTTTGTGTGCGAGTAAATCTGATGCTCGCAGCCGTCGTCTTTGAAGCCAGTTCCTGGCAGGGCCTGTCAAATCAAATAATTGAACTTTCATTCCATTGTGAAAAATGAAGCACATCCTAGCGACTGGAGGAGCGGTGAAAAAGCGAGAGCAAATGCCGCACATTAAAAGCGATTTAAAAATAGAAGGAAAAAGGCGGTGGCACGAGTATATACGAAACTGAAACCTTCTCCGCCATATACTATACACACACATTTCTTCTTAATCCATTTTTGTACTCAACGTTAGCTGATGGATTACTCTCGTTCAAATGTCGAATCTTGTTAGCGCAGCTTCCCGGCCATCTATCCCCCCTCATCCCCCATCGCCACCCACTGCCACCGCCCAGATTGCAGCAAAAAAAGCAGGAAATGTGGCTGGAGAACCGTTGACTGAGCCTGGGGGCTGTTTTCTGGGGCGCTACCAACATTCCACGGCAACAGATGCTGATGGCTAACAAGCCAAAGGGAGCACAAGTGTCGCTGATTTTTCACGCTCCAGATTCGAGTTGGGCATGAGTGTTGGTGAAATCTGAAACATGGGAAAAAACTACCACAAACACACTCGATTCACAAATGAAACTGAAGAGAGTCATTTTTAAAATTGATGTAAAAAGAATTCACAGTAAATGGGAATAGAAAGAAAAATATTCTCTAATTTTTGATTGGCTTTTAATAGCAATTTACTCTAACCCCTTCAAGGCGAAATCATGAAGCGCTAACGACGGATTTATTTATTGGAATAGCTTCACTTCAAATTCATGAATTTCTTTGTTTAGCATAACCTTTATTCGCAACATCTATAAAATTATAATTTTTTGTATTGAAAAACTGAGTTTAGTCAAATTTTATTTTTAATGAATCTAACTTTTTTAATCGACTACAAAGGATTTGATGGCCTAAAAATTTAAGAATTTATTTTTACATTTTTAAGTGAACGTTTTTAATTACCATTTTTTACACAATGTTTCCTATTTTATTAAAAACTATAATATCATTTTTTTTCGCTCTTAGCTAAAATTTGACTCATTCTGACTGTTTTAGCTTGTTATTCATCTTAAAGCCACCTTGGGTATTTTGCTTGCAGTTTTTCCGATAATTACTAGCCAGCTTCTGCTTTTCTTCGGGCTTTCCGGCAATGCCTGCCTCTGCCATTTAATTCCCTCGGGCCAAGGACTTAGTTAGCTGGGAACATGGAATTTTTTGTTTGCCTCCGCTTCCTTTGCTTTTTCAGTTTTCCCAAGTTGTTTTTTGTTGCCATTACCGTTTTGGCTGCTTTTGATATTGCCAATTTTTCCTGTGCTCACTTTCTTTTTTGTCTAATTTGCTGCTCCCTGTTTTCTGGCTGGGAGTTGCATAACGAAGTAAAATCTGTTAAGGCTATACGTGGGAATTCTTGTTTGTTCTCTGCTATGTCAGCACCATTTGTCTCTGCTTTCATTACCATCTAATATTCAGCACATATTTTGTCCATGAAAAGTTCTTGATATTCGACTAAAAGGTGAGCTTGCCAATTTAAAAATGTCCAATTTAACTTACTGAAACCTTAAATTGCTAAAAAAAAAATAAATTTTGTATAAGAAAGAGCAACCTATTAAAAATATGTATGTACTCTTTGTTTTCTAAAAAATATTTAAAATAAATTTATATGTAAACATTTGTAGAATGGATGTTCTGTTTACATATTTGGTTAATATTTGGCAAGATTTTATGTTTTATTATAATTTTTCGAAATTTCTATCCTACCCAGAGACACTCTCTCTCCATTTTTGTCCAGCCAGGCATAAGCAGCCTAACAATCATAAAAAGCGACTTCCAGCGAAAACGGCCGGGAAATCCCCTCGTGTAATGTGCCGCACCTGCAGTGCGTCAACTGAGCGCGCAATTTTCCTGCCTGAAATGAGTTTCATTTTTTATGGCTTGACCAGCCTAGCCACGCCCCTCCTCGCCCACACATACACACACACATACGTATGCAAAAGCCAGGCGTTGAATTTAATGAGGTTACATTCAGGCTCAAAGTTTTGCGCCAATTTCCAGGGCGAGCAAATCGGCGAGCTGTCATAAAAATGCATTGTTGTGTGTGACGTATACACTCGTATAACTGCAGACAATAAAGTGGTTTATGGTCTAATTCTATTAGCCCAAAAGCAAGTGGGCAGGCTGTCAAATGGTCGTTGAATGCGTGTAGCAATTACGCCAGACAACAACTCCGACAAAATGCTGGCCCACATGCAATTGCCTTTTCTACTCAGAGGTGAGCGAAATATATGTGTAGGGACACATGCGTTCAAAAGAATAGCAGCCAAGTCCTTTTTCCAAAATTATTAAATAATTAATGCATGTCTAACATTAACCAAATTCCTTCTTTTTTTTTATTAAAATTACTAAATTACCAAAATAATTTCGTCCAAGTTCTCCAGTTGCCATACCTATTATGTTAGCGCTATATTTATGTACGTATGTCCTTGTTTCAACATAAATGCAGCAACCGAAACTTTTACGATCTGGGGTCCTTTTGGTGATTTCCTCAATAAAAAGGCCAGCACTCAGACCTTCCCTAAATTAATAAAATTAAGTCAAGTAAAAGCGTATTCAATTATTTTGTGGGCATTGCTGATAAGCAACCATAGCATAAAAATAAGTTCATTAAAAAAGGTCTTGACCATTTCGAAAGAAAAAGTAGACCGCCTTGTGGTAAGTCTTTGGTAAAGTTTCCAAAGGAAAATATTACAAATTCTGTGGCTCCCGAGTTTGGATGCTAAAATGATCGAGTATTGATTCAGTGCCGCTCAATACCAATAAATATATATATTTATTTTTGAAATAATTTTTTTAAATATATTGTTATTATTTTCCGCACGTTGAAACTATCAAAAAATGTGGAATGTAATTTACTGTTTATGTCTTTGCCTCGTACTTACTTCTCTTTATAATTTTTAATCTATTTAAATGGGTTCTACATTTAAAAAGGCCTCCTTAGAGCTTAAGGAATATTCCCGCAGCACCAACTCAATTTTATTTGTCATTTTAAAGCCGAGGAAGCGGAACTCGCACGTTGTGTCCCGTCAAGCAACCTTTTGTCAATCAAGTTGGTCAAGTTTATGAAACTATGCACTAACCCAGTTAGGATGCACAAACCGGCATGCACACACTTATGTGTTTTCACTATTTTCAGCCATTCTTTTCATTCAGCCATGTATGGATATATGGATATACATATGTATGTGCGGAGGGAACTTTTTCCGTTGCGACATGCTCAAGTGCTTGCTAACAAAGTTAACACAAGATTACTAATACGCACCATTGTACGTGACTTTTTGCTGTCAGCTAAATCAAGTTTCATTATGTGCCAAGCCATGGAGGAGGGGGTTGCGATGAAAATACAGATATAACCGCAGCCAGCAGGAATATTGGGGTAGAATCGAAGGAGCAGTAAGAAGGGAAAGCCCTCGGCGCCCAGGGCAACTTGTGCATAAAACACCTGCAGCAACTTTTGCTAATTGTGGGAGAGCATACGCTTATAAATGCCACTATCCACTGGTTTTTAGTCCACACCAGCAGTATCGAGTGTGGCAAGTTTGCAGCATAATTAAAGCGCAGACACGCCTCCGGCAAGAAACCCTAATGGCATTTGCATGTGGAGCACGCACAATGCCAAGAACACAGCCAGGACAACGTCGTACTTTCGCAGAGATGCTCAGAGATACATTTTGGAAATACTGAGTAATTGGAATGATTTTTGTAAATAAAACGAAGTAAAAACCATTCATGTTAGGGCATTGTTTAGTATCTTTACACATTTTAAACTCACTGAACAAAAAACACAAATTAAATACCCTTGAATAATTAAAAAAACAAATATGATATTTTTGCTTTTAATTTTTAAATATATTTTGTTGACCCAGAAAAATCGAAAATAGTTGTAAGTTAAATTATTCTGCCTTGCTCTGTTAGTTTTAATAATTTAAGAGTAAATCATTTTAGAAGATTGTCCTCTCTGAATTCTCTGATTTTGCCTGATAGAGATCACCATTAATTTTTCCCTGTATAAACATGTCCACTGCACTCAACCTTTTAATCAGGCAACTGACAACGCCGAAGGTGTCAGCAGCCAGAGTGACGCTATATATGTGACACGCGCTGAATCATCCACTAAAAGAATTAATATTTAACGCAGCCACACCGAAATTCAGCTTTTCCGATGGCAATTGCATCTGCTTATTATTTATGCCTCCCCAAAGACCTGGAAAAATAAACAAAAATATGGGGGAGTGGCATAGATATGCCCGCACTGTGTGCGGCGCACCAGAAACCCCAATCCGTATCCCGTAGCCAACTTTCCTCTCCCCCAGAATATAAAAGCACCAGTACGGAGCACGAGCTTGGCCTGATTTCCAGAACGATTTGAATGTTTTCTCCTCCCCACCACGTTTTTTATTTTGGTCTTTCCGATGTGTGCGAGTGTGGGTGAAGGGTTTTGTCCTGGGCATGATTGTGCTTAGACTTTTTGTATCATATTTTGTGGGCCAGAGTTTTATGAGTTCAAGTTTTAAGAAGCTTTTCAAATTTAACGTGACACATTGGTGGCAAATTGGGACAAGCTCGGTGAATATTTTCCAGCGCGAAGAGCATTTTAGATAGGCAATCTATATTAATGCCGTTCGACACAGGCTTAGTGTGGATCTCCAAAATAAACACACCGCATTCACTTCATTAAAATAACTTATGCGTAATGAAAACAAGACACAGCGGCTGCTTTATCTTGTTAGTCTACAGAAGGCATAGTATCTGCTAGATGACCAATAAACATTAGCTTGATTGTTAAGTTCATATATCCTCCTGGCTGGATGCAACTTAAATATTCAATTATTTGGCCAAAATTGCAAGTTTCCTGTCAGTCCTAAGTGCGTTTCGTAGTATAGCCCTGTCCCATAAATAATTAAGGATACTTGCTGGCAAATGAAATATTACAAAGGCACAATGCCTGGTGTCTGGAAATGATTATACACAATCTAATGAAAAGGAACCCTGATAATCCCTATGCCGTATCCCAGGTGGTTGCCACGTGCGAAAAGGATTTGTGGGTGGGGGATATTGGCAGGTCAACCACTGGCTGGCGGTCTCATTAACCGCAACAGCAGCCGGAGAGGCCGCAATGCATTATAAATTTAGCTGCTTCGCACACATGGGCTCTTGGCCAGCTATGTATACGAAGTTTTTCTTCGTTTATTCCATTATTCAATAATAAATGATAGAATGGCAGTGTCTGCGGAATACGGGCAAAGTGCGAAAAGCTTATGGTGCCAGAGAGATAAATATGTAGGCAGATGAACAAAAGAAAATGTATGCAAGGAGTAAATGCACATTTTTAATAACTAAAGCCGAGAAACTGAATTTATAAACAATTTACTTTCGATTAATATAAAATTATACATTAAGAATGGCAAAGTCTATTTATATCTCCGTCTTTCTATTTTTCTAAAACGAAGTACATTTACGGATTTTTGGTAAATTTTAATGTAGCTACACCAGCTAGGTATACTATGAAAAGTCAAGGAAATTTTCTAAACTTAAGAGTTACCTACATTTACATATTTTCTTTATACAAATTAAATTAAAAATTATTTAAAATTATTAAATTAAATTAAATCATTTATAGGGAAGACATTCCTTCTGAAATAACCAATTAGGAGTGCAATTTTTTTAAAAAAATTTACCTAAATTTTATAAATAAATATTTTTTTATCTAAATAATAGTTTGATCTCCATTGTAGCCAACAGATTTCTTTTAACATTGACTGATTACTTGAAGAGCTCAGTTAAAGCTGAAATTAAAACTTGCTTAGATGACTTTGATGACTCTCAGAGTTGAACTTGAAGAAGCAAGCTGAATCTTTCAAAACCTCAAGGGGAGGATATACACAGATGCCTTAGCATCTAATAATAAGCAGCGGATGCTGGCAAAACGCTCCCGTGAAAACCGCACCCAGGAAGCGCTTTTGTCTGGCTGTGGTTTGGCATTCAGCATTATCTGCTCGACTCCGCCCTGTATATTTCCACTTAGGCAGCTTTCACTGCTCCTGATGGTGGGCCAAAGTGCCAGGCATGCATGAAATGCGTTTGACTGATTTGCATTTTGGCATCGGCATCGACATCAAGACCAGCAGAGATGGAATCCTTGCGGCTGTGTGCTGAATCTACTCCAGCAGCTGCCTATGTCAAATATTTGGACTGATTGTGGCAAATGTGGCTTTGCAGCCAACTACGGGGAATTCAATTAATATTTTACCTTTTACCTTTTTGCTGCATTCAATTTAACAATCTTCACATACCTGAAAGTAGGAAACAAAAAGCTTGTAAGTGCCACAAGGTATCCTGCCGGGCGACCTGGCGTATGAGTGACGTATGGCTGAGCATTTGTTATGGCTCACCCATCGTCTGAGTGTGTGGGTGAGTGTGTCTCTGTGTGGCTGCATCCAGGTGTGTGCGTTAGTTTGGTCTCTCTGCCATCCGTGTAACATTTTTTTTATTGCTCGCTTCCTGCTGGTCAAGGCAATCTCATAGTGTCTGTCCGTGTGAGCTGGCTGTCAAATATTTTGCTGCTCAAATTTCCAGCACGAACCCAACGTTAAGTATACGTCGCCGTCTGGGTTGGGGTCTCTCCATGATATCAGTATGTACTTTTAAAGGTCCTACAAATATTTTCTAAAATATAATAAAAAAAGGAAAGTTTTCGAAATGGATTACAGGTTTTGTATTTTATTCTATACAAGTAAAAAATATTATTTGTATTTTAATAGATATAAACAATACCTATAGGTAGGTAGGTTCATATATGAACATCTATAATATAGATTCTATATTTTTCTAAATTTTAAACTCGGTATCTATAAATCGAAGAAGGACTCCATTCCATTCTCGCTTTTCGTCCGCTTTTGGGCTGCCCATTGTTAACCCGTGTTTGTTTTTCGTTGTTCCTGCTCTTTTGGCCCATTTTTCAAATTGATGTCTATCGCATTGGCTCCTTTTCAAAGTTTTTGGCATTTTACATGTGCTAACCAACCAAAGCTCCGCCCCGGGGATCGGGGGAATTTCCGGGCGAATTGTTTCTGTGGACTACTGAGTGGTGGATGTGGCTTGAGTGCTTGCTTTGCCGTTGATTGTTATCTGGTGGTTCCCACAGAAAGAGGACAAACCGAACAAGTGGCACGAATCAAAACCGTATTGATAGTGGTCTGTTTCGCTTTGGAATGGTTATATTTTTATAAAGGGTCTTCCCTGGATTTTCACCCACAAACATGAGGGCAATACGGTCTAGAAAGTAAACATTTTCGTCGAGCAATTTTGTATCACGCAATGCAGCTCTCATTTATAATCAGTGTCATTCAACTGAAACTTGATTATTATTGATTGCTTGCCATTTAGCTGAAATTCAATTTGTGAATTCAATTTCGTTTGGCTATCAATTGTCCAAATCCAACCCTGACCTGGCCAACGAAATGAGTTTTGTGTGCAAATTGATGTTAAATATTATTTTAAATGGGGCAAATTTGGGTTTTAAGTGTTTGCTTTTCATTTTTCTGCATTGCTAGTAACTTGATAAATATTTACTTTGATTTACTACACCGAAAAAATATTTATAGGATATGATCAATTTTATATAATTCAGTATCAATTTTATATTTTTAGAGGCGAATAATTTGTACATGTTCTGCATATCGCCTTTTGGTAAAATGCGAATGGTCCTTACGTTTTTTTTTCGGTGTTTTAAAATGGACTCAAAATTATTTAAAGTCTATTAAACTTGAAAAGCAATTATTTAAAAAAAAATAGTGAATTCATATAAATATTTCACTAATTAATTATATATAATTCATATAAAATTGTAGGACCTTTATATACACAAAGAAAACCATTGTTTGAAGCCTTTAGAAATCTGAAAATCACCTATACTTATTTAAATCATCAAAAATTGAAAAATTAAATTAAAAGTATTTTTTTTAAATACGTACACATAATTTTAAAACAAATCATTTTTCTTTTTCGTTTTAAAATGATCTGTACTTTCAGTCATGTAAGATAAGCACAATCACTTTTATCACTTTTAGCAACACCAAGAGCAAAAAATAAAATAGGAGGGTTTTTCTGTGGGTGGGCTTGAGCTTGGGCCACATATATCGTTCTTGAGGGTCGCATACAATTTGTTTTTAGGCGGTTTCCTTCTCACACCACCACCCCTTCCCCTTCCCTTTCCCTTTTCCCATTCTTGCAATTATTATAAAATGGCGCACACCATCAAGGACAATGGCGGCAGGAGGAAGAACTGTGGCGCGCTCCTTGGAGACTCATTTTCAAGTGCTGGGCCGCTCAAGTGGGTCAGCCCAAGTGGTTTAGGAAAGTGGAGGATGTGGGGCCGGCAGTTCAAGGATTTTATTGTTGCCAGCATGTAATTGAATGCAATGAAATTACGCAGCCTCCGACTGAGGCTCTCAGTTTTCTTGCTGTGCGACTATTTGTATGCTGGATTTAATTGCATTTATTGTCTGCGTGCTGGTTGAATTTCAGTTTGCTGGCATTTGCCAGATTTTGTCTAAAATGGTTAAATTGCTCAATTTTGTTGTCCTTAAAATACTCTTAGTTGATAGTGAAAATAAAGCTGATGATTAAGAAATGGGTACTAAAACAATGTAATAACGCTTGAAATTAACATTTTTAAATAAATTAAATATTTTAAAATACTATATAATATTTCATCGGAAATTCGAATATTCCTTTTATTAAATCCCTTTCCATCTGCTGAAACACTTTCGAAATTCCCTTCCAGTCTTACAACTTTAACAGTTTTGCTCTAATCCGTAAAGCTAAACCAACAATTTGGCCAGGACACGTGCCAAGTAAACAGAACCCTATCTCATGTTTATTCCATTTTCACTTTTACTCCTTTACTTTTTTACCATTTCCTTTTTGTTTGTTTGTATTATCTTTCTATTTTCTCCCCTGCACACAACTTAATTCACATGCCAGACTGTTCAACTGACCAGAATCTGAGCCACAGCCCCCATTCAGAACGCAATCAACAACGGGACTGACCCATATTTTATGGGAGAATTTTCGGGCTGCCCCCAAAC
>JBAMCJ010000318.1:0-19620 GCA_037075205.1 Drosophila prostipennis
GCATATAGATTTGACTGATCAACCAAGAAATTCATCAAATCGTCGTTGAAAAAAAAATTGAAAAAGTCTGCCGGTGTCTCCAGTTCATTGATACAAGTTGAAAGATTGGTATTTCCTTGAAATGGAAAGGTCTCATTCGAATACGGTGGTAAGTGACCGGCTTTCCATATCGGTGCTTCTGTCTTTTTTCTTGACACTGGCTTTGGCTTGGCTTTAGAAGTGCACGGCTTTTCACAGATGTCATCGGACATCCGAAATATAAACATCTTCCTCTTGGATTTTTTGATTTTCAACAACTTTGTCTTCGGAATCGGCTATGCTGTCATCTTCACTTAGAAACGGATCATCGATTTCGTTCGCGTATTGCAAACTACCGTAAAATAATTGTTTTCATTCATTTCTAAAAGAAAACAAGTGCAATTGTTAAGCTAATATGCTAAGAATGCATATGTACATAGAATATAAACATGCACGCGTTACTGTATATAGAGCCATATAAGCGTCCACAGTTTTTTGCATAGAATAGTTTATGTGATGCTCACCTATAGTCAAATTCTATTTTTTATGAACGAAAACTTTATATTCTCTTAGAAAAAAAATACTTTTCAGTGATAAAACTGATTTTTAGTATAGTAATTTTTATTTTAATTTCACCGCAATTCACTTTCGTTCGTCTGCTTGAGACGCGAGCACAAAACTGATTGAAACTTGAGATAAGGCAACACAAAGAAGTTCTGAGTATAGATATCTTACAGAAAATAGTTGAAAGAGAATAAGTGATAACAAACGGTTAAGTATATGTACCGTTTTATTGCAAAAAAAATTATTGAAAGTGAGAAGCCATATATGGCTTTGTATGCGGTAGACGGTTAAGGACCACCGAAGGAAAGATATACATATGAAGTGATTTGTTCGTAAATAGCTGCAGATTGCTCGTAAACCAGCGGGTCAAAAGATTTGAAAATGGGAATTCTTATCCATTACGACTCTATCTACCAAACCTCATCAAAAATTTTGCAATATCGTCTGGGGCAGTTTTCTCAGGCTTGTTCAGCTATCCTCTTTGTTGGAAAAGTTCTCTTCCCTATAGAAAATAAGTTAAATGGGAACATCATATTTGTTACATTCATCCTGGTTTCTACTCTTATCCTTAACTTGCTTGGTTTTAAGGGAGTGTCGGGTGTGACAAGCGTAACTAACCTACCACGTTAAGCAGTCATTCAGGCAACTGTCTTTTATTTACACTACTTATCTTTAAAGATTAAATTCATAAAATCGCATAAGATTCTGAGCATTTATGAACTACGCTGTTTTTCAGCAGGGGCGTAGCCTAGCCAAATACAGTTGTTGGGGCTAAAATGTTGTATGGTATGACCAAAAATTTGCGCTGAAAAAAAGCATTTGCAATTGAATAAGAAAAAATGGCATAGTCCTATTTTACTTAAACAAGAATACATGAACATGAATCAGTCGTCACTTCCCCGCTCTTCAGTTTTATTGCCGCTGTTGTTTTGTTTGCACAACCAGACGTACTCTTCATGTTATTTATGGAAGGCCACAATTCGTTTATAGAAAATATGCCAACGGCTCTATTACGACTTCTTGAAAAATTTACAGTCTGTTGCGTGGCGCAAAATGGAGAAGCTCCTTTTCGACGCAGCCTTTCTTCTCTTTTCGTTTGTGCCCTCTTTTTCTCTGTATCGTGACCAAGCCAAGTTTAGCTGCAATTATGACTGCTCCTTCTCCCTGGAGTCCTGGTCCTTCCCTTCCCATGGATCTCTTCTTTGTGGCCGTTTATATGCCTTTTTTCGTCCATTTAATGTATTTCGCATGTTTTTGCTTTTTGTGTTGCATCTACCGTTTTTTGTGTGCTGCCTCGCCGTTCCTGCAGTTGCGGCAGAGCTTTTGTTTTTTAGCCGGAAGTTACTCAAGTGTTAATAATTTCATTATTTCCGTAACGCTGCACAAACACACACTGGCTCGCACGCCCACACATGTACATGGACACATACATATGTGCACATTACGGCTGCGACTGGCAGGCGTTTGCTCCTCTGACTTCGGACATGGACCGCTCTACTCTACTTAGCCGGATCGGGGTATTTGTACTACAATATGCCTGACTTAACGGTTTGTAGAGGGAGACGGCGAGAATGGTCCTTCGATATTTGGATATACATATTTCTAATCCAGCTCATGTTACACTGGTTTTCCTGTTCTTAATTTATTCTTTACATAAGACAAATAAAAATTCTGGCTTCAAAATAATCCCATTTATAATTGTAGGATAATAAACTTGTAAGAACTTATTGTATTGAACTTATTAGTAATATATGTGTCACACGTGACATGCAATTTGTAAGCTGAGAAGAGCACATAAATATATTGCTGTATTATTCTTTGAAGCTAAGATGCTTAACTAAAACCGTTTTCTTTACTTGTAGGCCAAATATTACATTTTTAATTTTTATAATTTTAGTCAGAAGTTTGCAACGCAGTGAAGGCGACCTTTCCGACCATATAAAGTATATGTATTGAGTTGGCAAGAAAGTCATGTCGTTTTTTTAGTAATCGTTTTTAAACTAATTTATTTACGACTAATCGAGCACCAGGGTCACACTTTTTATTATCGTTTTAAAGCTTATTGTCTTAAGTACTATCGATGAAAATTTGGTAATTATTCGATAACATTTGTGGAAGCTATAGCAAATTAAACATGGAGGATCAAAGTGAGCATTTTCGGCATATTTTGCTTTTTTACTTCCGAAAAGGAAAAAAAGCGGTCGAAGCTCGCGAAAAATTGTGCGAAGTGTATGGTAAAGATGCCATGAGTGATCGCCAATGTCAGCGCTGGTTTGCCAAATACAGGCTTGGAGATTTTGGAGTTAAAGACGCCCCACGTTCTGGTCGACCATCGGCCGTTTTTGACGAACAAATTCAGGCTTTGCTGGATGAAAACCGGCGTTATTCAACGCGGGAGATGTCAGAGAAGCTCAGTGTGTCGCATACAACGATCGAAAACCATTTGAAGAAACTTGGCTACGTAAGCAAGCTCGATGTTTGGGTTCCGCATAACTTAAAGGAAATTCACCTAACTAAGCGTATAAATATCTGCTATTTTCTGTTGCAACGGATTAAAAACGATCCTTTTTTGAAGCGGATCATTACTGGCGACGAAAAGTGGGTTGTTTACAAGAATGTCCAACGAAAAAGATCATGGAGCAAGAAAGATGAGCCAGCCCAAGCCACATCAAAGGCCGATATCCATCAGAGGAAAGTTATGCTGTCTGTTTGGTGGAATGGGAAGGGTGTAGTGCACTTTGAGCTGCTGGGACGGAATGAAACCATCAATTCAGATGTGTACTGTCGCCAGCTATCCAATTTGGCGGAAAAAATTAAAGAAAAGGAGCCGGCACTAGCTAATCGCAAGGGTATAGTCTTTCACCATGACAACGCTAGGCCCCACAGATCTTTGGTCACTCGGCAAAAATTAACGGAGCTGAATTAGGAAGTGCTACCACATCCACCTTATAGTCCGGACTTAGCACCTTTAGATTACCATTTGTTTCGCTCTCTTCAAAACTCTTTGAATGGTAAAAACTTTGATTCAGATGAGGCTGTCGAAAACCACTTGTCTCAATTCTTTGCTGGAAAAGACCAAATGTTCTTCGAGCGTGGAATTATGCAGCTGCCCGAGAGATGGTCATTAGTGGTCGAACAAAACTGCCAATACATAATTGATTAATTATAAGTCCTGATATAAATAAATCATCTTTGAAAATATTGAAAAAAAACGACATGACTTTCTTGCCAACCCAATATATATTCTTGATCAGCACCAATAGCCGAGTCCATCTAGCCCTGTCCGTATTTCCGTTTCTATGCGAACTAGTCTCGCAGTTTTAAAGCTATCGTGATGAAACTTTCCCAAACCTGTTATTTCTATTGCGGGTAGTAAATATGTCGGAGCGAGCCGGATCGGACCACTTTATCTTAATCAAACAAACATAAGAAAATTCATTGTAACTTTCTAGGAAGTAGGCGTTTTGATTGTTGACAACTTAAAACAACATTTTAAATAGGCAATAATATATCTTGAATCCCTGGAACTGCACCGATCGAGTGAGCATTAAACTATAGGTATTTATTTTATCTGCAAAGGTATATAAGCTTCGGCTATTTCCAATTTTGAAAAAAATAACAGTGTGTTACCAAATTCAAAATCATATTTACATGGGGTATTCGGTGTATTCGCAAAAAATTCCATTAACAAGGATTCTGAGAAATGCGACTTCATAGTTGGGAACATTTATTTCTTGCATTATTTGATTATAGGTTTATTAGTTAATTTGGAAATTATTATCTTCCAAACTCCAATAAACTTTAGGAATTTTTTAATCGAGATTTTAATTATCCAATTCGTTGGGGTGTAGGGGTGTAGGTTGAAACACTTTTCGTTTTTAATCTGCCTTTTGGACATGCGCTTATAAAACTTCACGTGTGAGGTACCTTTTAGGTATCTTTTTACTTTTAAAACAAGAGAGAACGCTATAGTCGGGTTGGTGTCCCGACTATCTAATACCCGTCACTCGGCTAAAGGGAGTGCGAGGGAGATGGAGATATGTATAAACTTTGATCAGGCCTAACTTTTTAACGAATGGTCCGATTTAAAAAATTTCTTCTACATTTCGATAGGTATAACTAAACACAACAGAATTGCATTTATACTTATCCAAAATCTTTAAAAATGTGGGCGCCAGACACATTTAAGTATAGTTTGTGGGCGATTATGGGTGATTGTGGGCGTTAGAGGGGGCGTGGCGCTCGGCTGAAATAAACTTGCGCTGCGTAGGAAACCCAAGAATATGTGTTGGTAATCCCAACTTTCTAGCTTTTGTAGTTTCCGAGATCACAGCGTTCATACAGACAGACAGACGGACAGACGGACAGACGGACATGGCTAGATCGACTCGGCTAGTGATCCTGATCAAGAATATATATACTTTATGGGGTCGGAAACGCTTCCTTCTAGCTGTTACATACTTTTGCACGAATACAATATACCCTTTTACTCTACGAGTAACGGGTATAATAAACCAACAAAAAAATGTTTCTTTAGAAAAACCTAAATAAGCGACCCATTTTTAAAAAGTGCTCTGTAAGTAACATTTATAAGTCAAACTTACTAAAAAAGTACTCCAAACTTTTAGAAACTATCTATTTATGTTAGTTTTAGAATGTTTGTTTGATCACATAAACAATTTTTGAGCACCTTTTTCATTTTATATACGTTTCGAAAACTATTCAAAATTTGAGCCATTCTTCTAATGTGTTTCCTAAAAGTTTTGTTACTAAAAAGACCTTTTTTACACTTACAGGCCGTCCCAACTTACATACTTACTCCACCCTATAGTTAAGAAAATACAATTAGTCTTTAATAAATGAAAGCACTAAATTAAAAGAAAAATGTAGTATAAAATTATTATTAGTATATTATGAGCAAACTACTGTGTGGTATTCAAAAAATATTATCAGTTTTAAATTGTCATGATTATCAACACAGAGTGACTACCATAATTATTTATAAATATGTAAAGAAGTAAATAAAAATTAAATTAAACAATTCTAAAAAATTAAATTAAACAATTAATTTTTATTAAAGATAATAAACTTTTTCAGATTTCCCTTCTTATACTATACACGGTAATACCGGATAATAAAAGATTTTCTTAAATTTCGAGTTAAAATAGGGTATAATAATGGAACTTACTTCGTTGCTTCTCAGAATTCCATTGCTGTAAAAACTTGAATGAGGCCCGCGAAGTTTTTTTGAGTAGTGTCTTTTTTTCAGATTTTCTTGCCTTCGAATGTATGTGTTTAAGTGTGCGGACGCGGTAAAAATGTAATTACATACGCCAAAAGTAGCAGGTTGTGGGTGTGGATGGCTAAGCACAACAGGCTCGCAAAAAAAACGGATGTGGTAGGGATGGGGAGGCAAGGCCGGGCCACAAAATATATGCTTTACATCAAAGGATATAATTTAGGGGTCTTAAATAAATTAATACGCTGCCTGGTTTAAATTTGAAACTTTTTTAATCAGCTTTAGTTGTACCATTGAAAGGTATCCCTTTCCATGGTCTGCGTGCCTGCGTTAGTCCTGGCGGCAGATAATAAGCGACCGCTTGGCTTAAGGCTAAAGGACTTCACCGAATCGTTTTTCGGGCACATGTCGAAGTCGCCGGCTAAAAGTTTTTTCCCTTTTGGACAGTTGCTACAAATTAGTTTACTTGTTGGTTTCTATTTTTGGACCTTTTAAGCTGTTCCATCAAGAGAGGACTAATGTAAGCCGTGTCACTATAGGAAGTGCCATAGAAATATCTTCCACCCGAGATCCTCCCGAACTCTAAATTGGGCTGACAAGGAACCGTTCTCAAGCTGGATTCAAAATCGCGATGCTTATGATAAGAGACAAGTCATTTTTCTACCATTATATGTTGTAATCATGTAATCGGCCTCGTAAAATCGTAGGAGTAACCAAAAAAATGGGAAATTTCTTAATACACCAGTTTACAAAAAAAAATTGATGAAATATACCATGAAGGAAACCTTTGTTTTCCGGTAAGGTACGTCTTTCTGATTCAGAAAAAGGCACTTCCAATTTTTTTTATGGATACATTTTTTTTTTAAGTGTATAAAACCTGTTAAATAAGTCTTTGATGGCCCAAATCGGTTAGCCAGAACTCGAGTTAGAAATTACAAAAGTGTAAAAAACGTTTTTTACACTTAAAAAAAAAATGTATCCATAAAAAAAATTGGAAGTGCCCTTTTCTGAATCAGAAAGACGTACCTTACCGGAAAACAAAGGTTTCCTTCATGGTATATTTCATCAATTTTTTTTTGTAAACTGGTGATATTAAAAAAAATTGCACATGTAATTGCACTTGACTTCCAGCTAGTGTGGAAGTATATTAAAGACTGAAGACAGAAAATAAGTTTTAAAGTCTTAATGACTCAGGATCTGACTTGGGCTTGGTTTATGAAGGGCTAGACACAGTTGTGAATTATATATAAGGCATCGCCGCAAATTTGTAAAATTACTGTTGCATACTTTTATATTAAAGAAGTTACGTTACGGTAACTATTGTTCATAGTTAAACAACTATTAAAAATAAAATAACTATATTAATAGAAGTTTAACTATTTAATATTTTTTGTTTAGTTGAGGATCAAACTAATTATAAACTAACTAGCAAGGTTGGCCACAGCTTCGCCCGCGGAAATTAAGATTGAAAATTACGCAAATATGTATGTATGTAGAAAAGCTACATATATTGACATACCTTTATCTTTTCTACTTATTAAAAATTAAAAAATTTCCCACGCCTAGAAATCATTTTATCAGAACTTTGTTCCTTAGTTTTCACAAAACCAACAGTATTATGTCCTACACACAAAACAAAAAACTTGGTAAAATGAACCAATATAAATGTCAAGCAATCCTTAACCACAAAAATTGTCAATTCTACCAAATAAATAGTTACTTTCACAACAACAAATACCCAAATTAGCAAAGACACACACCCAAAGCAAAAACAAAATACACGTAACTATTTTTTATAGTTACGTAACTATCCGTATAGGTCATTTTACCAATCAAATTTTTTTGTGTGTATGCAAACTACTTAAAAAAATACAAAAACTTGCAAAAACAAGCATTGTGTGTTATTTTAAATATTCCTAAAATTCCTTTGGATTGTTTGCAGAAGTTATCAGCTGGACAAACAGAAAAAACAAATTCATTTTTTCGCCACATGTTTAGACTAAAAAAATTAATAAGGTAAGAATTTGATGAAATTCAGAATCAATTTTACCTGATCACAATTACATGTTCACCATATCGCTTGTTAAGCTCTTTTTCAACTTCAAACAGTTTCACAGATTAATTTTTGAATTTTAAAAAATTGAAAAAATTATCTATGCTTGGCCATCTATTCAAAAATGTGAAGGCGATAACTTAGGCTGGATTTTATTTCATCGGTCCTTCAAATCAAAAACTTTTGATTTTGGCCGTGTTACCTTGTTGAACCTTTTGCACTTAAATTGTCGCTGTATTTTTGTTTAACAAAGAATAAATTTTAAAACTATTTAAACGGAGTTTTGTTTACTTCTTTGTAAAGACCTAAATATTTACCTAAGAATGTAGTAGAGGTAATTTTTTTCCCATTGGTAACTAAAAGCTGAATAAATCCACATAATCTTGGCGATTTTGCTATCGGGGAGTTTGGAAGGTAATCCACAGTACACAACGTTTATAAGGGAAGCCAAGCAATGTCTATCAACTTTATAGCATAAAGGCATCAAGAAAATCAATTCGAAATTAACCGCATTTTTAAATTATTATTTTGGTTTTAGTATTTCTGTTATCTTTCATTTTTCACATTGATTAGAATTATATTAATAACGACAGGAAGGCACGTGGAGGGGGACGCCGTGAATCAAATTGTTTAAACATTTGCATTTGTTTAAAGAAGGCATTAAGTCATTTTTTAAAAGGGTTCCAATTGGAAAATAATTAATTAGAAAGTACTAACAAAACATCAAACCGTTATGCCTTATACTTAAAATGTTAATATTTAACAGTGTTATGTTAAAATAACAGCTGCAAAGTCAGCTGTTGTTTACAAAAACGCACACGCTAAGTTTGCATAGTTTTTGTGGTGAAAGTTCATCAAAGTTGATTTGTTTTTATTCGCGAACAAAGCAATAAATAAACAATCCAACTCTAGAATTTGGATATCCCAGGTTTGGACTATATGTTAGTTACAACTAATTGTTCAAATTGTGCGTGTTTATACTAATATTTGTTAATTTTATAAATGCATCTTTAGCTGGATTCTGAGAAATAATTTTCAACTTTGGAAAGGATTTTGGAAAATAAGTTTAGATTAATTTAATGTGCGACCAAGTCTATGTTGTAGCCTTATCAATACAGAATCCATAGGTGTTAGTCGCATTTTGCACTTTTCCGCCAATTGGAGCATTTGCATTTTTCTCAGATAACCTAATTTTTTTCATATTTGATTTGTATGCAGTAGCGAATAGTACAATTCTCGTATTTTTGTATGGAAAATGTTAGATACAATAAATATTTAAAAAAACACTATGCAATTATCTTTGTTATTAAAAATTATTTAGTTTAAATGATTTTACATCAACATTTGACTATACTTTGCTATAAATGGTTTTAGTATTTTTGTTAGGAATTATATGGGAAATATTTAAAGAAATCCGATTTTACATTAAAAAAAATGTTTAAGAACTCCAATATTTTGTTTTATATCAAATTTGTTCTTTTGTTTTAGAACAAGCGAAAAAAAACTTTTTTGTTGTGCAGATTCTTAAAAAAAAAAATTTTTTTCCTGAAAAAAGGCGCGACCATGCCCATTTTTTCTAAAAGAAAGAATTTAAATATTATAAACCAAATTCCAAAAACAAAACTTTGAAATGTTACGTCGTTTTGAAGTAATAATTAATGCCAGTAAAAGTGGACTTTTACCCCATAGTGCAATGTGAGGCACGTGTAATAAGGAGCAAAAGAATCAATTGGTTTGAATATTTAATGTTCTTTTAATATTATCAATGCGATTTGAATTTTAAATCACAAAAATCGGTTACAAAATGTCTTAAATCTGTTGTGGAAATGTAAATGAAATATTCTTTTAGCAAAAGGATGTTGTTTATTGTTTTAATTTGTACCTCACACACGTCTCCTAATTATTTCAGAATTATGTTGATTTTTCTAGAATTTTATGTCAATCCGCTCTGGTAGGAATTTACTACTGACCCATTTTTTATTGGAACACTTATATTCAGGGACCGAAAATAATCATTATTTTTGATTTTTTGAATCTAAAAATCAGTCACTTATAATAGACGGAAAACCAAATGAAATACACCATTCGGTTCCTATTTAGATAACCTTCTCAAATCCGCAATGATCACGGTTTTTTGATTTTTATTTGATATTGCTCAGAAATAATCATTATTTTTGAGTTTTTTAAATATGTATCCGGAATAATCATTACTTATAAGCGAAAAAAATATCGCTCACAAATAATGATTATTTTGTGAGCGATATTATTTCGCTTAAAAATATCACTCAAAGTGCGATTGCAGCCGTTCTAAGTGGAATTTTACAAAGATTTAAATGTGTGCTTGTAGGTGAAAGCTCGGAGCACATATCCTGATAAGAAAATTATGTATTTTCTTTGTTTAAACCATTTAAAAAGCGGTTTTATGTTATGTGCGTATCCCATTATCTATCAACAGTAGACTTTTATGTCATTTATGAGTTACTGAAACGGCTTAACAAGATACTATGAAATATTCCATTCAAACCTAACTCGATATGTAGGCTAGGTGTTAAAGTGTTGGTTCACAGTGCGGTGAATACGAGTTCGAATCCCTCATTTATTTCCATTTTTTTATTTGTAAAACTAAATGAATTAAAGAAATGTTTTTCTAGTTGGCAAAATATATTGCTGTTGGGTTTATATTCTTTGGTTGGTTTACTTTCTTTTTTTTGACTTAAATAAATCCTACCATAAATTAACGTAAAAAATATCTATTAGCAGGAAAATATACAAAAATGGTAAGCATAAAGATCCTTATTCGATGTGGGATTCGAACTCGTGTTCACCGCACTGTGAACCAACACACTAACACCTAGCCTACATATCGAGTTAGGTATGAATGGAATATTTCATAGTATCTTGTTAAGCCGTTTCAGTAACACATAAATGACATAAAAGTCTACTGTTGATAGATAATGCGATACGCACATACCTCTTGTAAACATAAAACCGCTTTTTAAATGGTTTAAACAAAGAAAATCCAAAATTTTTGTATCAGGATATGTGCTCCGTGCTTCCACCCACAAGCACACATTTAATTTTTTGTAAAATTCTGCTTAGAACGGCTGCAATCGCACTTTGAGTGATATTTTTAAGCGAAATAATATCGCTCACAAAATAATCATTATTTGTGAGCGATATTTTTTTTCGCTTACATGTAATGATTATTCCTGATACATATTTTTAAAACTCATAAATAATGATTATTCGTGATACATATTTATAAAACTCATAAATAATGATTATTTCTGAGTTTTTTGAATATCGCTTATAATGATTACGGTCCCTGCTTATATTAGTTTGGAAGACAGGGAGGGACGCCGTGAATCAAATTGTTTAAACATTTGCATTTGTTTAAACAACATGAGGCCCGTGTAATAAAGAGCGTGAGAATCAATTGGTTTGAATATTTAATGTTCTTTTAATATTTTCAATGCGATTTGAATTTTAAATCACAAAAATCGGTTACAAAATGTCTTAAGTCTGTTGTGGAAATGTAAATTAAATATTCTTTTAGCAAAAGGGTATCAGTATTATCTTTATTTTTTGGATATACATATTTCGTGAATGTGTGTGTACATAGCAGAGCGAATCATTGTTTATTTTTGTTTTTTACAAATCCAAAGTTTGTAGATAACTCAACATTTGAAAACAAATGAAAAGATTTGCGATATAATCGATTTTTTAACCGCTCATTTTAAATTTTTTGTGACTGGTATTTTCATTTTTCCCCTTGCGCGGTCACACTTAAAATGCTACATACTCACATTTACGACTTAATGCAAAGTGCGCCAGCAGAACATACATACATATGGGCCGTTCTTTTACAAACCGAACAGATTTGGCAAAAAAAAAAATTTCACATTTTTGATTTGCCTGAAACTTTTTTTACACGTACTATTCGGAAAATAAGTAAACACGTGTATCTGGATTTGACCGAAAAAAAATTATTTTTTTAGTTAGAACTTTTTTAAGTTTGCCAAAAATTGTCAAATTTGAAAAAGTACCCTCTCATTGAAAATCTGTAACTCCGGTTATATGAATCCGATTGACTTCATGTCTTCTGCATTAATTCCTCTAAAACCTCTTCTTTCAAAATAAAATTTCTAAAAAAAAAAAAATTCTTAAGTTCTTAAAAATAAAAACAAATTAAGATTTAAAAAAAATTTTTAACCATTGCCCCCACAAAAAAAAATATTTTTTTTTATTTTAATACTTGCGCCATATTGTTAGTTACAATCGGTTTTTGTGAATGATAATGTTAACAAATTCACTTCCGAGTGAAAACTGGAACAGGCCGGTATATTACATTACTCAGCGCTGTTAACTTTTTTTGTTGGACGTCCCCGACCTCGTTTTGAACCGCTTGATTTATCACATATTACCTTCCACTGTTGCAGCCCCAGGCTCTGTCTGTTTGTTTATTTTGCAAAATAACATGGCGAGTTAAAAAAACATGAAAAATACGTACACGTTTGGAACGAAATTTGGCTTCAGAAAATAAATATTTCAAAACATCTCGCGAGCGACCAATGTCTAATAAAGTGTCCCGAACAGAATGAGACGATTTTAAGGAATTTGACATTGACGGAAATTGGTTCGTAAAAAAACACGGCGCGCAATTTAAACGAGCCGTTTGGCCGCTATACTATTGATGCCCTTGGACTATTTTAGCCCCCTTCTCCCCTACATTCATATTTTGTTCTGTTGAGTTCCAGGCTTATAATGTTATTTAACCATTTATCAACAGTGCTTTCATCTTGATATCAAGAAGAAAAAAGTGAGGATACAAATACTAAAATCAAGATCGGTCGATGTTGATTTTTTTTGTTCTCAATTTTTCTGGGTGTATGTAACTTTTTAATGGTTTAATATAACTCAATGATTTTTTTTCTATTTTACTTAGTGCTAATACAAACTTAAAAATAATGAATTCAACATTTTATCTTATGAACTTAAAACAAGAGAGAACGCTATAGTCGGGTTGGTGTCCCGACTATCTATTACCCGTCACTCGGCTAAAGGGAGTGCGAGGGAGATGGAGATATAAACTTTGATCAGCTATAACTTTTTAACGAATGGTCCGATTTAAAAAAATTCTTCTACAGTTCGATAGGTATAACTAAGCACAACAAAATTGCATTTATACTTCTCAGAAATTTTTGAAAATGTGGGCGTCAGACACATTTTAGTATTGTTTGTGGGCGACTATGGGCGATTGTGGGCGTTAGAGGGGGCGTGGCTGAAATAAACTTGCGCTGCGTAGGAAGCCCAAGAAAATGTGTTGGTAATCCCAATATTCTAGCTTTTGTAGTTTCCGAGATCTCAGCGTTCATCCGGACGGACAGACGGACATGGCTAGATCGACTCGGCTAGTGATCCTGATCAAGAATATATATACTTTATGGGGTCGGAAACGCTTCCTTCTACCTGTTACATACTTTTGCACGAATACAATATACCCTTTTACTCTACGAGTAACGGGTATAACTACTCTCGACCCTTGGAAAGGACTTTTGGCGTAGTTTCGTCTAAAAATATTGTATTTTCAAAAATTTTTTCGTTATGTGTACTTCCAATTTTGTTTTGTGGAAATGTTAAGACACCTTTAATTCATAATCATTAGCTCTCGACAGGTCTGGATGTGCTAAATCTGCGAAAAAATATGCACTTCCCATGGGTCATTTCTTTAGTTAAGGGGGGACATCTAGGTAAAATTTTTAAAAAATCGGAAATTTTTTTTTTCGCTTAAAAAATTCTTTAGGGTCTTAAAAATAACACTAGTTTACAAAAAAAAATCGACGTCACCCTACTTGAAGACAACCTTAATTTTCTGGTAAAGAACATCTTCCTGATTAAGAAATGGGCACTTATAATTTTTTTTATGATGTCAATTTTTTTTTAAGTGAAAAAATCGTTTTGGCCCTTTTTTATTTTTTATCTTTTGTTCTGGTAAACCGATTTTGGTCATCTTGGACTTACTTTACAGGTAATAGAATAACCTTTAACTTTCTTATACACAGCATTGAGTTCCAGTCATTAATTTAGAAGCTACACCTCGTCAAAGTCTAAAAAAATGGAAAAAATTCAAATTGAACCGGCATAAATCCGATCATTAAAAATACACGCCTAAAAACCAAAATTAGTTTTATAACTTTATCTGGTAGATTGTTCTTTGACAAAAAAAACAAGCTAATGATCATTAGAATCCACCAGTAAATGCACTTTATATGAATATTTTGAGATTGGGACAACGGTGATTTTTTCGCCGTTTACAGCTGTTAACTGAGACAACAGGGCCTTTACATGGCTTTAACAGGACTGTAATACCCTTTTTACCCAGCTTGAAAAATCTATATAAAATGGAACGCTTGGTTGATTTTTGAGCTGATGGTCTTATTGTTTTGCTTAAAGTCCAATCTTTAAGAATAAACTATAAAACTAATTTCGGTTTTTAGGCGTGTATTTTTAATGATCGGATTTATGCCGGTCCAAATTGAATTTTTTCCCTTTTTTTAGACTTTGACGAGGTGTAGCTTCTAAACTAATGACTGGAACTCAATGCTGTGTATAAGAAAGTTAAAGGGCATTCTATTACCTATAAAATAAGTCAAAGATGACCAAAATCGGTTAACCAAAACAAAAGATAGAAAATAAAAAAGGGCCAAAAACGTTTTCTACACTTAAAAAAAAATTGACATCATAAAAAAAATTATAAGTGCCCATTTCTTAATCAGGGAGATGTTCTTTACCAGAAAATTAAGGTTGTCTTCAAGTAGGGTGACGTCGATTTTTTTTTGTAAACTAGTGTAACATACCAAAAGATAGAGTCCGGAAAAAGTGTCTAAGTGTCGAAATTTTCCATTCTGCGGCGATGCCTTACATGTATATCCCGGGCACCTTAAAACTTTAAACGCGTTTTTCTCGAAACCACTTTTTTTGAGGCGGCCGGACACATAACTCGAACAATTCTTAACCGATCGATCTCAATTTTTGACAGTATATTCAAAATACCTATGTCTATCGACGCACAGTGGCGCCTTTTGACTTTTTTTTGGTAATAAATCATAACTTTTGAACCAGTGAAGATAATTGAATGATGTAAACGGCAAATGATAGATAATTGATCCACCTTTCAAATTATTGCTTGAGACAGGGAGTGGGCGTTTGGATTCGCACATACTAAGTTGAATGCTTAGGCAGCGTAGGTTGTTTTGAGTTGGCAAAAGTGGCTATTTTCGTTTCTAAATAACTTTAAAACGTGATTTTTTACAGTAACTTAATATATACCAAAATTTAGGGAATCTCAAGGGCTATACAGTTTAAAGTTTTAAAGGAAATCGTTAGAGCCGTTTTTCAGAAAAATAAAAAAAAGCTAAAAAAAAGTTTTAAAAAAATTTGTTTTGTTCATATCTTTTTAAATATTACATTTACACAAATTACAAATAGAAGGCGCTTAAAGCATTTTAAAATACCTTTCAAACGAGATACAGCACAAGTCTGTTGCTTCAGTAGTTCAGTAGTTACGGCCTTCCGTATTTTAGCTATTTTTAGCTGTTTTCCCGCTAAACTTGCGGGTTTTTCCAAAAGTGGTAAAACTAAAGTTTCTTATATCGAGCTGTTGATCATCATATCACATTTTCAGGACTTTAAAACCATGTTTTGGACAAATCTTTCACAAGGTTGCGCCATTTGCAATTTTTGGGACCATGACTGTTTTACCTTTTTTGGCTCTTAAAACCGCGGACGCAGGCGGACGCAGCTACAACTTTCGTAATATCAAGAAGAAAGTCCAAATAACGCTTTACGGAAGTATAAAAAGAATATTATTAAATAGTTTTTTTTTATTTTCCATCAAAGTTGAAAAATATGGAAAAAATGGACGTTTCGCAAATAACGCATAACTAAGAGATGCGGATGGCAAACTGCAATATGTTTTACTTTTTTTTACTCTTAACTAACACACCAATCCGTGGAAAAAAGAAGCAAAGCGATTCGATGCCTAGTTTTTAAGAAAACCCCCCGGAAGTGCGAAAAATTACCTAAAAACGGTGTGTTTTTATACCCTTGCAGAGGGTATTATGATTTCAGTCAGAAGTTTGCAACGCAGTGAAGGAGACGTTTCCGACCCCATAAAGTATATATATTCTTGATCAGCATCACTAGACGAGTCGAACTAGCCATGTCCGTCTGTCCGTCTGTCCGTCTGTCCTTCTGTCCGTCTGTCCGTCTGTCTGTTTCTACGCAAACTAGTCTCTCAGTTTTAAAGCTATCGGGCTAAAACTTTCCCAAAAGTCTTCTTTCTGTTGCAGGTAGTATATAAGTCGGAACGAGCCGGATCGGACAACTATATAATATAGCTCCCATAGGAGTAATCGGGGAAAAAAATGTAAAAAAATTATATCTTGTGTGTTTTTGAACCTAGAGCCACCTACCTTTGGAAATGCCATTTTTTATCTAATTCTGAATTTCGAATAAAATTTTTTCAAAATCGGACGACTATATCATATAGCTGCCATAGGAACGATCGGAAAATTAATGGGAATATAATAGAAAATAAATTATTGCTTCGTTGGTTTTTATTGTATTCTCTTCTACTCTGGGATATGAGTCTTTTTAAATGTTTTCGAATTTCGATTTTAATTTTATCAATATCGAACAACTATATCATATAGCTGCCATAGGAACGATCGGAAAATTAGTCATTAATATGAATTATCTGCAAGGGTATATAAGCTTCGGCTGGCCGAAGCTAGCTTCCTTTCTTGTTTTAAGTGAAAAATTGTTCAACTTTGAAAGGGCATATCTTTTACAAAAAGTTTTTGATTTGAAAAAGGGTTACATATTTGTAATAGTGGATCAATTACCTGTCGATTGGTATGGGTCGCAACTTTCTAGGACAAAGTCGAAAAAGTGATTTACGAGGGTGGTCCGATAAGTACTTAGCCTCACCGCCCGATGGCGCCACTATCGCAAGAAAACTTTTCTATCGTGTAGTACATTCTAGTAGACGGCTACTGTCGAAATTTCAGCCGAATCGGACTCGTAGCTTTGTTTTGCCAGCGTGTGGCATCATACGTGTTCGCGGATTTTAGAAAAATGGAGAAAGAGCAATATCGGTCTGTGATTCGATTCTTGTTTTTGGAAGGGAAATCACGCAGCGAAATCAAAGAGCGCTTGGATGCTGTGTACGGTGACTCTTCTCCTTCGATAGCGACCGTCAAAAATTGGTTTAACGAGTTTCAACGTGGTCGCACGTCGGTTTTTGATGAGCCACGCCCAGGTGCCCCGAAATCGGCTACCACGGAGGATAACGTCCAAAAAGTCCACGATCTCGTTTTGGCAGATCGCCGATTGAAGATACGCGAGATAGCTGAGACAGTACGCATGTCAAAAGACCGCGTGGGTCATATCCTGCATGAAATTTTGGGCATGAGAAAGCTGACGGCGCGATGGGTGCCGCGATTGCTTACTCCGGACCACAAACGCAACCGCCCTCGCTAAGGCCAAATTGGTCGAATTGGGCTACGAACTGCTACCCCATCCACCTTATTCTCCAGATTTGGCCCCGTGTGACTTCTTTTTGTTTTCAAACTTGAAAAAGTCTCTCGCTGGACAGAAATTTGCGTCGAATGAGGAGGTCGTCGCCGCCACAGAGGCCTATTTTGCAGACCTCGAGAAAACGTATTTTTCAGACGGGTTAGAGAAGTTGGAGCATCGCTGGGTCAAGTGTATCGAGCTAAAAGAAGATTATGTTGAGAAATAAATTGACACTTTTCCAAAATTTTCGTTTTTCTTTTGGAGGCTAAGTACAAATCGGACCACCCACGTATTGCACGTTTTTTGGCCCAAGGCGCCACTGTGCGACGGACGTAGGATTTCTTTTATTTTGCTTATTTTTTTTATCAACAATTTTGTGACGTTTTTTATTCGAAAAAATGTTATTATACCCGTTACTCGTAGAGTAAAAGGGTATATTGTATTCGTGCAAGAGTATGTAACAGCTAGAAGGAAGCTTTTCCGACCCCATAAAGTATATATGTATATTCTTATATATGTACATATGTGGACGTTGATGCACTACGAGAAGTACAAACAAGTGGCCCAACGACACCAAGCACGTGCTTGT
This sequence comes from Drosophila prostipennis, assembly GCA_037075205.1. Classification (NCBI taxonomy): domain Eukaryota; kingdom Metazoa; phylum Arthropoda; class Insecta; order Diptera; family Drosophilidae; genus Drosophila; species Drosophila prostipennis. The sequence goes on from JBAMCJ010000318.1 coordinate 18,043, forward strand.
TACGCGCGGGGCCCTATTATCAGTTTGGGCAGAAATACGATTTCGCGAGGAAGAATACATAGAGCAAAAATAATGACGGGACACATAATGAAAATTAAGATACAATTAGGAGTGAAGCAAATGAGTTAAAATATTAGTTTTTAATACCGGGATAGACGTTGAAATGCAAATTAAATGATAAAGGTTGTTATAATTATTACATAGAATGCGAAAGGGCTCGTGCAGACTAAAATTTGATGTACATCGTGGCAAATTAAGAGGATATTAACTACGTGTTAGTCTAACGGGAACATTAAAAGTTAGGCGGCTTACAAGTTCTACAGAATCAATATCACCTCTAATAAGATTATGCATAAAAATAGTACCAAGCATTTTTCTACGATTTGCAAGTGTCGGTAAATTAAGCAATAATAATCTACTCTGATAGGAAGGTAGCCTTACGTTTTGATCCCAGTTCAAACTACGAAGGGCAAAAAGAAGAAATTTTTTTTGTACCGACTCTATACGGTCAATGTGCACTTGGTATTGTGGGCTCCAAACCGAAGAGCAATATTCCAATATAGGACGGACAAGGGAGGTGAATAATAACACTAGTTTACAAAAAAAATCGACGTCACCCTACTTGAAGACAACCTTAATTTTCTGTTAAAGAACATCTCCCTGATTAAGAAATGGACACTTATAATTTTTTTTATGATGTAAATTTTTTTTTAAGTGTAAAAAACGTTTTTGGCCCTTTTTTATTTTCTTTCTTCTGTTCTGGTAAACCGATTTTGATCATCTTAGACTTATTTTACAGGTAATAGAATGACCTTTAACTTTCTTATTCACAGCATTGAGTTCCAGTCATTAGTTTTGAAGCTACACCGCGTCAAAATCTAAAAATAGGGAAAAAATTCAATTTGGACAGGCATAAATCCGATCATTAAAAATACACGCCTAAAAATCGAAATTAGTTTTATAGTTTATTCTTAGAGATTGGACTTTAAGCAAAATAATAAGACCATTAGCTCAAAAATCAACCATGCGTTCCATTTTATATAGATTTTTCAAGCTGGGTAAAAAGGGTATTACAGTCCTGTTAAAGCCATGTTAAGGCTCTGTTGTCTCAGTTAACAGCTGTAAACGGCGAAAAAATCACCGTTGTCCCAAACTCAAAATATTCATATAAAGTGCATTTGCTGGTGGATTCTAATGATCATTAGCTTGTTTTTTTTGTCAAAGAACAATCTACCAGAAGAAGTTATAAAACTAATTTCGGTTTTTAGGCGTGTATTTTTAATGATCGGATTTATGCCTGTCCAAATTGAATTTTTTCCCTTCTAAACTAATGACTGGAACTCAATGCTGTGAATAAGAAAGTTAAAGGTCATTCTATTACCTGTAAAATAAGTCTAAGATGATCAAAATCGGTTTATCAGAACAGAAGATAGAAAATAAAAAAGGGCCAAAAACGTTTTTACACTTAAAAAAAAATGGACATCATAAAAAAAAATAATAAGTGCCCATTTCTTAATCAGGGAGATGTTCTTTACCAGAAAATTTAGGTTGTCTTCAAGTAGGGCGACGTCGATTTTT
>JBAMCJ010000323.1:0-22754 GCA_037075205.1 Drosophila prostipennis
AATCATCAGTTTGGTTTCAGGAGTCTTCATAACGCTGCTGAGCAAATGCATCGGGTGGTCAACTAAATCCTTAAAGCATTCGAGGCGAAAAAGTATTGTTGCGCAGTATTTCTAGATGTCAAGCAAGCCTTTGATCGAGTCTGGCACTGTGGCTTGCTCTATAATCTGAAACCCATTCTTCCCCCGACATACTTTGATCTCCTTCGCTCATTTTTAATTGGTAGAACCTTCCAGGTGGATGTTCGAGGGTCCAAGTCTGCCCAAGGCCTATTCTTGCTGGAGTCCCTCAAGGGAGTGTGCTGGGTCCTGTCTTATATACAATTTTCACCTCCGACCTTCTGTCGCCCAGAGGCAGGAATGTTTTAACAGCTTCCTATGCAGATACAGCATTTCTGGCGACAAGTGCTCTGCGAAGAGAGGCGACAGATATGGTGCAGGACATGCTAAATTAGTTTGAGGCCTGGGCGTCGAGGTGGAACATCGCAGTTAATCCTGCCAAATTTCAGCATGCCACCTTTTCATTGAACAGGCTAAACACTTATCGCCTAAGCTTAGCACTCGGACACGGTTAAGTACCTTGGGCTTACTCTGGACAGGCGGCTTACCTGGAAGCAGCACATTGTGGCAACCTGTGCTTCAAAAAGGCAAAAAGCGGGGAAAATGAGATTGCTTCTTCGTCCGGGCAGTGGACTGTCGATCACGGCGAAATCCCGGCTCTTCAAAGCAACCTTGATGCCTAGCCTACATTGGGGAATACACTTCTGGGGCACTGCCTGTAACACTTCTATAAAAAGAGTTCAATCCTGCCAATCCAAAATTTTAAGACATATGATAAACGCCCCATACTATACAAGAAACACTACTATTTTTCGAGATCTCAAAATTAATCCTGTTTGTAAATCTATCACCAATACTGCCATTCGCTACAGATCAAGACTCATCTCCCACACAAACAGACTTGCTTTCACACTTTCAAGACCTATGGACAGAAGAAGACTAAAGAGATTGCACCCATCAGACAATTGGATACTTGGACGGCACGCTTGTGGGAAACTCATTCCAGACTTAGACGCAGAGACTGCAACACTGCTCAATTTTTGTAATCAGTCTTTTTATACCCGTTACTCGTAGAGTAAAAGGGTATATTGTATTCGTGCAAAAGTATGTAACAGCTAGAAGGAAGCGTTTCCGACCCCATAAAGTATATATATTCTTGATCAGGATCACTAGCCGAGTCGATCTAGCCATGTCTGTCTGTCCGTCTGTCCGTCTCTCCGTCTGTCCGTCTGTCCGTCTGTCTGTCTGTCCGTATGAACGCTGAGATTTCGGAAACTATAAAAGCTAGAAGATTGGCATTTTGCATACATATTCTAGGAGTTCCTACGCAGCGCAAGTTTATTTCAAAAAGGTGCCACGCCCCCTCTAACGCCCACAATAGCTTATATACGATTTTAAAAATTTAAATATTTCGGAAAAGTAGGAATGTAGTTTTGTTGTGTTTATCAATACCTATCGAAATGTAGAAGAAATTTTTTAAATCGGACCATTCGATAAAAAGTTAGGCCTGATCAAAGTTGTATCTCCATATCCCTCGCACTTTTAGCTGAGTTACGATTATAAGATAGTCGGGACAACAACCTGACTACAGCGTTCGCACTCCCTTTAGCTGAGTGACGGGTATTAAATAGTAGGGACACCAACCCGACTCTAGCGTTCTCTCTTGTTTTATTCACTACTTTTGTTAATTTTTTACCATGGGTGAAGTGAAATTAAGTTTCACATAACACTCGCCAATAAACATACTGTTATGCATATCGAAAAAAAAAATTAAAGAGGTAATTCTGTCTGTTTCTCTTTAATAAAACGTCAGAAAAACATCGATGTTCAGATAAACATCGATGTTTGAAAAATATCAAAAGTATCCATAATATCGATATTGACATCGATAATTTCCAAGCTCTACGAGGGTGGTCCGATAAGTACTTAGCCTCCAAAAGAAAAACGAAAATTTTGGAAAAGTGTCAATTTATTTCTCAACATAATCTTGTTTTAGCTCGATACCCTTGACCCAGCGATGCTCCAACTTCTTTAACCCGTCTGAAAAATACGTTTCCTCGAGGTCTGCAAAATAGGCCTCTGTGGCGGCGACGACCTCCTCAATCGACCCAAATTTCTGTCTAGCGAGAGACTTTTTCAAGTTTGGAAACAAAAAGAAGTCCCATGGGGCCAAATCTGGAGAATAAGGTGGATGGGGTAGCAGTTCGTAGCCCAATTCGACCAATTTGGCCTTGGCGAGGGCGGTTGCGTTTGTTGTCCGGAGTGAGCAAACGCGGCACCCATCGCGCCGACAGCTTTCTCATGCCCAAAATATCATGCAGGATATGACCCACGCGGTCTTTTGACATGCGTACTGTCTCAGCTATCTCGCGTATCTTCAATCGGCGATCTGCCAAAACGAGATCCGTGGTAGCCGATTTCGGGGCACCTGGGCGTGGCTCATCAAAAACCGACGTGCGACCACGTTGAAACTCGTTAAACCAATTTTTGACGGTCGCTATCGAAGGAGAAGAGTCACCGTACACAGCATCCAAGCGCTCTTTGATTTCGCTGCGTGATTTCCCTTCCAAAAACAAGAATCGAATCACAGACCGATATTGCTCTTTCTCCATTTTTCTAAAATCCGCGAACACGTATGATGCCACACGCTGGCAAAACAAAGCTACGAGTCCGATTCGGCTGAAATTTCGACAGTAGCCGTCTACTAGAATGTACTACACGATAGAAAAGTTTTCTTGCGATAGTGGCGCCATCGGGCGGTGAGGCTAAGTACTTATCGGACCTCCCTCGTAGAAACGGTGCTAAATGCAAACCACGACTCACCGTCAGCTGGCCACGTGGGAAGCCCAATGACGATAGCACGTCTGGCAGCTCGATGTTACTGGCCAGATATGCACACAGACGCCCGAGCCCATGTGGGAAGATGCGAGATATGCATGAGATTCAAGCCGAATCGAATGCAGGCGGCTGGCAAAATGCTAAAGCAGGTGCCAGAGGAACCATTGGCAACGGTATGTGCGAACTTCGTCGGACCGCTGCAGCGCGCTGCCGCGTTCAAAGCACGGCATCCAAATGCTGCTAGTACTGATAGACCGGTTCTCCAAGTGGACTGAGTTAGTACCACTGCGCAGCGCGGCGAAACACTACAGAAAGCTTTCCGGGAACGCATAGGTGCAAGGTATGGGGTCCCTAAAGTGGGCATATCGGACAACGGAGTACAGTTTGCCAGCCGAATCTTCAAGGGTTTTCTAGCCGATATGGGTATCAACCAACAGTTCACAGCCCCATACACCCCGCTTGGGCGAGCGAATTGAACTGTGAAAACAATGATCGCGCAGTTCGCCGGGCAGGACCAAAGAAACTGGGACGAGAAATGTCCGGAAATCATGCTTTTCGTAAACATCTGCGTTTCGGAATCCCCTGGCTACTTCTCGTCATTTCTAACCTAAGGCAGAGAGCCCAGACTACCGAGCGCCCTTTATGATCGCGAAACCTTAGTGACCGGACGAGCGACTGAAACCCCGCATGAAAAAGCCAACAAACTCAGAGAGATATTCGAGATCGTAAGGTGAAATCTGGAAAGAGCCTCCCAGGATCAAGCCAGCCCTTCTCCTTAGGTGACGTCGTGTAGGCCAAAGAAAACCACTTATCGAAAGCAGCCGAAGCATTCGCAGGAAAGTTGGCCCCTAGATAGGACTGGCTATACCAGGTCGTGGATTTCGTCTTCCCAGATTACGCCGCGCAGGACAACGTATGCACGGGAGATCTTTTCTACTTTCCCCGAAGAAAGGGCGGGGACGATATTGCTTAAGGGCTATACTGTATCCAGCCAAACATCCCGGACAGAAAACACCAATCGGAAGAAAAACACAAAAACCCTAAAATATGAAGGTGTGGGCGTCAGAAATGATTAAAAAAATTGCTTAAGGCGATTGTAGGCGCTAGAGGGAGCGTGACACTTTTTAGAAACAAACTTGCGCTGCGTATGAACTCGTAGATTCTGCATGCAAAATGTCAATCTTCTAGCTTTTATAGTTTCCTAAATCTCAGCGTTCATACAGACAGACAGACGGACGGACAGACGGACAGACAGACATGGCTAGATCGACTCAGCTAGTGATCCTGATCAAGAATATATATACTTTATAGGGTCTACCTGTTACATACTTTTGGACGAATACAATATACCCTTTTACTCTACGAGTAACCGGTACAAAAACCAATCTGCGGAAAGAATGCGGCAACCTACAGTTCCGCTGCAGTCGAACAGGTTAAGGGTATTGATCCCAGACCCAAGGTCAAGGAAGGTCAGGATTTGGCACGTCTGGAAGAAAAACAAGAGAAAACGCTATAGTCGGGTTGGTGTCCCGACTATCTAATACCCGTCACTCGGCTAAAGGGAGTGCGAGGGAGATGGATATATCAACTTTGATGAGCCATAACTTTTTAACGAATGATCCGATTTAAAAAATTTCTTCTACATTTCGATAGATATTGATAAGCACAACAAAACTGCATCTTTACTTTTCCGAAATATTTAAATTTTTAAAATCGTATATTAGCTATTGTGGGCGTTAGAGGGGGCGTGGCACCTTTTTGAAATAAACTTGCGCTGCGTAGGAACTCCTAGAATCTGCATGCAAAATGCCAATCTTCTAGCTTTTATAGTTTCCGAGATCTCAGCGTTCATACGGACAGACAGACGGACAGACGGAGAGACGGACAGACGGACAGACGGACAGACGGACATGGCTATATCGACTCGGCTAGTGACCCTGACCAAGAATATATATACTTTATAGGTTCCGAAAAGCTTCCTTCTCCCTGTTACATACTTTTGCACGAATACAATATACCCTTTTACTCTACGAGTAACGGGTATAAAAAGGTTACACCAGAAACCGTTGTGCAAAATCACCATTGACTAGGGACGGTGGCGCCTCGATATCGATATATGATGGGTGTCGATATCATGGGGAGTACCGCTGGGTTATCGATAGCTGTTGGGTATCGATGCCTAGTGGGACTAGATGAAAGAAGAGCGCGGGAAACTTGAACGAAGGCCGACTGGGTAATCGATAGCTGATGGGTATCGATGCCCAGTGAGACCAGATAGAGGATCGGCAAGGGAGTTTTCAAAATTGCTGCAAAGAGGACGACCGGCGCCGTAGAAACTCACGTGGTTAAAATTGGAGACTTCGAGGTTGGGAGAGAGAACTCTGACAGAAAGAATATGGAGAGTTATGGCGGAGGGAGTGGAAACTTTGCAGGCAGAGCCAGAGTGCCGTGTATAAAGGGAAATAACGGTACTGCACCGGACTTTGGACTCTGCCGTGAACTTTGGACCAGGAGGACAAGTGCCTTATCTCAACAGCGGAGCGGCACACAGGCGTGTCAGCGGGACGGGAGCAACACGCAGAACTACAATCTTAATCCGTGCGTGAGGGACGAGTGGGTCAAGCAGGAACCACTGACTTTGGACCTGGAGTGGAGAGATGCAGCGGGATCAGTCGATCACGAGGAGTCAATCTATTAAGATCAGTCAAGATATCAAAGTAAAAAAGTCAGCCAGTACAGTGAACTACTACAGCCGGCATATCCAGGAGCAGAGAGAAGCCAACACATCACGACAAATCGAGCTACGAGGAAACGTCACGGACTATAAGCCAAAGGGTGAAGCTAGGGCGGAACGTTCGTTTACACTAGGCGTAGAAGCGAAGTGAAGCGCTCGGCAGCGCGAACTGAGTGAAACACTTGTCGGACCATCTGGGACAGAGCAAGGGACAGGCGATGGTGTATCAAAAGGAGAGATTACTGGAGATTGCGGCCTCTGTTCACCCTAGTCTGAGAACGGTGACGCTTCCCTAAACCCGCGCAGCTGATCTCCTGGCGAGTCCAAGACGCTACTAGTAGTCTTCGACCCCACGCATCAGAGACGAGCACCGCCGAGCGTCTTCAGGGAGCTACAAGGATTTTCAAGGAGCTTCAAGGATCGTCGGGAGAGCAAAGGAGCACCCAGTCAACGAGGGGAGCTCCGAGTCATCAAGGCGATCAGGAGTCGTCGACGGCCACGAGTGGCGATATCAAGCCTGCCGAGCCTGCAAGACCACTGTAAGAACCCGCGAACTCTGTGAATTCTCACTGATCTACTGGGCGGTCACGATTATATATATTTGGTGGGACGAACACGAAACTATACTGAGCTAGCCGCACGAATCTCGTAGTGAGCAGACCTAATAAATCAGTTCGTTACAACATACATCTGACGTTTAAGTACATTGACTTCCAGCGGGTAATTATGCTCTTCATATTCGTTCAGTGAGCCTTTTTACTAATTCTAAACCTTTACCGAAATAAAATGGAAACCGCAAAATATAAAAAACAAATCGAATTTTATGGCACTTTCGGATCGTTTATTATTTTAAGCTGAGTAACGGGTATCTGATAGTCAATCCGTTCTGGTTGAAATTTGCTACTGACCGTTTTTTACATGGTCACATTTTATAGTGATTTAGATAATAGTAGACAGGAAGACAGGTAGAAGGGAATGCCGCGAATCAAATTGTTTAAACTTTTCCATTTGTTTAAACAATATGAGGCTCGTGTGAGAAAAAGCAAGAGAATCAATTGAATTGAAAAATTAGTTAATTTTTAATATTATCAATGCGATTTGAATTTTAAAACACAAAAATCTGTAAGAAAATTGTTTAATCTATTGTGAAAATGTAAATGAAATATTCGTTTAGCAAAAGGATATCAGTATTATCATGAATTTGAATTTAAGCGAATCTGACTTCCTTAGTCGGGTGCAATGCACACACATACACGCACAAATCTAGGGATTGTGTTTTTAAAAAACGAATTTTTGGGCTTATATATATAAAATAAAAACACCTCTTAACGATGTAAAAAGCTAGTGACGATCGCACCTTCAACATACAAAAGTTCTGATATCAACATTTGTGAATAAAAATTATTACACTCGTCATTAAATACATTTTATAAAATTTTCTCATTCGGCCCGGCAAACTATTCCAGCCATTTTCTTTTTCACTCTTCCCAGGAATTTTCCATTGCAGCGTGTCCATCTGTCTTTCTGTCCGTTTCTATGCGAACTAGTCTCTCAGTTTTAAAGCTTTTGCGATGAAACTTTCCCAAAAGTCATTTTTCTATTGCAGGTAGTACATATATCGGAACGAGCCGGATCGGATCACTATATCTTATGCCTCCCATAGGAAAAATGAAAAAAATAATAGAAAAAACATTGTAACTTTGTAGGAAGTAGGCGTTTTGATTTTTGACAATGTAAAAATAACATTTTAAATAGGCATACCTGCAAGGGTATATAAACTTCGGCTGGCCGAAGCTAACTTCCTTTCTTGTTTCTTGTTACTGTCATTGGAATTCGTCATGTTGGCCTCCAAATAAATCAATTTAAAATATATATACAGACGGAAATTATAACACCGCACTATAGGCTGGATGACCACTTTTTGTGGCCTTAATTAATAACTTAAAAACGAAGCAACAATTTAAAGGTATTTTTTTTTAATTGCATTTATAATATTAAATTTATGTTTTTTATGAAAAAATGGGCATGGTCACGCCTTTTTTCAAAAAAAAAATTTTTTTTATGACAAAAATAAATTTTAAAAATTATATTTTTTTATTATTTTGTTTATAATGAAAAGAATATAATTACCAAAAAAAAATTGAGTGCCTTCGATTTTTTTGTTAAGTGCAATCGAGTTTTTAATATTAAAATCAATATAAGGTATACCACGAATAATAAAAAGCATTATAACAAAGTTATTCTATTGAAAAGATGCTGTAAAATATTTGTTTTTATTAATAATATATAATTACAAAGATAACTGTATACCGTTACTTAGAGATTTTAAGGTAATTGACAATTGTGCAACAAAAATGCATGTGTTTTGCCGTTTAATGTCGAGGACTTTAAATACAGATTTTGGAAAAAGTGGGCAAAAGTGGATCTTCAAATTACATTCATATGACAAGAATCGAAGTCCCCACAACCCAGTTTAAATATTAAGGTGAAACTAGGTCACATTCTCTTTGTTTGTCTATTTAAAGATACGTTTTTATTTCGATTTGTTAAAAGTTAAAGGGGTATAAATAAATTGTCAATTGCAAAGAAACCGCATTATATTTTAACACTTAAAATATACAAATAATTAGTTTAATCCACTCTCTTTCGATGCCGTAAAGCACGGGTTGTTATAATCGTTTTAAATTGCTCTTTGAATTAATTTAAAAGTTCTTGTTTTTTTCCAATTATTTGCTCCACGTGCGCCCGTCACTGCCAACAGCTGTTTTAACAGCCTGTACATTAACAGTGCGAGCCTCTGTTAAAATTTCTGGTATGTAACATTAAAGTCGGATGTTATCCTAACAGAATGACATCATTGGATCCTAATTTTAAGGACTTTCAAAAAATGACTTTTGGCCACCTAAAGTGGTCATCCAGCCTATAGTGCACCGTTTGCAAATGTTACAATTTTACTTACTGCTGAGTTGTATAATGCAAGTGTGTACTGAAAAGAGTTATATATTCCTTAGGTCTTGCAATTGATACATTGAATGGGACCTGGATTAGAATATAAAGAAAGTAGTTATGGTATAAATATAATAAAATATTCTATGTATCTATAACCTTTATTCCAGGTTCATCAAAGCACGGAAACACTCGACGTGCATGGTTTGGTTTCATGTTTGTAGCTAAATATACCTCTTTGCCATCATTAGACGAATTTGTATAATAGCCTTTAAAGAGTCCTTCCGCATCTCCTAATATATCTCCTTCAAAGGAAATTTCTAGAAGATATTCAGATTCCTTTTTAAAGCCATCTTTTAGGTATAAAACAAAAATAGACTTTCGAGGAAGCCGGCCGCCCCTTAAAATGTTAAGGGTTTCGACCGTTGTCCTGATGTAAATATACATTAAACAGAAATGAAATAAATTTATTTAATAGGCTTACTTACCTAGTTTCCAAATTTAATCTGCTAAGTTTGATTTTTTTGACGTCTATCAATAAGTTAGCATGCGCATGGAAATGTACCTTTTTTGAATCTTTAATACATTTTAGGTATATACTAACTTTTCCCTTAAAATTTTGGTTTTCCATATTGGGTTCAATATAAACTTCATAGTTGAGAGGCAGAACTTCTTCGGGCAATCTAAAATCTGATATTGCGTTAATTGTAGAAAGATCCACGTCTGCTTTTATAATTCCCTAATAAAATAAATTTAGAAATAAAAGATAATTAATTTATTGAAATTTTCATACTAACAAAAATGAGAAGGGAAGTTAACTTTGGCTTGGCGATGATTCATGCTTAAACTGCTTAACATCACCTGAGAGCGTAACTTTACGGGTCCTTATTGTCAACGCATTTCGAGAGAATTCGGATCAGTACTGATCCTGCCATAGAGAAATTTGTGGATTGTTTTAAACTTTGTGAAAAAAAATGTTGCACTTTCTAAAATGTTATCATTCCAGAGAAGAATGTTAAATTCTTTGCCTATAATGCCATTTTTCATTTTAACGTGCCGAATGATACGATCTGAGAGAGCGAATTTAATTAATTATTTTTCGTCAAAAAATGTAATTGTTGATGATGCGATCGGCACGAAGTTTTACCTTGTTAAGATGTGTTATTGTTTGATATTTCACAATAGAGTTAAATAACTCCGCACAAATAAGTCCAGGAAATACTGCATGGAGACCTGTTAGTTGCTAATTACCCAACAACCTAGACCGAATAAGTCCGTGCAGTTAGCGGAAAACCATACAGCAAGAGAATTACTTAGAAAAATCCGCTCAACTTCTCAACAACTTCGAAACTACAAGAATTTTCAACTGGTGATGAAATTTCTAAACTTAACCAAGAAACATTTAAGGTTTGTTGCAGGAACTCCACATACTATAGGCAACCATGTGATCACTTTCTACGAGGGCAAAACTTCAGTCCCCACAGCAGTGCTATAATATTTGTAGCAAAGACGATCGTCCAGCAGCAACAAGAAGACATGGAGGACGATAATCAGAAGCTTGAACCTCGGCAGTAGAAGGAAGGATCCAACGTATTAATTAATTTGATAGCTGCGTTCTATACAACTCGGTCAAGAGGTGACCGACATCACGCCTTAATTGAGGGTACCCCTCAGGGTTATCAATGTTGCTCAACATGACCAACGACCAACGAGTCAAGCAGTAGTCAAGTTGGTAGCTATACCAGGCGCCAAGTTGCACCCACTGCAGATAAAAGGTGCTGATCAGTTTATAATATGTCAATAATAGTGTCAACCGGCCCAATCGAAATAAAATGGTGGCAGGCCTGGACACCTAAAAATTCAAAATTTTGTCGGCTTGTGTTAGTCCATCTACATCGGCTGTAATACCGATTAGTCCAGCTGCGTCAGCTGTAATACCGATCAGTTGAGCGGGAATCAGACAGACTTGGCACTGGCATCACCATCCTGGAGCACGGGCAGCGCACTTTAACGGAGCAACACGGAACAACGATGCAGCGAGTCGCGCAGGATGTCGACGAGGACAAGCATCCAGGGACCGCGTCGAGAGCCAAGCTTCAGGTACGATCGCAACAGCCAGGAGGGAAGGCTACGGTGGAACGTTCGTCTTTCTCTGGGCGTGTGCTACAGGGACTGCTGGCGGAAACCGGCCATAGTACTGGAAAGTCAAGGAAACTGAATAGGCGTCTAGCGGGGCGGACTGGGACAGAGTAAGGGACAGGAGGCTGCAGCTGGGAGGACGAAGATCTTGCAAGCGTGGTGCTTGTTCACCCTAGTCTAGGAACGGTGACGCTCCCCTAAGCCCAACGGCCCAACTCCACGCCCTCGTCTACGACTGGCAGCGAAAGTATCCGGAGAGGCAAAGCCCACCATTGCGAGGGATTACCGAGCGTCGTCGTAGGAGCATCACCAGCACGTGATAAATAATCATTGTAATCCAGAGCCGTAAATAAACGCCTCCATAACCGAATTCTGAAGTGTTGTTACTGTTAACCGGGCGGTCAAGTTTGCAATTTTTTAATCAACTGGATTCACTCTCGAAATTCGTAAGTTCAAAACAAGAAAGAACGCTATAATCGAGTACTTCGACCAAAGGTAGTGCGAGGGAGATGGAGCTACTGGCTCCACCTAGCGGCCGCTACTGGCTCCATCCAGTGGCCGCTACTAGCTCCATCCAGTGGCCATTTCATTGTATTTCATTGGATTGCCCGATTTTAAAATTTTCTTCTACATTTCGATAGGTATTAATAAACACAAGAAAAAAGCATTTAAACTTTTACAAAATCGGAAAGGTGTGGGCGCCCGGCTTTTTAAAAGTAATTTGAAGCGACTGTGGGTGTACGAGTGGGCGTGACGCTGCGTAGGAAGCGTAGTTTTTTGTAGTTTCCGAGATCTCAGTGTTCATACGGACGGACAGACGGATATGGCTACATCAACTCGGTTAGTAATCCTGATCAAGAATATATATACTTCATGGGCTCGGAAACGCTTTCATCTGCCTGTTACATACTTTTGCACGAATATAGCGCTGGGATAAATACAATCAAATAAATAAAAAAAATATATAAATATTTAGGGTATTCACCAGTCCTGGCAAGTGTGGCAGATAGCAACTGTGGCAAGGGAAATTTTAAATTTACAAAAACAAAATACATGAAACGAAAAATGATACCCCTGCCATAGGTAGACCTATAAATATATTTTTTTGTAGCAAACGTGGCAAACGTCATGTTGCCCAACATTATAAATGTTGCTGAGCAACACGGTATTTTTCAGTATTTTTAAGGAAACTCCGACCTCGGGTTGTTTTTTAACATATAACCTTCTACTTTTGGAAATAAAATTTTTAATGTAATTCTGAATTTCAAATCAAATTTGTATAAAATCGGACTACTATTTAATATAGCTGCCATAGGAACGATCGGAAAATTAATGGTGTTCGTTCTCAGTGTTGCTCAACATGACCAACGACCAACGAATCAAGCAGTAGTCAAGTTGGTAGCTGTACCAGGCTCCCAGTTGCACCCACGGCAGATAATAAGTGCTGATCAGCATATTCTACATAGTTAATGTCAACGGTTGACTCGATGTCTCGCTGACCCGCCAAGCAGTTAGCACATTCTGCAGTGTCAGCCGACCCAACTACGCTAACTGCTACCATAATCAAAACATACTAACCTACTCCAGAATACAACCCATTCCAATAGTCTTTACATTTGACTTCCGTTATCCAAGTAGTATATAAGCTTGGACCAACTTCAGAATAAATCAGTTATCATCTCATCTTATAACTCCGTGGTTCTACTTTCTGACCTCCGGGAAGGGACCTCGTAACATATATTGATCCACAAGCCACGCTTAGGATCAAACATTGGTGACCCCGACGTGATCCTTTACCAACAAAGGATCACATCCTGCAACCCCCTTCAACCTCAAGGCTGAACCTCTAACGGATGAGAATCAACGTTAAGTTCACACTCAGCTGTCCAGCTTCACAGGATACACAGCTCATCCAGCTTCACAGGACCGCATAGCTTATCCAGCTTCACGCTTAAGATCAAACATTGGTGACCCCGACGTGATCCTTTACCAACAAAGGATCACACCCTGCAACCCCCTTCAACCTCAAGGCTGAACCTCTAACGGATGAGAAGCAACGTTAAGTTCACACTCAGCTGTCCAGCTTCACAGGATACACAGCTCATCCAGCTTCACAGGACCGCATAGCTTATCCAGCTTCACAGGACCGCATAGCTTATCCAGCTTCACAGGATACCCAGCTCATCCAGCTTCTCAGGACCGCATAGCTTATCCAGCTTCACAGGACCGCATAGCTTATCCAGCTTCACAGGACCGCATAGCTTATCCAGCTTCACAGGATACCCAGCTCATCCAACTTCACAGGACCGCATAGCTTATCCATCTTAACAGGACCGCATAGCTTATCCAGCTTTACAGGACAGCATAGCCCATCCAGCTTCACAGGATACACAGCTTATCCAGCTTCACAGGATAGCATAGCTCATCCAGCTCCACAGGATACATAGCTTACCCAGCTTCACAGGGCCGCATAGCTTATCCAGCTTCACAGGATACCCATCTCATCCAGCTCCACAGGATACTCAGCTTATCCAGCTGCACAAGATCGACCATCCAAGCATAGCTTATCCAGCTTCACAGGATACACAGCTGTATCCAGCTCCACAAGATCAATCACCCCATTTGGCCTATCCAGCTTCCTAGAATACCGAGCATCATCCAGCTTCACAGGATTCGTCATCTCCAAAACACACGTAGTAATTGCAAATACCATGTCGACCTCATTCATAGAGGAAATAAGTCAAAGCAGAGTCGATTTACAGAATCGTCTGCTTGATGATCAGATTGAGGTACAAGGGCAAATCCAAAAGATCATACAATGCTACATAAGGTGACCGACATCACGTCTTAATTGAGAGTACCCCTCAATGGGGGGGAGAATTTTGGGTCTCAATGTTGCTCAACATGACCAACGATTAACAAATCAAGCAGTACTACAGTTTGGTAACAGTACCAGGCGTCCAGTTGCACCCACGGCAGATAATAAGTGCTGATCAGCATATTCTACATAGTCAATGTCAACGGTTGACTCGATGTCTGGCTGACCCGCCAAGCAGTCAGCACATTCTGCAGTGTCAGCCGACCCAACTACGCTAACTGCTACCATTATCAAAAAATACTGACCTACTCCAGAATACAATCCACTCCACTGTATTATACTTCAGAATAATACAGTTATCGAGATGATAACTTCTTATAACTCCGTGGTTCTACTTTCTGACCTCCGGGATAAGGACCGAGTTCCTATAAACATTTATTGCTCCACAAGCCACGCTTAGGATCAAACGAAGGAGAATATAATAGGAAACAAATTATTGCTTCGTTGGTTTTTATTGCATTCTCGTCTAATCTGGGATATGACTACAAATTTTTTTCACGAATAATTATTATTATTATTAATAATTTTATAGATTTTAATCTACGGATAGTTACCAGAAAAATGTCATCAAAAATAATTTAGGAAAAGTTAAAGTATAGTAGGTTGTACTAATAGCTATTAAGTGGATATAAAGTTAGCAGAACATCATTTAAAATAGTTGAGCTGCAAAATTAATTCTTTTACTAATAATTTACGGATCAATAAAATTGTCTATCCGGGGTGTCACAGAAATCTCTTCCAACCAAATTTCCCCCTAAAAGCCAATCTCGGTGTCACTGAAACCGTTTGAAAATCAAGAAATCGATTTTAAACCAACAGAATAGTAGGCAACAGTATGTTACAGGGAGAAGGAAGCCTTTCCGATTCTAGAAAGTATATACATTCTTGATCCGTATGAACGATCTCGGAAACTGTGAAAGCTTGTAAGTTGGGGTTAACCATGGAGGGTCTTGGGGTTCTGC
Source organism: Drosophila prostipennis (assembly GCA_037075205.1). Lineage (NCBI taxonomy): Eukaryota > Metazoa > Arthropoda > Insecta > Diptera > Drosophilidae > Drosophila > Drosophila prostipennis. The sequence goes on from JBAMCJ010000323.1 coordinate 14,555, forward strand.
CCAACGCCAGTGCCCACCCGAGCGCCCACCATCGCCTTAAAAGGCCTAAAAAAAGGCACCCACATCTTTACAGGTTTTCTAAAAGTGTAAAAGTAGAATACATTTTTTAAATCGGACCCCTCATTAAAAAGTTATTAGAAAAAAATGTATTTTCCGATAGACGGCGCCACTTCAAGCGACTGCCTGCATTGTTGCTTGCAAATCTCCATCTCTCTCACACTCATTTGGCGGAGTAACGGCGGAGTCGAGGTCGCCTTTTGTTTTGCACTCTCTTAATTTTAAATCGTACCTTAAATATTTGCGCAGTAACTAGTATTGACAAGAATATATGTAGAAGTTTGACATTATCCATCTATAAAAAATGAAAAATATAAATAAATATAAGAAACAATTTTCTAATTGTATACAACTTTTGGTCAAACCCAAATAATAATAAAAGGCTATTCGGGGGACAGTATGAAAGTAGAAGGTAAAAGGAAGTTTTTCCGACCCTATATATATATATATATATTCTTGATCAGGGTCGCTAGCCAAGTCGATATAGCCATGCATTTCGATCACTCTCATTCGACAGTTCGGAACATCGTGTTTACCCCACGTAATTTAAAGTTATAAATAAATTAAATAAAAATAGTATCGCCATATCTTAGCTTTTGTTAAATGGATCTTGTTTTATACTTTTTTAAAAATCCAATGTATTTAAATGGTGCAATATAGTGTTAACAAGAGAGAAAGCTATAGTCGGGTTTGTGTCCCGACTATCTAATACCCGTCACTCAGCTAAAGGGAGTGCGAACTCTGTAGTCGGGTTGGTGTCCCGACTATCTAATAAACGTAACTCAGCTAAAGGGAGTGCAAGGGATATAAAAACTTTGATCAGGCATAAGTTTTAAACGAATGGTCCGATTTAAAAAATTTCTTCTACATTTCGATAGGTATTGATAAACACAACAAAACTGCATTTTTACTTTTCCGAAATATTTAAATTTTTAAAATCGTTTAGAAACTATTGTGGGCGTTAGAAGGGGCGTGGCACCATTTTGAAATAAACTCGCGCTGCGTAGGAGCTCCTAGAATCTGCATGCAAAATGTCAATCTCCTAGCTTTTATAGTTTCCGAGATCTCAGCGTTCATACGGACGGACAGACGGACAGACGGACAGACGGAGAGACGGACAGACGGACAGACAGACATGGCTAAATCGACTCGGCTAGTGATCCTGATCAAGAATATATATACTTTATAGGGTCGGAAACGCTTCCTTCTACCTGTTACATACTTTTGCACGAATACAATATACCCTTTTACTCTACGAGTAACGGGTATAAAAATGAGAAATCGTTTTGAGTCTACCTCTACACACAAAAAAAAGACATGGTAAAATCAACTGTAATAATTGTCAAACAGGCCCCAACCAGCAAAATTGTCAATTCTACTAAGTAAATTGTTATTCCACAACAACAAAATACACACAATTAGCAAAGACACACCCAAAGCAAAAACAAAATCCACGTAACTATTTCAATAGTTACGTAACTATCTTTGTTGGTCAATTTTACCAAGCAAATTTTTTTGTGTGTATGCGTTTCACCCAGAATCACTCATTTATCCTTAAGTAGCAATACCCGAAGCGACGTTGTCCGCTACTATGAGCAAAGCATTTATTGCTGATTTTTTCATATTTCCAAATTCTAAGTAATATCCGAGTAGAATCCCGCCTAACCTTAGCTAAACCGTCCTTCTAACCATAACATACCTTACCTTAACACCGCATTAACCCCAATATTACCTCATCCTAACCCCACCTCTCTCCTATTTTAATCTCACCACACTTTTAGCACTTTAATGCTGTTTTCACTATTTCCTCGTCTTAACCCCAGTGTAACCCATTCATACACAACCTTCACGCCAAATAAACATAATTTTAACCACCTTTCTCCACCCTAACACCAGTTTTTCGTCTCTCTAGCTAACCTAACTTTAGTCTCACCTGAAAAACAAAATCCGCTCGCAGGATCGGTAGGTTAACAAAAAAAGTAAGTGCCCCAATGTCAGTTGGGGATCAACAGCTGGAGTTAAATATTTTCGGAAATATATAAGGAAAATTAAAGAAAAAGCACCTATAACTCCAACTCTTTTGGGTGAGACCAGTGGGATTAATTAGACCTGTGAGCCTTTTGGAGACGAAACTTTCAAAAAATGTTTTTCGTGTGCCCCTCGTCTTTAACACAATTGTAAACCAATTTTTATACCCATTACTCGTAGAGTAAAAGATTCTAGGAGTTCCTACGCAGCGCAAGTTTGTTTCAAAAAGTTGCCACGCCCCTCTAACGCCCATAAACGCTTATAAACGATTTTAAAAATTTTAATATTTCTCAAAATGTAGAAGAAACTTTTCAAATCGGACCAATCGTTAAAAAGTTATGCCTGCTCAAAGTTTTATATCTCCATCTCCATCGCACTCCCTTTAGGTGATCTGACAGTCGGGGCACCCGACTATAGCGCTCTCTTTTGTTTCGAGCAGACTTCAGAAACTCAAAAATCCTGAATATTTTACGGAATACATACACATTTTGATTTAGAATTGCATCCAATAGGTGATCCGTTATCAATTTTTTCCAGAATTTTAGGTCTTATGGTTTGGGTTGGGGAAACACGACGCAAATCGACAAATTTCACAATAGAAAGAAGACTTTTGGGAAGCTTTCAGCCCGATAACTTCTAAGCTGAGTGACTGATTGCATAGAAACTATCAGACGGACATGGCTAGATAAAATCGACTGTTGGTGCTGATCAAGAATATATATAGGTACTTTTTAAAGTTGGAAATATTTCCGTCACTTCAAATCAGAGGATACAATGGCAAGGTTATTAAAATACATACTGGGAAAACCTTTGTAAAATACTTTTAATAAAAGATTCTATATATATATATATTATATACTTGTATTTTCACTTATTTATATTATTATTAAATTTACTGTTCAAAGGATCGATCCCATACTGACTTTCTCGAAAGCAAGAAAATTACTAAAGTTATAGCATACATGTTGTAATATGGGAATCTTAAGAGATTCGCTATGGAGGCCCGCGAATTGGGCATACAAATTGAAGATGTCATCCAATAATTATTGTATATTCTTCGTTATAAATAAGCTAAGCATAAAAATAAATTTATGAATGGTTTACTACTAAATTAATATTTATTTATAATTCTGCATATTACAATTTGGTTTTATATTGAAAATCCCGAATACGCCCCTGTTAAGTCGATTAATTTTCTACAATTGCGATCAACAATAGACTAATTCACTTAAGTTCATTCAATAAAAAATTCGATAGCAAAAGTTTTTCATTTTTTCGATTAAATATTAGGATAAAATGTACTTTATAACAAGAAAGGAAATCATAAAAAATAAAATTTTTAAGCAAAATTTCAAAAAGAATTCTGAGGGGAGCGCGCTATAGGCTGGATGACCACTTTTTGTGGCCTTAATTAATAACTTAAAAACGAAGCAACAATTTAAAGGTATTTTTTTTTAATTGCATTTATAATATTAAATTTATGTTTTTTATGAAAAAATGGGCATGGTCACGCCTTTTTTACAAAAAAAAAAATTTTTTTTATGACAAAAATAAATTTTAAAAATTATATTTTTTTATTGTTTTGTTTATAATGAAAAGAATATAATTACCAAAAAAAAATTGAGTGCTTTCGATTTTTTTGTTAAGTGCAATCGAGTTTTTAATATTAAAATCAATATAAGGTATACCACGAATAATAAAAAGCATTATAACAAAGTTATTCTATTGAAAAGATGCTGTAAAATAATTTTTTTTATTAATAATATATAATTACAAAGATAACTGTATACCGTTACTTAGAGATTTTAAGGTAATTGACAATTGTGCAACAAAAATGCATGTGTTTTGCCGTTTAATGTCGAGGACTTTAAATACAGATTTTGGAAAAAGTGGGCAAAAGTGGATCTTCAAATTACATTCATATGACAAGAATCGAAGTCCCCACAACCCAGTTTAAATATTAAGGTGAAACTAGGTCACATTCTCTTTGTTTGTCTATTTAAAGATGAGTTTTTATTTCGATTTGTTAAAAGTTTAAGGGGTATAAATAAATTGTCAATTGCAAAGGAACCGCATTATATTTTAACACTTAAAATATACAAATAATTAGTTTAATCCACTCTCTTTCGATGCCGTAAAGCACGGTTGTTATAATCGTTTTAAATTGCTCTTTGAATTAATTTAAAAGTTCTTGTTTTTTTTCCAATTATTTGCTCCACGTGCGCCCGTCACTGCCAACAGCTGTTTTAACAGCCTGTACATTAACAGTGCGAGCCTCTGTTAAAATTTCTGGTATGTAACATTAAAGTCTGATGTTATCCTAACAGAATGACATCATTGGATCCTAATTTTAAGGACTTTCAAAAAATGACTTTTGGCCACCTAAAGTGGTCATCCAGCCTATAGTGGAGCGCCAGTCCATAACTGTATCATGACTTTTGTGGAGCCAAAATGTCGACTTTTTTAGTTTTTCCTTATTTACTATGGGGTCATTCCACGTAAAACGTGACAGGCAAATTTGGGTCAAATCTCAGAATCAAGCAAAACTTTTTTTTGATAGAGGATTGAAATATAAGGATCGGTTTTTTTTTTTTTAACTCTTACCGTTTATTTTTAAAAACAAGAGAAAACGCTATAGTCGGGTTGGTGTCTCGACTATCTAATACCCGTCACTCGGCTAAAGGGAGTGCGATGGAGATGGAGATATGAACTTTGATCAGCAATAACTTTTTAACGAATGGTCCGATTTAAAAAATTTCTTCTACATTTCGATAGGTATTGATAAGCACAACAAAACTGCATTTTTACTTTTCCGAAATATTTAAATTTTTAAAATCGTTTAGAAACTATTGTGGGCGTTAGAGGGGGCGTGGCACCTTTTTGAAATAAACTTGCGCTGCGTAGGAGCTCCAAGAATCTTCATGCCAAATACCAATCCTCTAGCTTTTATAGTTTCCGAGATCTCAGCGTTCATACAGACAGACAGACAGACAGACGGACAGACGGACAGACAGACATGGCTAGATCGACTCGGCTAGTGATCCTGATCAAGAATATATATAGACTTTATGGGGTCGAGAAGAGAACAGCAATATGCGCGCGGCAGAGCAGGAATAGTGCTTTCCCTTTCTTACACGTTGCGCTGTTGTTGCTTGATGCAAAGTTGCTAAACTAAAATCGCTGTCTTTACTAGTACGTCTTGCGATTACAAAAATTTTATTTTACCACTTTGTGAAGAATTGATGAAGCAATATGGGGATAATTTTTTTATTCGGAAACCGCGTGTATTCCGGCGTACAGAAGTTTTCTAATTTTAAAATCTCTTTAAATATTCTTAATTTTAAATTTAAAAATTTTTTAAAATATTTTTCTAAAAGATATTAAGATATGCCACAAAGTGGCATCCCAAATATTAAGATAACTCAAACGAGTCTTAAGTGCTGCATAGCTCCAAAATCGGAGCTTAATTAAAAAAATGTTTTTTAAAAATAAACGGTAAGAGTTAAAAAAAAAAAAAAAAAGCGATCCTTATATTTCAATTCTCTATCGAAAAAAAAGTTTCGCTTGATTCTGAGATTTGACCCAAATTGGCCTGTCACGTTTCACGTGGAATGATCCTATGTTAATTCAATGGAAAAGTTATTATGTTTTATTTTGATTATTGTTAACAAAAGTGAAACGAAAAACATGGAATACTTAGTTTGTTTTAATGTCCTTCAATAAATGAGCAATTTTTAAATTACGTTAAAATCGACTGGTGTATCATGACTTAAGTGGCACACTGTATGTATACGTGTTTAAATTGTTGCCCCCGAACAGATTTTTCAATAGTTCGAATATGTTTATAGCTAAGTATCTGCACTAACGGAATACGCGTTAAAATGCTAAAAAATGACTTTTTTTTATTTGTTATTCAAAAATTGTCAAAATACTTAAAAATTAGCTTGATTCCAGCTCAGCAAGTCAAATACAGAGATCCTATCTACTCAGACTGTTGCCCTGCTTGTGCTGAAGGAGCCGAATCAACCGCCAAGCAATTTACCGTTGGGACGAGACATACAACTTCATCCTGGCCGTTATTCAGCTAAAGGGAGTGCGAGGGATATGGATAATTTAAACTTTGATCGGGCATAACGAATGTTCCGATTTGAAAAATTTCTTCTACATTTCGATAGGTATAACTAAACACATCAAAATTGCATTTATACTTATCCAAAATTTTTAAAAATGTGGGCGCCAGACACATTTTAGTATCGTCTGAGGACGATTATGGGTGATTGAGGACGTTAGAGGGGGCGCTCGGCTGAAATAAACTTGCGCTGCGTAGGAAGCCCAAGAATATGTGTTGGTAATCCCAACTTTCTAGCTTTTGTAGTTTCCGAGATCTCAGCGTTCATACAGACAGACAGACGGACAGACATACTTTACTACCTGTTACATACTTTTGCACGAAGACAATATACCCTTTTACTTTTCGGTGATCACTGTATCTTTGCAAAAATTATCGGATTTTCATTTTGTTTTTACATTTCGCTTAAGAACTTAAGAAAACCCGCCTCTTGTGAAAATGCAGAAAGATGAGCAAAAGCGGGAGTATGAATTTCATTAAAGACATTGAGAAAATACAAATATTTGCAGCATTGGATTGGGTTCGAACTCAGGCCTGCGCTCTCCTAAATTTAAATAACAAACAGATTTTTCGATAAATTAATTTAACGATTTTAAATAACAACAAATAAAAACAAGAAAGGAGGTTTACTTCGGCCAGCCGAAGTTTATATACCTGTTACGTGCCAGTCACTAAACTTTAAATGCTTTAATAAAACACTTCTGCTTGCGATCTGCGACCATATATATATTTATTAGAACTTGTTCTTCACAGCCTATTTTGCAAATCGTTGCGTTTTTAAATTGTATTTCTGCTCACATCAACGAATTAGCGACAATGACGAAATAATAGAAAAGTGTTGGGCAACATATTTATAAACGAATGAGCTGAAATTGGTATACAGGGTAACTCAAGTGTACACACAAAAAAAATTGTCAAAAAAGACCCCAACCGCAAAAAATTGTCAATTTTGTCAAGGATATAGGTGTGTGTCTTTGCTAATTGTGTGTATTTGGTGTTGGGAAAGTAACTATTTACTTAGTAGAATTGACTATTTTTTGCAGTTGGGGACTGATTGACAATTATTACAGTTGATTTTACCAAGTTTTTTTTTTGTGTGTAACGTAAAACGCCTAAGTCGTTTTACCTAAAACATCAAGGACTGCTAGCTTAGAGATGGGGCGAATAAGTGCACCAGTTGATGTCTGGACCTCCGCAATTCGAATTTGACCACTTTTTGCCATAAAAGTTTGGGTAAAAAGGCCCTTCTTCCAGCCTCCCTGGGTTAATTTTCATCACAGATCAAGACTAGATCTCCGATTTGAATTGGCTTGGTAGGCTCAAACCATTTGGTGCGCTTCGTTAAAGTAGGAAGGTACTCTCATATCCAACGTCTCCAGAATACATTCTTTAGCTGCTGAGCAATACGGTGCTGTTTTCGATGACAGTAATTACACCAGTTTACAAAAAAAAATTGATGAAATACGCACTTCATGAAACCTTTATTTTCCGGTAAGGTACATCTTTCTGATTAAGAAAAGGGCACTTAGAATTTTTTGTATGGTACCAATTTTTTTAAAAGTGTAAAAAACGTTTTTGACGATTTTTTAATTTCTAACTCGACCTGTGATTCACCGATTGCGGCTATCAAACCATTTCGGTTTTTATGCGTGTATTTTTAACGAAGCCATTTATGCCAGCTTTTTTGCATTTTTTCAAACTTTTTCCACTTTGACGAAGTGTAGCTTCTAAACTAATGAATGGAACTCAATATCGTCTTTAAGAAAGTTAGAGGGCAATCTATTACCTGTAAAATGAGTCTCCGATGGACGCAATCGGTTAATCACAGCTCGAGTTAAAAATTAAAAAAGCGTCAAAAACGTTTTTTACACTTAAAAAAAATTGACGAATAGTGCTAGGAACGCCACGCCTATTTACAATATTTCTGATGGCTACAATGCATGCATCAGATGATAGGTCCTCGGCAAGTTCTAGGTGTATAGCTCT
>JBAMCJ010000324.1:0-17533 GCA_037075205.1 Drosophila prostipennis
AACATGGGTCCGTCGAATATGGGCAACCCTGTATTCTTAGCTATACCGCGGAACCTGTAGGTGATGAAAAATAATTTTGTATGGGACTTTTACTCAGGAGCACCCAAATATCATGGAAAACTTGAAATGGTTCGTGGAAATTTCACAAAGTTTAATTTTGTGTTCCTGTGTTATCTGTATTGGTTCAACAGTTATGATTTATTACCAAAAACAAACCCAGCTCATGTTCCCTTGCATGAGTGAACAATCCAACGCTTGGTGAATTTTGCCCTTTTGGTTTATGTGTGGTTTCTGTCCGCACTGAGCTGGACTTGGGACACCTCAGTTATTATTTGAGAGATGTACGGCCCCAGTCAAACTCTCTACCTGGCAGTGTCCTTGAATTGGATCATACCTGAATAATTGGAGTTATACCAAATTTTTAAATCAAAAATACATAGATGCACCGTTTTATTAAAGAATTTGTTTGCGAATATATAACAACCTCGTGATACTTTGATCAAGAAGCTTTCATCAAAACCCAATACCATAAGATATTATATAATAAATATATCCGTATAATGGCTAGGAAACAATAAGAGTAATGGTATTTCATTGACGATACCAAACCGAAGTCTAATATCTCCCACTTATTCTACACCTCTTATGTCTCCTTACACTGCCAGATTAGAGTCAAGCTCAAAAGGGTCTTCTTTCCCCGCTAATTATTCTGAGCCTGTTCCCTTGGCTGTGGTTTCGCTAGATAGTATATAGGGACAGGTGTCTCCGAAGCTTATTTTACGTGGCGTGTTTCACACTGAAGGGATTACAACCACGGCACTCTCATACACCCACAATTGAGTGTATAGTGCAATGTGTCTAGGTTAAGCGACCGACCAACGCCCCGGACTAGAAGCTATAGCTATGCACATAGCAACTACTCCGGTAGCAATTTGAATGCTAATGACGTACGGTAGGCTTGCGCCAGCAAATCGCACCCTAGGTCTCCTTCGTTGCGAAAGACTTCCTTTTAGCAACATGATTGCCGTCTTGCTTGGGAACACACTCACTCCAACTTCAGATCCCCAGGTACCACGATGCTCATCAACTGCCCGCCTTTTTGCTCCAGATCAGCACGGGAAATCCCGTCGACGAAAAGTAGCAAGTCATCTGCATACGCGCTCACAGCACAATGTGGCTCTAGGCGCTGGAGCAGCACATCCATCAGAAGGTTACAAATGAATGGACCACTAATGGACCCTTGCGGGCAGCCCCGTGTAACCGAGGCTGTGGCTGCATCATATCTGCTGATGATGCTTGCCCTTCGGCCGGAGAAATAGTTTTTCCACAAGCTTATCTCACGACAGCCGACGTCAACAAGCCGATCGAGCACTGCGCTCCACTCCACATTGTCGAATGCTTCCTTGAATTTGACAAAGATTCCAAGGACGTATCGCGACGTGGTGTTGGCAACTGTGGTTGAGGCATGCCTTCAGGCATCCTCCACGCAGCGTCCTGATCGAAATCCAAACTGCCATTTGCAGCCATTTGGTACGACTAGTTCGACCAGGTGGCCAGCATCTCTCAACCGCTTGACAAGCTAGATAAAAGCGCAACGGTCCTTACCACAATTCGCTTGGATGAAGCTGAACATATTAATGTCTAGCTTGCACCCTCGCTAGCAGTGCGACATAGATCGTGCAACCAGCAGAGAGCATGAAGTGCCCTGATGCTAGCCCCTTATGGTGGTAGTTTCGGCAGTCCACCGATTTTCTGCAACGGCAGTCGGCCAACTTGTGGTCGAAACCTAGGCATCTGTGACATTCGTAGGTGCGCACCTGCGAACGGCTCTGTCCTTCATGGACCATCCCTCGAAGTTCTTTTCTTTGAGTTCCATCATAAACTCCCCGTGCCCGATGGTGGTGTCCACGTCCTGGACGGTCACTCGGGGCTTGGCAGCGGTGTTCTGCGACACCTTAAGGCCAACTTCGGCGAACTTGGAGGAGGCGACGACCTTCGTCATCTCCGTCTAAGATGGCCTGCCAATTATCGCGCCGCCTCTCTTTAGCTCCCGCACCTCGTGCACGCTAACTCCCAGGGCGGGGGCAACCTCTTTGCGCATTTTGTCCGCAATCTGCCTTCCTGAAAGTGCCGGATCGTCGCAAGCAACGACCGCTGACCACGTTTTGCGAATGGCGCTTCGTGGTGAGGCTACGGGGGCAGCAGGTTGCGCCACGAGGTGCGCGCCTCGTGCAGCGGTGGCTGCGTAGGAGGCAACCGAGGCGACCGGTGTCACTGCAGGCTGTCTCATTGCCCGATCCTCCAAAACTCCGATGCGCACCATAATAGTACCGATGACCTCCTCATAGCGGTTGATGTTCTCCTTCATTTCTGCAGCCATCCGTGGGTGGTGGTAGACATAACTACCTTATTCGCGTGGGAGGTGCGGCTGTCCGACAGCACTCCCACGATGGTACTGTTACCCATCTTTACCTTCTCCATAATGGAGAGCTCAGGCGCTGGGGCAACAAAAGTTCCGCCGGCGTTGTTAGCGGCAGCTTCAGCACCAGCGGCAATTGCAGCTAACTTCGCAGCGGAGACTTCGGATGCGGCGGCATTCCCGGCGGCATTTGCTACAGCCTTCGCGGTGGCCTTCATTGCGGCAAGCTTACCGGCAACGGACATAAAAGGCACTTTTTCGTCAGCTATCGGGGCAGCTGGGTGCTTCGGCATTTCCAACGACGACGGTTCTTTCTCCTCCAACAATGGCTCCGGCGTGTCCTGGGCTCCACCCACAGCGGCAACCTTCGCTCGTGGTGCATCCCTCGGCGCCTTGAGGCCCTTGCCACGTTTGCGTCTTCGTCCCCCTCGGATTGAGCTGCACGCGCGACTGCTGCCACTCCCGCTTCCCGACTCGGCAAGCTCCATTTTGGTGATTGATGATGCCATCTATCGACCAAAACCTCAACCAAAAATTTAGTTGAATCGAGACTTACCCCCGTTCCACTTTCCGCTGATCCTGTAGCCCAACCAGCTGAGTTGCTGATGCTCCGATTCTTGAACCACTTAGCAGAGTCACTCACTTTAAGTCAAGTTCCACATCAAACAGCTGTCACCGAGAGGTAAGTGCCTAAATAAGGCAAACGCCTCTCTCGAAGAGAGCCCCTCTCTCACCACGCACGTGGTGCAATGGAAAATTTCCGAATGGAAAAACGAGTTTTTCCAACTGTCCGCACACTTTTTCACTCAGAAAACACGCAGTAGATAGGGACAGTGGGAATCGGATCCCACAGCTCTTATTTTACGGGGCATGTTCCGCAATGAAGGGATTAAAACCACGGCACTTTTATACACCCACAAGTGAGGGTATAGTGCAATGTGTCTAGGTCAAGCGCCAGACCAACGCCCCGGACTAGAAGCTATAGCTATGTATATAGCAACCACCCCGGTAGCAATTTGAACGCTTACTTGTCGGGCGGGCATTCCCCTTTGCTGAGGAGCAGGATCTGTCTATCTCCACAGCCACCACGATACTCCCACTAGGGGCCCGACCTCAATAAACAGCCTTTGGAAAACTGCTCAGCTCGTGGTACCGAAATTACAGGCTCGGTAGGCCTCACGACAACCTATGACAAACTGTGGAAAAATTCTTTGCCGCTAGCCACACGGCGAGGGTTTGTTGGACTAAAAGTCCCTCCTCCTGCGGAACACCTCTATAGCGAATGTATTGAGTAGTCGAGTTCTGTCCTCATTCTCCAGAATCCATCCAAACGTCCAGTATTCGCCATTTCGCTATACTTTAAGTACATCAAGGTCACGCAAATCTGCATAGCGGGAGCAGTCCCACAAGACGTGTTGCCAATCCTCAAATGGATCGTCACATGAGCATGCGGCATTGTCCGAGAGCGCTCTGCTATGCAGAAATGCATTAAACGATCCATGTCCTGTGATCAAAAATCCGGTTAGCATCGGAAATCCGAAGTGTGGATTCCGAAATGCAAAAGTGACTTTTGGGATGAACTTGTAGGTCACCCGTCCAGATGCACTTACGTCATCCCATCTGTCTTGCCATCTGTGCAGTAAGCACTGCTCCATACGCACCATCTTCTCTTTCCAGTTTAGACCTGTGAGGTCTCCGTTATACAACAGATCGTATTCCTCCAGCGGGGATCCACGCGTTAGCTTGTATTTAACTTCCATTTGCATGGCAGCCAAATCAAACGGGGGAACGCACAGGGCACCATGATTCCGGCATAAATGGTCCGCCTGGGTCGAGGACTGAAACCTCAGTCTGCTCGAAGCACACGCGCCAATGCTGCAACGACTCCAGTCATACGCTGCACATTGGGATGAAAAGCCTTTTTTTGGCATAAACTCTAATTCTAAAGATACGGATTTCGGAGTACCGGTCAGGGACCGTAAATATCCGTTATTTGAGATTTTTATTTTAAAAAGACTACTGTGATATTTTGTTTTAAACGTCAAAAATTACGTTATTTTTACTCTTGTCCACAAAGTTAATGTATGTCAACAAATCTGGAAAGTAAATGAACTGTTATATATATGTTCATGTCTATAAAGTGCATAAAAACCAGTTAAATTGTTGATTAAAACTTGTACAAATCTCAGTAGGCCTTTTAAAATAAAAATCTCAAATAACGCGAAGGTAATTTTAACGATACGGATTTCAATTTTATTGGTACATAATATTGAGATCATTGTAAAGTTTCGGTTTTTGCTCTTTTTATACCCGTTACTCGTAGAGTAAAAGGGTATATTGTATTCGTGCAAAAGTATGTAACAGCTAGAAGGAAGCATTTCCGACCCTATAAAGTATATATATTCTTGATCAGGATCACCAGCCGAGTCGATCTAGCCATGTCTGTCTGTCCGTCTGTCCGTCTGTCCGTCTGTCCGTCTGTCTGTCTGTCTGTCTGTCTGTATGAACGCTGAGATCTCGGAAACTATAAAAGCTAGAGGATTGGTATTTGGCATGAAGATTCTTGGAGTTCCTACGCAGCGCAAGTTTATTTCCAGAAGGTGCCACGCCCCCTCTAACGCCCACAATAGCTAATATACGATTTTAAAAATTTAAATATTTCGGAAAAGTAAAAATGCAGTTTTGTTGTGCTTATCCATACCTATCGAAATGTAGAGGAAATTTTTTAAATCGGACCATTCGTTAAAAAGTTATAGCTGATCAAAGTTTATATCTCCATCTCCCTCGCACTCCCTTTAGCCGAGTGACGGGTATTAGATAGTCGGGACACCAACCCGACTATAGCGTTCTCTCTTGTTTGATTTTGATTACACCCAGTCAGCCGCCCCAATCCCCCATATAAAAAATGAATTTACGTGTTATATTATTTTATTTTCATTAATCATCTGTATTTAATTCGAGATCTAAATTTGGTTAGAACTCGAAATCCTCGCTATCAATTACTTCTTCGACTTCCAGCAGTTCGAGTTGTTCCGAATCTTTTTAAATATTACGAAATGGCGCAAGTATGCGCAGAAGTTATTAACTCAATTTAATGTATGTATGTATATGAGTATATGAGTCAAAATCTGCGAAGTGGGCCACCCCTGATCCGAAGGTCCAATTTTCATCAAACTTGTTGGCTTTTCCTGTTCACAACGACAAAATAAGATGTTTTCACTAATCGATCAAGAATTGTATTAGCTTTTCATAAAAAAATATTAAAATTTTGTAAAATTTAGTATTCCTAAAAAAAAAATAACAAAAATTTTGTTCAGTGTATTTTTTCAGTGTTCTTTACCAGCTACTGAGTTCAAAACCATTTATAAATGAAGTTTAATTCATCATAAAGAAGATCCAAAAAAAAAGAAGGGCCCTGCCAAAGGTTTTTCACAATACCTAATTTTCGGTGGGCGCACAGCGGTTTCCCATACAAAACGACAAAAAGTTTCTCATTGAAAGCTGCAGTCGGCTGACGCTACGCTCTCTCCTGCATGTGTTGACCAGCCAATTTTCACGAGCAAGCCGTTTTTGTATGGGAAACCGCTGTGCGCCCACCTTGGTGCTCCCCAGCTATTGATGGCAAATTCTGTTAGTGCTGGACCCCTAGATCACGAAAATACCACTAATTATACCCGTTACTCGTAGAGTAAAAGGGTATATTGTATTCGTGCAAAAGTATGTAACAGCTAGAAGGAAGCATTTCCGACCCTATAAAGTATATATATTCTTGATCAGGGTCACTAGCCGAGTCGATATAGCCATGTCCGTCTGTCCGTCTGTCTGTCTGTCTGTATGAACGCTGAGATCTCGGAAACTATAAAAGCTAGAGGATTGGTATTTGGCATGAAGATTCTTGGAGTTCCTACGCAGCGCAAGTTTGTTTCCAGAAGGTGCCACGCCCCCTCTAACGCCCACAATAGCTGATATACGATTTTAAAAATTTAAATATTTCGGAAAAGTAAAAATGCAGTTTTGTCGTGCTTATCAATACCTATCGAAATGTATGTATGTATCGAAATTTTTTAAATCGGACCATTCGTTAAAAAGTTATAGCTGATCAAAGTTTATATCTCCATCTCCCTCGCACTCCCTTTAGCCGAGTGACGGGTATTAGATAGTCGGGACACAGACCCGAATATAGCGTTCTCTCTTGTTTTTTTTTACAATGGCTCAGTTTTTTTTAAAGATTTTTTAAAGTTCGAAATGTATCCGTATCCGTTTTTATACCCTTCCAGGGGTATTATAATTTCAGTCAAATGTTTGCAACGCAGTGAAGGAGACGTTTCCGACCACATAAAGAATATATATATATTATTGATCAGCACCAATAGCCGAGTCCATCTAGCCATGTCCGTCTGTACGTTTCTATGCGAACAAGTCTCTCAGTTTTAAATCTATCGTGATGAAACTTTCCCAAAAGTCTTATTTCTATTGCAGGTAGTACAAATGTCGGAACGAGCCGGATCGGACCACTATATCTTATGGCTCCCATAGGAATAATCTCAAAAAATATATAAAAATTCGTTGTAGCTTTGTAGAAAGTAGGCGTTTTAATTTTTGACAATTTAATATCAATATTTTTAATAGGCTATAATATAGATGGAATCCCAGGAACAGCACCGATCGAGTGAGGACTTAACTTTGGGTACTTATTAGAACTGCAAGGGTATATAAGCTTCGGCTGGCCGAAGCTAGCTTCCTTTCTTGTTATTAATCGCTTCAGCTGATAAAAAACAAATGACCGGTGAGCGAATGCCACGTCCCATGAATGATCGTTTGTAATCGTTAAAGTATGTGACCTGATCGTTTGTGATCGTTCGGCTTGAAGATTTTACCCGTTTGGGATCGAATATATTGTACAATCGGTTGGTGTGATCGTGAGCCTTCGCGTTTATTAGTGTGACCGTGCAGCTCGAGTTTATCGTGCATTCTTCAGCTGTCCTGCCATGGTTATGTTATTTAGTTAATAAGCACCCGTCATATATGTCGTGTATGTAATTAGTTAATAATGAAATATTTAATATTTCTTTTATTCCCATTAAACTAGGGATGCCAAATATTTTTAAAATATCGTATCGCTGCTATATATTAAGAAAAATATTAATATGATTTTTAATATATATCCAAAAATATCGATATATCAGATGTTTTTGATATTTTTATACCCTTGCAGAGGGTATTATGATTTCAGTCAGAAGTTTGCAACGCAGTGAAGGAGACGTTTCAGACCCCATAAAGTATATATATTCTTGATCAGCATGACTAGACGAGTCGTTCTAGCCATGTCCGTCTGTCCGTCTGTTTCTACGCATACTAGTCTCTCAGTTTTAGAGCTATCGGGCTAAAACTATCCCAAAAGTCTTCTTTCTATTGCAGGTGGTATATAAGTCGGAACGAGCCGGTTTGGACAACTATACAATATAGCTCCCCCAGGAATAATCAGGAAAAAAATGTAAAAAAAATTATATCTTGGGTGTTTTTGAACATATCATCTCCTACTTTTGGAAGTACCCTTTTTTTCTAATTCTGAATTTCGAATAAATTTTTATCAAAATCGGACGACTATATCATATAGCTGCCATGGGAACGATCGGAAAATTAGTGATTAATAGGAATTATCTGCAAGGGTATATAAGCTTCGGCTGGCCGAAGCTAGCTTCCTTTCTTGTTTTCCAGTTGAATTTCAAAAATTTAGCCTCGTAAATAAGCTAACAACAAGGAAACCAGACTTTTGCACTAAAATTAACGTAAAACAAGAGGGAACGCTATAGTCGGGTGGGTGTCCCGGCTATCTGATACCCGTCAGTCAGGTAAAGGGAGTGCGAAAGAGATGGAGATATAAAACTTTGATCGGGTATAACTTTTTTAACGAATGCACAGTGCACTGTGGTCGGGCTTGTATGGAGCCGCGGCCATAAATACTTCTAGATGTGCTATCGCTATGAAACTTTTACCAAAAATCTAGATAAATATTATAAAAATATGTTACAAAAATTGGCCAGATCGTACCACTATATCCTATAGCTTCCATAGGAACGATTTTCTCAGTGGTTGCGTTTACATGAGAGGGCAATCAAAAATTCAATTTTTGTAATAATAACAAGTTGCTTTGTTTACCGTACGTTATTTACAAACTTAGAACTGCAATATAAAAATGTGGGAGTGATTACTGAACTCCACCCGCTCCAAAAAAAAAGTATAAAAAACAAAACGAACAATAATACGATTTAATATCATTTTTAAATTGTTTGATCGAGTAGCGAAATAGTTGACTCTAAAAGAGTTGACTTTTGGTTATAACTATATTTTTTTGTCCGTTAATAAATGGATCAGAACTTAAAAGCAATCTGTTAAATAAATCTGTATTTGCAGTCGAATTATATAATATCCTTAATTTTTGATTCAGCGGGTCCTTTGGAAAGCTTTCCAATCAAAAAACACAAAACAAAAAGCAATAAGAGAAACAGCAAAAACAAGCTACAACAACAACACACACAGAACAAAAAAAAGCTTCCTAGATGGACCTGCTAAAATAAATGAGGTTAGGTTGCATTTTTTAATGACACAATTGCATCGGCACGTTTCGGCAGCTGATGAAAACATTTTTAAAATCTTGAAATATTAATAAATAACAGGATATTAACATCATTGGGGGGTAAGCGGGGGAAAGCACTTAAAACTTTACCTAAGCATTGTAATGCACAACATTTACGAACTAAAAAAGACGCACGTTTTACCACTTCCTTAAATAAAACACAGCACAAGTTATTTATATATGTATCTGTATAAACAAAGTATATACCGTTATGAACAATTTCTATTATATTCGAATTGGGTTAGACCGTGCTTTATATTTTTTAGAATTTTTTTAATTCAAGGCGTTGCAATGCTCTGTTAACAAATTGCAAGTAAGTGAGCACGTCATCGCTCTTTTCATTCCATTTTTAGAAAATTGAGCTAGAAACTCAAAAAAAAAACTATTGTGTCGTAAATTTTGGAAAATCAGCTGATCGTTAAACTGGTTTTCGCTGGAATATCTCAAAATCAATTTTTTGATTTTTGGCCTATGGCAGCGACCACTGTGCAGTGGTTGATCTAGTATGGCAGAGGCGGCCAAAAATACTTCCAGTTGGAATATTGAGCTGCAAATTTTTATACTGCTTTATAGACTTAATAAGATAAATAAAATAAAAAAAAAAATTTTAAAAACCATAAGTTAAAGCCCGAAAATATTAGAAAACAAAATTTTAAGACTTAAATTCAACTGCATACTTTTAGGGTGAGGAAATCTTTTATTAATAAAATATATTTAAATTATATTTTATATTTATTGGTACACAAGATATATATAGTAGCTTAAAAAAATTAAAAACTTAAATTTAAAACTTCATAGTTGAGCAATTAAGATTTCAAAGCACAAACCAATATGACGAACACAGCTAACATAAAATATGCACGAACACTAAGGAGCGTATAAGTCAGAAAGTTGCAAAAAGTTGCAGCTCAAACTTATGAAATAAGCTAAGAAAACATTCACTAGTATTTATAAATTTATTTCATTAAAGGGTAAGACGGGATTCACAACTTTTTCTTTGTCTCAAATCAATGTATACACAAAAATGCACCACTCGACAGGTCACTGATAAAACACTTATTTTAAAACAATAACACAACACATAATGACATAAAAATTACTCAGTTTTATAGTACATACCTTTATTTTCAATATTCATTTTATATGCCGACGATTGGACTCGATTTAGTAGTAGAAATTAATTTTTTAGTGGAAGCTAATTTTTAAGCTGCGTTCACTGTAAAATGCTCGTTTTTATACCCGTAGAGTAAAAGGGTATATTGTATTCGTGCAAAAGTATGTAACAGCTAGAAGGAAGCATTTCCGACCCTATAAAGTATATATATTCTTGATCAGGGTCACTAGCCGAGTCGATATAGCCATGTCCGTCTGTCCGTCTGTCTGTTTGTCTGTATGAACGCTGAGATCTCGGAAACTATAAAAGCTAGAGGATTGGTATTTGGCATGAAGATTCTTGGAGTTCCTACGCAGCGCAAGTTTATTTCAAGAAGGTGCCACGCCCCCTCTAACGTCCACCATAGCTGATATACGATTTTAAAAATTTAAATATTTCGGAAAAGTAAAAATGCAGTTTTGTTGTGCTTATCAATACCTATCGAAATGTAGAAGAAAATTTTTAAATCCGACCATTCCTTAAAAAGTTATAGCTGATCAAAGTTTATATCTCCATCTCCCTCGCACTCCCTTTAGCCGAGTGACGGGTATTAGATAGTCGGGACACCAACCCGACTATAGCGTTCTCTCTTGTTGTTTTTTTTATTTTTGGCCTATGAAATCAACCACAGTGGAATGGACCGATTTGAAAAATTTCTACATTTCGATAGGTATTGATAAACACAACAAAACTGCATTTTTACTTTTCCAAAATTTAAATTTATAAAATCGTATATAAGCGGTTGTGGGCGTTAGAGGGGGCGTGACACCTTTTTGGAATAAACTTGCACTGCGTAGAAACTCCTAGAACCTGCATGCAAACTGCCAATCTTTTAAAGATTCCGAAATCTCAGCGTTCATACAGACAGACAGACAGACGGACAGACAGACATGGCTATATCGACTCGGCTAGTGATCCTGATCAAGAATATATATACTTTATGATGTCGGAAACGCTTCCTTCTAGCTGTTACATACTTTTGCACGAATACAATATACCCTTTTACTCTACGAGTAAGGGGTATAACAACATGTTGGGTGTATTCCCACTTGTTATACCCGTAACTCGTAGAGTAAAAAGGTAAGGTGTCACAGAAATCTCTTCCAACCAAATTTCCCCCCAAAAGCAAATCTCGGTGTCACAGAAACCGTTTGAAAATCAAGTACACGGTTCTAAACCAACCGTATATTAGGCATTGAAGCAAATGTTCCGAAAATCAGAGCAAATTTACTCCGAAACTCCCAGAAAACTCTACAGATTCTGTGACACCTACGGTTTTGAAGGGTTGGTTTCCAAACCAACCGTACACAAATCCGACGCCGGTTTCTGTGACACCCCAGATTGTATTCGTGCAAAAGTGTGTAACACATAAATGTACTATACACACTAAATATTACATACCTTGATCTTCCATTTCCATAATTTATTTAATTTAGTCCGGACAAAAAAGATATTTTTTTTTGCACAAACGTAAAGAAAATATTTTCGCGCCAATTTCTTAGTCCTAAGCAGCTGATCGATTGTGTACTTTTGAAAGCTCATAAAAAGCGTTAGTGAAGCTTTTAAATCTTTTTTTTTTAAGTTTGTATATGTATGATCTATTAACTTTAAGAATTTAAAATCCAAAATACAAAACATTAACATAAAAATTTCGACTTTATGCCAAAAAATCGGCCGCTCGGACCATAGTGCATTCGTTAAAAAGTTATGGCTCATCAAAGTTTATATCTCCATCTCCCTCGCACTCCCTTTAGCTGAGTAACGGGTATCTGATAGTCGGGGCACCCGAATATAGCGTTCTCTCTTGTTTTCATTAGGTTTCTTCATACAAGGGGAAGGGACAAAACCTAATTCACCCCTTACATTTCTTCCATCTCTGGTTTCAAAATACACGGGGTGACACAAAAAGTCAAAGGTAAATGAGGTTTGTATGTGGACTTCTGGCAGTGGGATGCAGGGCAAAAACCATTGGTTTTTCTCCTTCCCGCAAATTAGGTTTTCTACACGTACTCAGTTATGGTTTTCCTCTACCTGCAATGTCTGCTTTTCCAATCCCTTCCAGTTACGGTTTTCCTCTATTTGCAATATCAGCTTTTCCACATCCTCCCAGTTTTGGTTTTCCACTGCTTTGCAGTATCTGATTTCCCACAATAAAAATGACTTTTTATACCCTTGCAGAGGGTATTATGATTTCAGTCAGAAGTTTGCAACGCAGTGAAGGAGTCGTTTCCGACCCCATAAAGTATATATATTCTTGATCAGCATCACTAGACGAGTCGATCTAGCCATGTCCGTCTGTCCGTCTGTTTCTACGCAAACTAGTCTCTTAGTTTTAAAGCTATCGGGCTAAAACTTTCCCAAAAGTCTTCTTTCTGTTGCAGGTAGTATATAAGTCGGAACGAGCCGGATCGGACAGCTATATCATATAGCTCCCATAGGAACAATCGGGAAAAAAATGAAAAATAATTATATCTTCGGTGTTTTTGAACCTATAACCTCCGCGATTAATTCGCGATAATATCGACATTGCCAAAGGATTTACTCGGGGCGACCGCGTTCTTCTGAACACTGCTTGGAAGGACCTGGCCAATGAGTTAAATCCCCATGGACTACCATGTAAAACCGCTTCTAAGGATTCTCCTCTGCATCCTAGCCTCTCGCAGATTATACATTCAAGCACCAAGTACTCTAGAGCAAGAGTTTGCGCAGATGGCATTTTGATTTAAAATTCTTGCCAACGCAGCCGCTGCAAAAAGCTGTCCAGGGCTGCAATATGTATCCTGGCGGGTAATTCAAATCTTTCATATTTTCTTTTATTTTACACAATATGCGCTTTTAACGAGTATACTTTTTTTAATTTTGCAAGAAAAACATATATTAAGTTTAAAACTTATTGAAAAGTAGTCAAAATAAGTAAAATAAAATTCGATAATTTTTGAATATACGATATTTAGTGTATGCATCCAGCCCTGGTCGTTTTTCGGTAAATTTTCCGAAAAAAGGAAATCTCCCGAATTTCTATGACATCAATGGTTTTGATCCGTTAGTTTCCAAACCAACCGTCCCCAAATCCGTCCCCGGTTTCTGTGACACCCCCGATAATGATTTCTTCCAATACATTGCGTCGTTTCAAATTTTCATTCTATCTGAAACATTTCTGGAATGAAAATGGGATGCTGTCGAAGTAAAATCCAAAGACTTTGTGCTTAGATGGGTGCCTGCCATCCAAACCAGCGACGAGCAAGTGGTGGAACAGTTTCATAAATTTAGATGAGGCAATTATTATCCAACTGAGGACTGTAGAATATGAAAACCTGCACCTACTACCAGTGTACATTAATTGCAATCATTGGGGAAGAGATTCTAAAATGTCCGATTAAATGAAAGTGCACTGATCATAGAAGAATGTAACGCAAGGTTGGGAGAAGCGCAACTTCTCGGATTTGACCAACAGTTAGGCACAAGTTTCCTCAATGAAGCCCGTAACGCCAAAGACAAAGTAACAGACGCCAATGGCCGGCACCTAATGGACTTGATTGAGCTGTTCGGCTTTACAAGTCGTCAGGCGATCCTTTGGGCGATTACACCTTTTTGAGAGGTGAAGCTCGGTCTACCATCGACCTATGTATGGCGCGCGGCACCAGGATAAAAACCATCAAAACTTGGAAGTGGGCAGTCAACTATTCTCTGACCATCTTCCGCTGGAAGTTTCAGTCACTCTCTCCACAACATCGAACGCAGTCACAGCGCCGCTTGGACTACTACCAAGTCTAATTTGGCGAAATCGAAAGAAGGAGTTGGACCGAAACCTGGCAACAAGTTGTATGGCAGATTTTAGAACCCCTGACGAAATTGAAGGGTTTCTTACAGATTGCATTACCAAAGCCGTTAATACACGAGGTCGAAGAAAGCCCAGAGACTTTAAACAAGAGTGGTACACGGAGCAGTGTAAGGCAGCTCGAATGCTTTCTTTTAACATGCTAAGGCAGGTTAAATCAACAAATTCAGCAAGTGAATTGGTAATGTATCATAAAGCCATCGCCGCATACAAGCCAACTTATCAAAATGCTCGAACGCAATTTTACTTTAACCTAGCAAGATCTTTGGGTTCCATAATAGATAGCAGGGCTTGCAATGGAAAATCATTTGTAAAATCAATGGAAGTTAATGCAGATGATCTAGGAAACCAATTCCGTGATCTTCTAGCGCCTCCTGGTTGGCCGCTACCCCTGCACTTTGCAATGGCGTGGGTAAAAAATTTAGATGGATGTGTAACAGGACAAGAAGTGGAAAATATACTTGCAATGTTACAAGAAAGAAAAGCACCCGGGCCAGATAGGATACCATCGGAATTCATTAAGTACGCTACACCTCAATTCACAGCCATCCTTGTCACTGCATTCAACAAGTTCTTGAAATCCGAAACAGTCCCAAAAAGTTTTCAAAAGGTTTAATTTTTCCGATCTTTAAGAAAGGCGACCCGAAGGTGACATCTAACTACAGAGGAATCTCTTTTCAAAATGCGTTAGCTAAAGTCTTCGCGGCGCTACTACTCGAACGGCTTAAAAACTGGTTGCGAGACTGCGATATTCTTATTGAATTTCAAGCCGGTATTAGAAAAGAATATTCGACAGTAGACAACATTTTAGAAATAGAAAGGTCATATATCGACAGTGGAAAAAAGTATACGCATTCTTTGTATATAGAGCTGCCTACACTCATAGAAATTTTCCGGTAAAATCGACCTAAAAACAAGGAAAATCGCCCTAAAACGGGGGTCAATGGCGACTAGGCAACAAATCTAGGGCGAATCGCCCTAAAAATATGGGTGAATTAGTCATACATTAAGGGCAATTTTCTTAGATCTAGGTCGATTTTTCTATTTTTGAAGGTAATTGCCATGAAAATAAGAAATGAGACCTTTAAACCAAAGGTAGTTTTTCGTAAATCTAGGGCGTTGTTCTACATTTAGAAGCGAACATTCTTGGAAATAAGACAAAGACCTCTAAATTTGATGCAGTTATTCCAATATGTAGGGGGGGGGGGGGGGTTAGGGGTAAGTGATATTTCCTGGGAACTGGACTCAACACATACACACACACACAGACGAACATCGTTTCAGCTAATTTATTTGTTGAATTGTCGGCGCTATATCGGACGATGCCGTTGGGGGCAGGAGGCAGCAGACTTGTATAACCGCCGGTTATAACTGAAAAATCATCTTTGTTATCCAATTTAGGAGATATATATAAGGAGAAAAAACAACTTACTTGAGAAAAACATTAGGTGTCACTAAGCGGGATCGAACCCACGGGCTCTCGAGCTGGATTCTAACGCTCTAGCGCTGCACCACAGTCCCATCGCGCTAAGCAACGTACAAACACTGTACACATCTTATTTTCTTGCGGTCTAAGTTATACAAACAAAAACTTGTATTTTTTGCTGATGGCTGGGATACTTCGGGCCGTTCCTTCGCATGCTTAACATAAATTAGTCTTTAAACTCAGAATTTTCATATGTATTTAGGGTTTTAAGACTACTTTAAATTTAAGATGCGGACGAAAAAACTTAATTAGTATTGAAAACTCTAAAAAAAAAAAAAACAAAGTGTTAACTCACACAGGAATCGAACCCACGACCTGTATTTTTGAACAGCAAAGCTGAAAGTGTGAGTGCTTAGACCGCTGGGCTACCCGTTTTCAAACTTTTGGTGCGATTTTTAAGGCGATTCGCCCGTGAAGTTAGGTAGATTTTCTAACTCACTTGTTTTGACCTGTCAACTACACACACATGTTCATAACATGTTTTACATGTATTCGTTTGAAATTTTGGTAGTATTTAGGGTAATTTTTTGTGCTTTTTTATTCAACGTTTTAGGGCGATTTCGGCCTAAAAGAAGTAATTACTTTTGGAGTCGACTCATAAAACTTCGCCCTAAAAAATAGGGCAAATTTGTCTTTTTGAAAAAACTAACCCTAAAAAATATTTTCCATGGCGATTTTTCGTATATTTAGGGCTAGCCACCCGTATAATAAGAAAATTTTTCGTAGTTTTAGGGCGACTTTTCTAGTATTTAGGTAAAAATTTCTATGAGTGTATCTCTCAATAGACAGAAGAAAACTAACGTACAAGCTCAGCAATATCGGCATATCAACCACTTGTTTAAACGTCCTGCAGAGCTTGTATACGGATAACTTGGCGGCTGTATGGGATGGAGAACAACTATCTGAATGATTTGCCACTGAAGCTGGAGTCAAGCAAGGATGTCTACTCAGCCCCCTTCTGTTTTTTAAACGATATCACGGATAGCCTGCCTTGCGGTATTCAAATGGGCGGATGCGCGATTAAGGCGCTGCTGTATGCAGATGACATTGTGATCCTCGCCGAATCACCCGACGAACTGCAAGAAATGATTAATGCTCTGCACAAATACTGTCTATTGTGGGGACCATCAGTAAACACCGAGAAGTCAAAAGTTCTAATCTTCAAGAGGCATTGGAGAAGTGTAACGAACCTTTTTAACTGTTTGATCGCTACGTAAACGCCGCGACTAGCGTTTCTCGGCTGCTCTCCGGCTGTTTGCGTCGCTGCTCTCCGGCTCCTGCGTCGCTGCTCTCCGGCTGTCTGCGTGCTCCTCGTCGACTCCTGCGGCGTCGCTCCTCAGCGGCGTCCCTTCAGTTCCACCCGGAACTCCAAAAGTCTGCACAACCTTCCTGTAGGGTCCGACCAGAATGATCGTGACCATTATCGCAGTAATCCCTGAGGTCGGTCTGGCTCTAGCCTGAGAAACAAGTGTCCCGACAGGTCAAATCCGGGGATTCAGCCTCGTCGCACACTGGGGCGCCTAGAACAAAAAGCCTGCCAAAATGGATTTTTTTTTTTAAGATTTTCCAAAATGTTGCAAAGCAACATTAAAAACAATTGAATTCTCTATACAAATCATAAAGTGATCTGTGATGAATGGTTCTCCCACTACAGATTTTAAAAGTTGATTTTTCGAAATATAATTTTAGCCAATAAGAAAAAAAAGCATTTTTATACATCTTTGAAATTTTTCTGAAAGCGCCTATGGGCCTAAGTTGTATATGTAACGATTGAAATTTTAAGAGCAACCAATTCTTAGAATATTGCTTTAAAAACAAAAATTTTAAGTGCATAATTACTTTTTTTTTAATTTTTTAAAAGTGGTTCAAAATATTGTGTTTTTTTGGATATTCTTGGACGTAAAGTAGTGTTACACCCTAGATCCCCGTTAAATTCTTTTTTTTTAAAAAAAGTTTAGATATTTAACTACAAATTCTGAAAAAATTAGCCTGCCCTTTTG
>JBAMCJ010000327.1:0-44651 GCA_037075205.1 Drosophila prostipennis
CAAAATAAAATCGAAAACATTTAAAAAGAGTCATATCCCAAAATAGAAGAGAATACAATAAAAACCAACGAAGCGATAATTTATTTCCTATTCATTTTATAGTCGTCCGACTTTGATAAAATTTTATTCGAAATTCAGAATTATATAAAAAATATTATTTCCAAGATATCATTTTTTTACATTTCTTTTCCCGAGTATTCCTATGGGAGTTGTCCGATCCGGCTCGTTCCGACTTATATACTACCTGCAAAAGAAAGAAGACTTTTGGGACTTTTAAACTGAGAGACTACTACTTTATTGGGTCGGAAACGTCTCCTTCACTGCGTAGCAAACTTCTGAATGAAATTAAATACACTTTCTAAAATTTTCTCATTCGGCCCGCCCTAGCAAACTATTCCAGCCTTTTCCCTTTTCACTCTTCACAGGCATTTTCTATTGCAGCGTGCCGAAGCCGAAAATTTTAGAAAGTGTATTTAATGACGTGTGTAATTATTTTTCGTCACAAATGTTGATATCAGAACTTTTGTATGTTGAAGCTCCGATCCACACTAGTTTTTTACCTCGTTAAGAAGTGTTTTTATTTGATATCAGAAGTTTTTGTTTGTTTACTTTTGCTCTCATATGAGCTAATATATACCTTTATTTAGGGTCTTTGGCATCAAAAAATCAACCAACTTTGCGATTTTTCCAATAAAAACTGGTTAGATTGATTTAATTCAAACCTTTTGTATATTATTAAGTGTCATTTAAATAACGTCGACTAATTTTTATAGCCGATACTATCGGTGGCAAAGCGATTGCTGGAACACTATTAAAAAAAGGCGTTTTGCGATGATCACTGTATCTCCGCCAAAAAGTATCAGAATTGCATTCTGCTTTTACATTTCGCTTAAGAATTAAAAAAAAACCCGCCCCCTGGGAAGCGCGATTTTTAATTTTTTTTTAAAGAATTTTTTTTTGATCTTCCAAAGTTAAAAATGCGTTTTTCACCTAAAAAATTCGACTTTGGGCTTAAAAAAATATAATATTAGCTAAAAAATAAAAAAAAACTCTTCCCAGGGGGCGGGTTTTTTCTATGCAGAAAAATATGCGACAAATTTGAAAACGATCGGTTGAGCCATTTAGAATTGCCGGCGATCACGGACTTTCAAAACGTGGTTTCGAGAAAAACGCATTCAAAGTAATGAAATAATTATATATCTACTTCCCAAGGAAGGTGGGTTCCGTAATCCTGGCATAAGTTCCAAAATAGTTCGAATTTCTTCGTGAAACCTTTATGACACATTCCTAAAGAGTTATTCTACCAATTTAAATAATAAAAAAAATCGATTTTTTTTTTGCAAGACCCTACCCTTTCTTAAGGAATCTCAAAGGCTATACAGTTTAAAGTTTTAAAGAAAATCGTTAGAGCCGTTTTTGAAAATAACAAAAAAAAGCTAAAAATAAACTTAAAAAAAAAATGGTTTTGTGCATAAGTTTTTAACTATTGCATATACATAAATAGTGTTAACAAGGCGTTTATTGTAATTCAAAATACCTTTAACATGAACACAAGTCTGTAGCTTAAGTATTTCGCAAGTTATGGGCTTACGAAATTTAGACATTTATAGCTGTTTTCTCGCTAAACTAGCGAGTTTTTCCAAAAGTGGTAGAACTAATGTTTCTTATATCGAGCTGTTTAACACCATATAAAATTTCCACGACTTTAAACCAACGTTTTGGGACAGACAGACCAGCGCACAAACTCACAAAGTCACAATCTGACAAACAGAATTAAATTTTCAATTTTGGAAGAAGAACATCTTCTTTTGGTTATAACTCTTGAACGGAGCGTCGGTATTTATTATGTGACCCCTCATTCGACGGGTATTTTCAATAGGAAAACAACTAAAATATTTCGAGGGGGCATTTATCCCCACCGTCCCCAACAGCTCAAAATTTCGAAATATTCATTTTTTCACTTTCACCACTCTCTCTCCCAAGCCAATTGATTTTCTTAAAGTCTTGGTATGCAATTCTGTTAGTTTTTGCGATACCTTTCGATTGGTGTACTACTCGGACTATCACAGCAGATTTTCATTTCTTCATGTATATATAGTAGTCGCCTTCGCACACTCTCCTGGTGCGCTTCGTCACTACATGGACTGCCGTCCATAGTGATGGGGTCGGAAAAGTCTCCTTCACTGCGTTGCAAACTTCTGACTGAAATCACAATTCACTGCTCCGGACATTCAAAAAACAATAATTAAAAAGGGAAAATTTTTACAATCAAAATTAAATAAATATTTAAAACAACAAAACAAATCATCATCGACCAAAAGGGAAAATACATTTTACAATTGACTGAAGGGCAATCCCTCGCCACAAGAAGAAGAATTAAACAACAATATAAAGGAAGGCAAAGATTGAGAGACGATGCCAACCACGATCATCAATTAAAAAGAAGACCCCATCAGTGGGAGAGATCGAGGCAAAACTGGCAGCACAACAAATGGCAAATCAGGCGTGTGATTTAAGCGTACATGGAATTCCATTTGTTGAGGGGGAAAACTTGAAGGTGTTGTATAACCAGCACTGTTTTTCACTTAAGCTAGCACCGCCACCGAAAATCAAGGAGCTATTCCTGGCCAGAAAAACACAAAACTCTTCTGTTGACCCGGTGGTCTTAATACGCATGGAAAATCAGCACGAAAAAATCACGCTGCTGCGCTGTATCGGAGCTTATCGGCGCGCAGTAAACCAACAACTAAGTTTGCATATGATGGGCTTCGACTCACAAGCTGCTCTCTATGTCAATGAGCAGCTTTTGAGAGAGCACTATCGGGGGTGTCACAGAAACCGGGGACGGATTTGGGGACGGTTGGTTTAGAAACCAACCGATCAAAACCGTTGGTGTCACAGAAATTCGAGAGATTTCCTTTTTTCGAAAATTTTACCGAAAAACGACCAGGGCTGGATGCATACACTAAATATCGAATATTCAATAATTATCGAATTTTATTTGACTTATTTTGACTGTTTTCGAATAGGTATTAAACTTAATATATGTTTTCCTTGCAAAATTACAAAAAGTATACTCGTTTAAAGCGCATTTTGTGCAAAATAAATGAAAGAAATGAAAGATTTGAATTACCCGCCAGGCTACATATTGCAGCCCTGAACAGCAGGTGCTGCGTTGGCTTATTTATTTACATTTGTAAATTGGCAAGTATTTTAAAAACAAACCAAAATTGCTTCTGCACGAAATTTTTCTCTACAGTAATCGCGAATACATAAACTGCGAGAGGCTAGAATGCAGAGGAGAATCCTTAGAAGCGGTTTTACACGGTGGTCCATGGGCGTTTAACTCACTGGCCAGGTCCTCCCAAGCGGGGTCACAAGAACGCGGTCGCCCCGAGAAAATCCTTTAGCAATGTATTGCTATTCTCTTCGTACACGTTGCGCTGTTGTTGCTTGATGCAAAGTTGCTAAACTAAAATCGCTGTCTTTACTAGTACGTCTTGCGATTACAAAAATTTTATTTTACCACTTCGTCAAGAATTGATGAAGCAATATGAGGATAATTTTTTTATTCGGAAACCGCGTGTATTCCGGCGTACAGAATTTTTCTAATTTTAAATTCTCTTAAAAAATACTTAATTTTAAATTTAAGAATTTTTTAAAATATTTTTCTGAAAGATATTAAGATATGCCACAAAGTGGCATACCAAATATTAAAATAACTCAAACGAGTCTTAAGTGCTGCATAACAGAAAAATCTGAGCTTAATTAAGAAAATAATTTTAAAAAATTAACCGTAAGAGATAAAAATATAATAAAAATCATTCGTTAACACAACATTTCGATAACTACTCCGAAATTTGGTATTTTAAAGTTCGAGCTAATTGGTAAGACTGTCAGGTTGAACGGTTTGCCGTTTTAGCTAATTTAGCTAATAAGTGCTACAAAAAAATCAAGAACACCAATGAGTTCCAAATTGGTCAAGTTATGCAAATCTGCAATGATTTTTATTTTGTGAGTTTTATTTTTAAAAATCAATGGTAAAAATTATTTTTTGAGTTTTATTATAAAACTCAGGCAGTAATCTTTATTGATAAATAAAAAACAATAAAAATCATCAATAACGATTATGTGTGAGTTTTATTTTATAAAACTCAAAATAAAACTCAATTCGCATTTGCGGCATACCATTTGACCTTGTTCGTTTGGCCATGTAGTTTCAATACATATAATACAAAATATTAAATTTTAACATTAAGCTATTTTAAAAATTGATTTAAGGTGAAAAATGGGCCTTTTTGTACAACTTTTTTTTGAAGGCAGGATAAATATTGGTTTTTATGGATCTGATAACTTTCGATTAAGTTGCAAGATCTTTGAAGTTGTTCGCAATACAAAGATAAGCCGGAAGAATTCGCGAATTTTATTTGATCCGTTCTTTCATAAAATTATGACTGGAAAATATCAAATACCATGGCCGCAAATGCGAATTGAGTTTTATTTTGAGTTTTATAAAATAAAACTCACACATAATCGTTATTGATGAGTTTTATTTTTATACCCGTTACTCGTAGAGTAAAAGGGTATATTGTATTCGTGCAAAAGTATGTAACAGCTAGAAGGAAGCGTTTCCGACCCCATAAAGTATATATATTCTTGATCAGGATCACTAGCCGAGTCGATCTAGCCATGTCTGTCTGTCCGTCTGTCCGTCTGTCTGTCTGTCCGTCCGTATGAACGCTGAGATCTCGGAAACTATAAAAGCTAGAGGATTGGTATTTGGCATGAAGATTCTTGGAGTTCCTACGCAGCGCAAGTTTGTTTCCAGAAGGTGCCACGCCCCCTCTAACGCCCACAATAGTTAATATACGATTTTAAAAATTTTAATATTTCGGACAAGTAAAAATGCAGTTTTTTTGTGCTTATCAATACCTATCGAAATGTAGAAATTTTTTAAATCGGACCATTCGTTAAAAAGTTATAGCTGATCAAAGTTTATATCTCCATCTCCCTCGCACTCCCTTTAGCCGAGTGACGGGTATTAGATAGTCGGGACACCAACCCGACTATAGCGTTCTCTCTTGTTTTTACTCATCATGATCATGAGTTTTATAATAAAACTCAAAAAATAACTGTTTTTTTTGAGGAATAAAAATAAAAATCAGAAATAAGTTTTTCAGTGCGAGTTTTATCAATAAAACTTATAACTGTTACGATATCATATCAGGGGTTTGGGAAACAGTTGTAAGTTGGTTAATTTTATCAAAACGTCCGGCAAAATACGGGGGATTTAGAAACCGTCAAAAATGTCGCCTGTAACACCGAGATTTGCTATTCGGGGGAAATTTGGTTGGAATGGTTTTCTGTGACACCCCGTATATAATATTTAAATAGGCAATAAAGCTTAAAAAGCGCAGACTGTTCTCTGCTGTTTTTACCCGCAGAGGTTTTGTCCACGTTAGATGCAATGATAAGATCTATTGCATGGAGAGTATGGATCAGCTTTTGGCGCTCTCGCAAGATGCTGATAAGTTAGCCTCTCCTCGCTCTTCTCAATTATCTTTATCTCTGCGCGTTGCAACTTCGTCATCTGCGATGGACGGAATCGCCGCGAATTGTAAGAGATTTCGCCGCTGATATGTTCCTGTATCTTAATATAATTATAACTAGGTACTTTACATCTAAACATTCTTTCTACATTAGACATACGATTTCCCAAACTCTTAAAAATACGACTCACTTAATTAGGTATCTCACGCTCTCTCAAGATTCTTGTTTGCACTTAATAGTGGTGCGTAGACTAATTATTATATCAAAAGCAATAGGTGCGTATGCGTTACTGATTGTTTGGTCTGTCGATGATGGATGACAATGATTGTTCCCCGAGTGCGAGCAGCTATACGATGCTTAGAGTACTTGGTAATGGGAGAAATGGCCTTCGTGTATGCCATATTAACGCTCAAAGCTTAGTGAAAAAAAATTGAAGAATTTAGGTATTTATTTGTTAATTCTAACATTGATGTTATTTGCTTGTCCGAAACGTGGTTTTCGTCGTATGTCAGTGATTCGTTAGTAGAGTGTAATGGTTATGATCTCTTTCGTTCCGACCGAGGTAGCCACGCTGGGGGGGTAGCCATATATGTAAGCAAACGTATTCAGATCACAAATACTTTATACTCATCAAAAACTTTAATAGGCTGTGTTTATAGAATAAACCGATTTATTGACTACCAAAACTTAATTTACTTATTGTCCTCTATGTCTATCCAATATTCGGACGTTATCCTTGCTGGGGATTTCCACAGCAATATTCTAAAAGAAAATAAATTATCGGACGACATCAAATCCATTGGCTTAAATTTAGTAAACTCATCAGTACCTACTAGGGATGTCGAAAATATATCAAAATATCGATATATCGATGACATTTTCTTAAAAATTATATTATCATAGCGATATTTTTTTGGTCCGAAATATCGAATATCGATATTATTTGTAAATGATATTTTTGTCCTTTCTAATGGTTGGTCACTTTAAAGACTTAGCCCTAGCTTGCCTTATTACTCCTGAAAGTTCAGTTGCATCTGAAAGATGGTCTTCTGCCATAAGATGGCGTGGTTTGAGATGCCCGCAGTTGTATGACGGACCAGCATATAACAGAGCGAGTATTTTTAAAGTCTTTAAGTACAGATTTCTTTTCCTAGCATTTTATATCATTTTATTTCTAATTTACATAATTTGCCTACTTTAAAAATGGTGATGTGTCCAAAAATTTGAAAATGTATATATTCATATATATATATATATATATATATATATTTTGTTGCACTAATCACGAATCTGGCCAGGAAAACGGTCTCCAAGAGAAGGATTACGCAACTTTCTCCATGAAAGTCGAAAAATTTGTAAGCCCCTATAAATTTCTCCTTGAGAGTCGAAAAATTGTGATTTCTGGTTTTTTTAAACACCTATAAATTTAAGAAAAACATTAAAAGACCATTTTTTGTTTTTAAAAACGAAATTTTTTTAAAATCTGGACCGTGGAGACGGTTTTTTAACAAAATTCGTAATTATTGCATCAAAATATATGAAGAACATAAGCTTTCATTTTAGAATTCTTGTATTTAATAAAAAACGTGAATTTGATTTGATAACATTTTTCGCTTTCTTGAATTTCTTCATATCTGGTATGTTAAAGCCACATATTAACGGTAATGTGCGCTGTGAATTTTAAATGAACAGCCTGTGATGTCCTCTCCCATTAAAATTTAAATATTTTGAAAAAATAGAAAATATCATCGATATATCGATATTTTAAATTGATATTTTCAAATATCATTAATGATATTTTTTCAAAAACCAAATATCATCGATACGATATTTTTTAAAAGTTCGACAACCCTAGTACCTACACATTTTTCAAACCACTGTGATACTTTACTTGACTTATTTTTTGTAACTGACTGTGATAAAATGTCTATGTAAAGTCAACTTTCATTGGCAATGTTTTCAAAACACGACCTAATTTATCTCCTGACTTTAATGAAAACCATTGAGCTTATAGGAACTTTAAAAATATTGACTACGCCTTGCTAAGTACCGACTATAATTTATGTGACTGGGACTCTATTTATGACTATACAAATATTAAGTCTCAATTGACTGTCCTACAAGATAATATAATATACTTATATAATCGATCAGTACCATTAGTGACGAAAATGACCAAGCCACGTGAAAATCTATGGGTCAATTCAGCAATTAAGGTACTTATTAACAAACGGGATACTGCATTTAAAAAATGGAAGCGATACAAGACAAGCCAGGACGCAGCGCAATATAAAACTCTAAGAAAAAATGTTTCACAATTGATTAATCAAGAGAAACGAAAATATTTCTTTAACAGATTTGAAAGGGCAACAACGAGTCAGCAGAAATGGGCTGATATTTATTTATTTATTTATTTATTTATTTATTTTCTGGTTCTGAAGCCATTACAAATGGCCTCCAACCAATTTTTACTAGCTATAGCTTCTAGGCCTTAAGCTAGTGGGTATTGTTAGTATTGTTTATATATCTAAATTGTGGTGATATGAATTAGTTTATATATTATTATACAGGTTTATTGCCTTGGTAAATTCAATGGAAGAAATTATATTATTGGTTTTTGGGGAAAATGAATCTATTGAATTTGTGATTAGGATGTTGTTTCTTGTCGTCTCGTATGCTGAACATTCTAAGAAGAAGTGTCGAACGTTGTTCCTTAGACCACAGTGTACGCACTGGGCTGGCGGTTGCTTAATGAGTATATACTCGTGCGTATACCTGGTGTGTCCAAAGCGAAGTCTTAAGAATTTTGTTAGATCTCTGCGGTTAATGACGTCTTGTGGTGCGATGCTGTAGTCTTTAACAGAGGATTTTTCGGGGTTGACATATTTGTAGTGTACTGAAGCGTTTTGCCAGATTGTTTCGATTTGTTTTTTGTATGTCATTTTTAAAAAGGATTGCGTGTCTGTGGGGTTGTAGTTGCATTCGGTTATGTGTGGAAATTTGTGGGCTTCTTTTGCTGCTAAGTCCGCTGTGTCGTTACCAGGAATATTTGTGTGACCTGGAATCCACAGCAAGATGATTTTTGGTTGGTGTCGGTTCAGGATGTCTCGGATACGGGAAGTGTAGAAAGATTGGTTGTTGGTGTTGGCTATTGAATTTAAAGATGACAGCGAGTCAGAACAGATAACAAATTTTTGCTTTTGATTTTCCGCATATTTACATGCAGCATAGATGGCTGCGACTTCTGCTGTATAGATTGAGCTGAGCGTTGGTAGAATGGCTGTTTTAATTATTGCTGTATCTGTAGTAATGCTGTAGGATACTCCTTCGGCAGATTTCGAACCGTCCGTATAGATAAACCTATAGTTAGCAAAGTTTTCCTGGAGGGCTAGGAATTTTTTTCGAAATGTTGTTGGGGGGGGTGGTTGCCTTTGTGGTATAATGAAGTGATATGTTTACTGTATCCTGAAAAAAACCACGGGGGAGTTTTTTCTTTAATTGGTTTTAAAGGAGGTGTGAATGTGCCGTTCTCTTTGGAGATTGTGTATGCTTTTTGTAGGACTGATTTTATTCTTGGTCTTCGTTTCGCCTTTTTTATTTTTTGTAGGATGTTTTGTAGTGGGGTGTTTGCTGCAAAATGAAGTGACTTGCACATCTTAGCTGTGGTCAGTTCTGTTCTTATTTCGATTGGCATCAATTGCGCTTCAAAGAGAAGATTGTTTATAGGTGTGGTGCGGTATGCACCGAAGACGAGCCTTAACGCAGTGTGGTAAATAGTTTTAAGTTTTTTTAAGTATAAAGAAGGACCGTTTCCATAAAATGGGAGACAGAAATAAATTTTGGTCATAACTAGCGAATTTATTAGGTTTATAAGAGTCCTGATATCGCAGTTGTATCTCTGGCTAGCTAGCCATTTGATAATGTTTAGCCGCTTCGAGATTTGGACTGCCAGTAAGTCGATGTGTTCTCTCCATCTATATCTTTTTGTGATTGTTAAGCCGAGGATCTTTATATGGTCGTTTGAACTTAGGGGGTAAGCAGTTGAGTTAATTCTGAAATTGCATCTCATTTTCCTACATATGTGCAAGTGTTTGCATTTAGAGATGGAGAGCTTTGCGCCAGAGTATCTACACCATTTTAAAATGTCGGTGAACAGTGGGTTTATGTTCGCGTTGCTGGTATTTTTTCTAATTTGTTTCACTATGGTGAAGTCGTCGGCGTACGAAAAGAAATTGAACTCTTTGTGTATAGCAATAGTGTGGCATAGTTTATTGTAAGCAATGAGGAAAAGTATGACAGATAAAGGCGATCCTTGTGGGCTGCCATTGTATAAAGGTTTATTCCCTGAGTATTCGTTTTTTTATTCTAATATTTATTTTCCTGTTGCTAAGGAAGTTTATGACGTATCTGAGTATTCTAGGTCCTATTTTCCATCTTGTCAGTTCATCTACTATTGTGTGGATTCCGATTTTGTCGTAAGCTTTTTCAAAGTCCAGACTAATTACTGATAGATGTCTTCTTGTCGATAGGGCAGAGTTAGTCTGATGGTCTAACAGTGCTAGACACTCAGATACCGACATACCCTTTCGAAAGCCAAGTTGTCGGCTATCGAGATGTTTGCCATTGGTGGCAAACCACCACAGCCTGTTTGCAATGATCTTGTCCATGACCTTAGCCATGCATGGGTTTAAGGATATTGGACGGTATGAACTTACTGCTGTCTTTGACGAATTTGGCTTGTGAATGGGTACGACTGTGCTAGTTTTGAGTTGTTGAGGTATATGGCTGGTAAGGATATTGTTATATAGTTTTATAAGTCGCTGCTTTACAGCGTAGGCCATGTTTCTTAACATTGGGTATGAAATTCTGTCCCGGCCTGGTGTTTTATCTTTGAGGGAATTTAATGCATAATGAAACTCTATATAATTGATGTTTTCTTCTATTAAAATTGCCTCTGAGGATGGTTCTAGAAGGGTAATTGAAGATTCTATCTGTGCTTTCTTCTGCTGGAACTCCGAGCTGAAGTTCTCGTCGGATGATTGTTCCGACCAGTAGTTTGCAAATGTATGAGCGATTTCTGCTTTGTTTGTTATGTTTCTCGATTGGTCATTTGTGGAAGAGATGCAGTGGATGTCATGTCCAGACTTTCTGCCGCAGAACGTGTTGATGTTTGCCCACATTCTAGCTGGCGTTGAGTTTGGGCTTATTTCGGATGTAAAAGTTTCTAGTGCTGTTTTTTTTGGTTTGTTTTAACTTTCTTCTAAAGTTTGCCTTAGTTTTTTTAAAGTGAATTATATTTTCAGTGTTGGTACATCGTTTTAACTGGTTCCATGCTCTGTTTTTATTGAATTTAAGTTCTTCATGTTCTTTGTTCCACCAGGGGACTGTTTTTTTTGTGTTGAACCTAGGGTTAGTTTGAGGAATAGATATATTCGCGCTTTGTCTTAATATTTTGGTTATGTTTGCTGCTTCATGGTTTACTTCGTCACTACTTGTCCTTTCCATGTGATATTGTTCTGTGAGGGCTGTAAAAACAGGCCAATCAGCAGAGTCTAGTTTAAATCTTGGTTGTCTGTAATCGTTTTCATGTAGTATGTTATCATCTAATATATATATATGGGAAAGTGATCACTACCGAATAGGTCTTCGTCAATTTTCCACTTTGAGTGGGTTACAAGATTTAGGTACGTAAGTGCATCTTTAAGTGCGTTTTTCTCGAAACCACGTTTTGCAAGTCCGTGTTCATAGGCATTTCTAATCGGCTCAACCGATTGCATAAGAAAGTTTGTTTCTGGGAAGCGTTTTTTTTTATTTTTTAACTTTAAATATTTTATTTTTAAGCCGAAAGTCAATTTTTTTTAGGTGAAAAACGCATTTTTGACTTGCCAGTCTTTCGGAAAATCCTCCGTTAAAATTAAAATTTTAAAAAAGGATTTCCAGGGGGCAGTTTTTTAATTCTTAAGCGAATTGTAAAAACCAAATGGAAATCCGATCATTTTTAGCGGAGGTACAGTGAACACCGCAAAACGCCTTTTTTAATAGTGTTCCAGCAATCGCTTTGCCACCGATATATTAGCCGTTAGTATCGGCAATAAAAATTAGTGGATATTATTTAAATGACACTTAATAATATACAAAAGGTTTGAATTAAATCCATCCAACCGGTTTTTATAGAAAAAATCGCAAAGTTAGTCGATTTTTTGGTGCCAAAGACACTACCCCCCACTTAATGTAAAGTTTAGGGGTATAGGAATGTTGTAAAGGGAATGTATGTGTGTTTCCTGAAGGCAAACTACTTTGGGCATGTATGATTTAAGAATGAGTTGTAGATGTATATAATTGTTGATGTAGCCGTTGCAATTCCATTGGATTATTTTCAGTGTCATATAAATTGGGTATTTAGAAAAGGTTTTTAACAATTAATTACTAGGGTTTTTTATATTCTTAGTGTTAATTGAGGACTTTTCTGTTTTGTCTTTGGCCTTGAGGGGTTTGGATACTACCGATTTGTCTTTGTTGTGGATCCTAAGCTAACGGTCAGGTTCTGGTGCGTTGTTCTTTTCAATCTTGCGGAGGTAAGCATCAATACGGTCGATCTCCATCTCTACGTCGTCACTTTCACTACCGGCCGACGGCCGAAGGCTTGTTGCTGTTCCGGATGTTGAAGGTTCAGGTTCTTTGGTTAGAATGTCGCCGTAGTTCCGTAGAGGACGTTGTTGGTGTTGAGTGGATTTTGAATTTGTTAGTGTTTTGTGTATTGGTTAATACTTGAGAAGCTGCTATTTTTGAGTATGAGGTGGGTTGATGAATATGACGTGAATGGTATATTTTTATGGCTTCCTTATAGTCTACTTTCTCAGTGACTTTTATAGCCGTAATCTCTTTTTACTTGAGGAAAGCTGGACATGCTTTGTCTATGGGGCTGTGGTTGTGTTGGTCGTTAACATCATTTCTACAATTGATGCAGAATTTGGTTCTGGAGCATATTTCGTTTTCAGTGGTATGTTCGACGGATGAGCAATTGGAGCATAGTTTTGGGCTTTGACAGGCCTTTGTTATGTGTTCGATTCTATGGCAGTTGCGGTATTTTAGGGGTGAGGGGATGTAGGGTCGCACCTTAACACTCTCATAGCCGATTTTTAGGGTTGTTGGTAGGTTTGTGGTCGCGAAAGTAAATTTAATTAGTCCGGTTTCAGATAGTCGGCCT
Organism: Drosophila prostipennis; assembly: GCA_037075205.1. Classification (NCBI taxonomy): domain Eukaryota; kingdom Metazoa; phylum Arthropoda; class Insecta; order Diptera; family Drosophilidae; genus Drosophila; species Drosophila prostipennis. The sequence goes on from JBAMCJ010000327.1 coordinate 12,758, forward strand.
TCCGTTGATTTCAAGATTTTGTCCACTTTTATAACTTTTTGATCTGCAAGCTCTCGGAGTATTTCCTCCTCCTGGATGCCTCGTAAGTCGTTTGAATAAACTACTCCTATTGTGTAGTTAAGACTGCCATGTTCTGATACGGTTACTGGAAAATCGTGGAATGTTTTGAGATTCAATAATCTTGTCGCTTGATATAGTCCCTTAGTTTTTACTAGTAATGTTCCATTTCGGGTTTTTTGGCAAGATTGAACCTCGCTTCCACATGTGAAATCTACCACTTTTTTGATCACGAACGGTGATACTTTTTCAAAACTGTTCTCATCGGATCTGGTTATTACAATAAATTTGGCTTCGAAAAATGTTGTTTGGTTGCACTGTGCACCGTTGTTTAGGTCCGGCGGTTTATTCATTGCAGCTCGGGCTCGCTGCAGCCCTCCGTGGTCTGATAATACTCTAACGGGTTCTGTGCAGAAATTGTTTTTGCAATTTTTTGATAATGCTTTGATTTGTTATTTGTTTTTGAACACGACTTGGGTATTGCGATCACTTGCGATGCGTTTGCCGAAAGTACGTCTAATCTCCGCGGAGTCAAAACGTCAACTGGGCTGATATTAAAAAAGTAGGCATTGGTAAAACCAACACTACCCGATGTGATGCAAATCCTGATGAATTAAACCAAAAATTTTTACCATATTTGTCTAAAGTCTTCGAACGACTTATGGCTGGTCAGATGACAAATTATTTAACAAGTAACAATATACTAACCGATAAGCAATCAGGGTTCCGTGTTGGCAGAAGCTGTACCACAGCTATAATTAAAATAGTTGAAGACATCAGGGAAAAATGGATACTGACAACATAACATTCTTGACTCTTCTAGATTATAGTAAAGCATTTGATACGGTAAATCACGAAATTATTTGTATAAAGTTAAAGCGTCTATGTAATTTCTCGCGCGCATCAGTGCAATTTATTTGTTTCTATCTGAGCAATCGCGGCCAGTCGGTTTTCGTAAATAATGTGTACTCGTCGTTTCTTTGTCTGAAACGTGGTGTGCCGCAAGGATCCGTCCTAAGACCACTACTGTTCTCAGTGTTTGTAAACGATTTACCTACACACAAAAAAAAAACTTGGTAAAATCAACTGTAATAATTGTCAATCAGTCCCCAACTGCAAAAAATAGTCAATTCTACTAAGTAAATAGTTACTTTCACAACAACAAATACACACAATTATATCCTTGACAAAATTGACAATTTTTTGCGGTTATGGTCTTTTTGACAATTTTTTTTTTTGTGTGTAGTAATATGGCAAATTGTGAAGTACTCATGTATGCTGATGATGTTCAAATGTACGTAAGCCATCCTATTCGTAGAATTAATGAATGTATAAGTGTCTGTCAAACTGAATTGGAAATTGTTAGCCAGTGGACGAAGATCAATGAGCTAGGATTAAACCCGAAAAAAATCTAAGTGTATTGTTGTAGGTAAAAGAGTGATGGCTACTGATGCATTGGAAAAACTATCGATTAATAATGCTCCTCTTGAGTATGTAAAAACTGCAATTAATTTAGGATTTACGTTTAATCAAACATTGACTTGGGATGATCACATTAATAAATCTGTGGGAAAAATGTATGCAATACTTAGAAACTTATACTTGACCAAAGACTTCTTACCGACAAAAATAAAAGAGACAATTGCAAAAATGTAGCTCATACCGGTACTTTTCTATGGACTAGAGGTATTTAGTGATTGCAGCTCCGTAGTTCAGCGCAAGCGTTTAAGTAGCGTTTATTAATGTAGCAAGAAATATTTATAATAGACAGAGATCTGACCATATAAGTAACGTTACAACTAAAATCTTTAACATGCCACTTAAATCCTGGACAAACCTTAGGACCCTATTACTACTCCATAAAATTATAAGCAAGCAAGAGCCGCTGTATCTATATGAAGAACTTATTTTAGTTTGTCAAGAAGAACCAGAAACATAATGAGCATTAAATATAAGTACCTATGCACAAGGAGGCAGTTCCTGTATATGCTGTTCGCCATTGGAACCAACTTCCACACACTATCAAGGCAATCAGTAATGAAACTCAATTTAAAAACGCACTGCAAGAATATTTTAAGACTAATTAAGAGCACCACCTAAATCTAGAGAAAAAGTAAAAAAAAAAAAAAAAAAAACATTAAATTAAAAATTACAGTTTAAAATAAAAATTAACTAACTAAACATTAAATATAGTTAAAATTAAAAAATTTAAAAATTCAAAATTTAAAAACTCTAAAATTCAAAAATAAATAAAAATTAAAATTAACATTTCAAATAAAAGTCAATTAAAATAGTAATAGTAATAAGAGTGTAATAAGAGTAACAATGAAACGGATTATATATTGGGTTGGCAAGAAAGTCATGTCGTTTTTTTTTCAATATTTTCAAAGATTATTTTTTATTAGGACTTATAATTAATCAATTATGTATTGGCCGTTTTATTCGACCACAAATGGATGTGGCTTGGGCTGGCTCATCTTTCTTGCTCCATGATCTTTTTCGTTGGACATTATTGTAAAAACTCGTCGCCAGTAATGATCCGCTTCAAAAAAGGATCGTTTTTAATCCGTTGCAGCAGAGAATAACAGATATTGATACGCTTAGTTAGGTGAATTTCCTTTAAGTTATGCGGAACCCAAACATCGAGCTTGCTTACGTAGCCAAGTTTCTTCAAATGGTTTTCAACCGTTCTATGCGACACACTGAGCTTCTCTGACATCTCCCGCGTTGAATAACGCCGGTTTTCATCCAGTAAAGCCTGAATTTGTTCGTCAAAAACGGCCGATGGTCGACCAGAACGTTGGGCGTCTTTAACTCCAAAATCTCCAAGCCTGAATTTGCCAAACCAGCGCTGACATTGGCGATTACTCATGGCATCTTTACCTAACACTTCGCACAATTTTTCGCGAGCTTCGACCGCTTTTTTTCCTTTTCGGAAGTAAAAAAGCAAAATATGCCGAAAATGCTCACTTTGATCCTCCATGTTTAATTTGCTATAGCTTCCACAAATGTTATCGAATAATTACCAAATTTTCATCGATAGTACCTAAGACAATAAGCTTTAAAACGATACTAAAAAGTGTGACCTTGGTGCTCGATTAGTCGTAAATAAATTATAATAAAAACGATTACTAAAAAAACGACATGACTTTCTTGCCAACCCAATATTTACTTTGCAATCTGAGCCGACACAAATGTTAGCATATAAGTTAAGCTTTAAGTTCATCTTCAAATTGTGCACCTGTGACTAGCGCCTTAATTTATAAGTATGCTACATGCTTGTAGCGCTGGGATAAAAACAATAAAATAAATAAATAAAAAAAATCATCATACTAAAAGACGATTCGTGATCGATAATAATTTTTTTTTTGTATTTAAGAATATGGAATAAGAAAAATAAAACTAAGTGGAAGAATTAATTTCCAATTTCGATAAAATTCTCAATATGAATCCTCTAAGCCATAAAAAACCACACACACAGAAAGAAAATGACAGAATATCAAATTGATAGTTGCTGGTTAATTTGACCTTTTTTAGGATCAAGTTTTGTCATACCGTTCTACAATGAATAAATATTGTTTTTATCTTATTTCTTATTAATTTTTGAAAAAAACGTATATTTATAATTTATATGAAATAATATATGTCTGATATGATATAATATCAAATGTCAACCTATCGCGATATATCGTTTCGAAATTAGTTCGATAGTGTTCCACAGTTTACAACACTGTGAATGTGAGACTGTGCAGCACTGCAACTCGAGCCAACAGCTGGAGCTCTGCGACGTTAAAATATCGAGAACGAGGTGGGTTTGTATTATAAAATTACATTATTTGGTTTTCTTTTTGAGTGAAACCTTTCAAAGTGGTGGTGATTTTAACTTTGCCGTCGAGTTAGCACATAATTTAAAGACATTTCGGTTCTGAATGTGCGTGTGTGCAGGCCGCAGTTTTATGTTGTGTGTGTCACAGGCATTCGGCAAAACTAAAATAATAACATTTAAGTTTTAGTTGACAAAGAATTAATTATTAACCAACAATTGCAATCATATTGCTGTGAACCTGTGTAGACACTCACAAAATAAAACCGCTATGTATGTTTGTATGAACAATTGTCACGGGGACGCCATTACCCAATTTGTACATACATACATACATACATATGTAACCACATACAGTCGGCCGCCATAGCCACACACAAAATGCTGACAAAGATAAGCCGGAAGAATTCGCGAATTTTATTTGATCCGTTCTTGCTTAAAATTATGACTGGAAAATATCATGGTCATAATTGAGAATGCAGCGGATTATTCGACTTTAACCATATCAGAATCATATGAATCATACCGATTTCTCCAGGTAAAGTAGTCCGTGAATTCTTCATGTCAACTGAATCGCGAGTGGTGAAAATTCGTGAATCATTTGATATGAAGAATTCATGGATTCTCTTGACCTGAAGAATTCGCGGATTATTCGACTTTAACTATATCAGAATCATAAGAATCATATCGAATTCTTCAGGTAAAGTAATCCGCAAATTCTTCAGGTCAAAAAATACGCGAATTCTTTAGGTCAAATGAATCGCGATTAGTGAAAACAGTCACATAACTGAAATATTGCTGCATTCTCAATTATGACCATGATATTTTCCAGTCATAATTTTAAGCTTATCTTTGTATTGCGAACAACTTCAAAGATCTTGCAACTTAATCGAAAGTTATCAGATTCATAAAAACCAATATTTATCCTGCCTTCACAAAAAAGTTGTACAAAAAGGCCCATTTTTCACCTTAAATCAATTTTTAAAATAGCTTAATGTTAAAATATAATATTTTTTATTATATGTATTGAAACTACATGGCCAAACGAACAAGGTCCAATTTAAACCATATTTAAATTCTTAATACCATGGCCGCAAATGCGAATTGAGTTTTATTTTGAGTTTTATAAAATAAAACTCACACATAATCGTTATTGATGAGTTTTATTTTTATACCCGTTACTCGTAGAGTAAAAGGGTATATTGTATTCGTGCAAAAGTATGTAACAGCTAGAAGGAGGCGTTTCCGACCCCATAAAGTATATATATTCTTGATCAGGATCACTAGCCGAGTCGATCTAGCCATGTCTGTCTGTCCGTCTGTCCGTCTGTCCGTCTGTCTGTCTGTCCGTCCGTATGAACGCTGAGATCTCGGAAACTATAAAAGCTAGAGGATTGGTATTTGGCATGAAGATTCTTGGAGTTCCTACGCAGCGCAAGTTTGTTTCCAGAAGGTGCCACGCCCCCTCTAACGCCCACAATAGTTAATATACGATTTTAAAAATTTTAATATTTCGGAAAAGTAAAAATGCAGTTTTTTTGTGCTTATCAATACCTATCGAAATGTAGAAATTTTTTAAATCGGACCATTCGTTAAAAAGTTATAGCTGATCAAAGTTTATATCTCCATCTCCCTCGCACTCCCTTTAGCCGAGTGACGGGTATTAGATAGTCGGGACACCAACCCGACTATAGCGTTCTCTCTTGTTTTTACTCATCATGATCATGAGTTTTATAATAAAACTCAAAAAATAACTGTTTTTTTTGAGGAATAAAAATAAAAATCAGAAATAAGTTTTTCAGTGCGAGTTTTATCAATAAAACTTATAACTGTTACGATATCATATCAGGGGTTTGGGAAACAGTTGTAAGTTGGTTAATTTTATCAAAACGTCCGGCAAAATACGGGGGATTTAGAAACCGTCAAAAATGTCGCCTGTAACACCGAGATTTGCTATTCGGGGGAAATTTGGTTGGAATGGTTTTCTGTGACACCCCGTATATAATATTTAAATAGGCAATAAAGCTTAAAAAGCGCAGACTGTTCTCTGCTGTTTTTACCCGCAGAGGTTTTGTCCACGTTAGATGCAATGATAAGATCTATTGCATGGAGAGTATGGATCAGCTTTTGGCGCTCTCGCAAGATGCTGATAAGTTAGCCTCTCCTCGCTCTTCTCAATTATCTTTATCTCTGCGCGTTGCAACTTCGTCATCTGCGATGGACGGAATCGCCGCGAATTGTAAGAGATTTCGCCGCTGATATGTTCCTGTATCTTAATATAATTATAACTAGGTACTTTACATCTAAACATTCTTTCTACATTAGACATACGATTTCCCAAACTCTTAAAAATACGACTCACTTAATTAGGTATCTCACGCTCTCTCAAGATTCTTGTTTGCACTTAATAGTGGTGCGTAGACTAATTATTATATCAAAAGCAATAGGTGCGTATGCGTTACTGATTGTTTGGTCTGTCGATGATGGATGACAATGATTGTTCCCCGAGTGCGAGCAGCTATACGATGCTTAGAGTACTTGGTAATGGGAGAAATGGCCTTCGTGTATGCCATATTAACGCTCAAAGCTTAGTGAAAAAAATTGAAGAATTTAGGTATTTATTTGTTAATTCTAACATTGATGTTATTTGCTTGTCCGAAACGTGGTTTTCGTCGTATGTCAGTGATTCGTTAGTAGAGTGTAATGGTTATGATCTCTTTCGTTCCGACCGAGGTAGCCACGCTGGGGGGGTAGCCATATATGTAAGCAAACGTATTCAGATCACAAATACTTTATACTCATCAAAAACTTTAATAGGCTGTGTTTATAGAATAAACCGATTTATTGACTACCAAAACTTAATTTACTTATTGTCCTCTATGTCTATCCAATATTCGGACGTTATCCTTGCTGGGGATTTCCACAGCAATATTCTAAAAGAAAATAAATTATCGGACGACATCAAATCCATTGGCTTAAATTTAGTAAACTCATCAGTACCTACACATTTTTCAAACCACTGTGATACTTTACTTGACTTATTTTTTGTAACTGACTGTGATAAAATGTCTATGTAAAGTCAACTTTCATTGGCAATGTTTTCAAAACACGACCTAATTTATCTCCTGACTTTAATGAAAACCATTGAGCTTATAGGAACTTTAAAAATATTGACTACGCCTTGCTAAGTACCGACTATAATTTATGTGACTGGGACTCTATTTATGACTATACAAATATTAATTCTCAATTGACTGTCCTACAAGATAATATAATATACTTATATAATCGATCAGTACCATTAGTGACGAAAATGACCAAGCCACGTGAAAATCTATGGGTCAATTCAGCAATTAAGGTACTTATTAACAAACGGGATACTGCATTTAAAAAATGGAAGCGATACAAGACAAGCCAGGACGCAGCGCAATATAAAACTCTAAGAAAAAATGTTTCACAATTGATTAATCAAGAGAAACGAAAATATTTCTTTAACAGATTTAAAAGCGCAACAACGAGTCAGCAGAAATGGGCTGATATTAAAAAAGTAGGCATTGGTAAAACCAACACTACCCGATGTGATGCAAATCCTGATGAATTAAACCAAAAATTTTTACCATATTTGTCTAAAGTCTTCGAACGACTTATGGCTGGTCAGATGACAAATTATTTAACAAGTAACAATATACTAACCGATAAGCAATCAGGGTTCCGTGTTGGCAGAAGCTGTACCACAGCTATAATTAAAATAGTTGAAGACATCAGGGAAAAATGGATACTGACAACATAACATTCTTGACTCTTCTAGATTATAGTAAAGCATTTGATACGGTAAATCACGAAATTATTTGTATAAAGTTAAAGCGTCTATGTAATTTCTCGCGCGCATCAGTGCAACTTATTTGTTTCTATCTGAGCAATCGCGGCCAGTCGGTTTTCGTAAATAATGTGTACTCGTCGTTTCTTTGTCTGAAACGTGGTGTGCCGCAAGGATCCGTCCTAAGACCACTACTGTTCTCAGTGTTTGTAAACGATTTACCTACACACAAAAAAAAACTTGGTAAAATCAACTGTAATAATTGACAATCAGTCCCCAACTGCAAAAAATAGTCAATTCTACTAAGTAAATAGTTACTTTCACAACAACAAATACACACAATTAGCAAAGACACACACCTATATCCTTGACAAAATTGACAATTTTTTGCGGTTATGGTCTTTTTGACAATTTTTTTTTTTGTGTGTAGTAATATGGCAAATTGTGAAGTACTCATGTATGCTGATGATGTTCAAATGTACGTAAGCCATCCTATTCGTAGAATTAATGAATGTATAAGTGTCTGTCAAACTGAATTGGAAATTGTTAGCCAGTGGACGAAGATCAATGAGCTAGGATTAAACCCGAAAAAAATCTAAGTGTATTGTTGTAGGTAAAAGAGTGATGGCAACTGATGCATTGGAAAAACTATCGATTAATAATGCTCCTCTTGAGTATGTAAAAACTGCAATTAATTTAGGATTTACGTTTAATCAAACATTGACTTGGGATGATCACATTAATAAATCTGTGGGAAAAATGTATGCAATACTTAGAAACTTATACTTGACCAAAGACTTCTTACCGACAAAAATAAAAGAGACAATTGCAAAAATGTAGCTCATACCGGTACTTTTCTATGGACTAGAGGTATTTAGTGATTGCAGCTCCGTAGTTCAGCGCAAGCGTTTAAGTAGCGTTTAATAATGTAGCAAGAAATATTTATAATAGACAGAGATCTGACCATATAAGTAACGTTACAACTAAAATCTTTAACATGCCACTTAAATCCTGGACAAACCTTAGGACCCTATCACTACTCCATAAAATTATAAGCAAGCAAGAGCCGCTGTATCTATATGAAGAACTTATTTTAGTTTGTCAAGAAGAACCAGAAACATAATGAGCATTAAATATAAGTACCTATGCACAAGGAGGCAGTTCCTGTATATGCTGTTCGCCATTGGAACCAACTTCCACACACTATCAAGGCAATCAGTAATAAAACTCAATTTAAAAACGCACTGCAAGAATATTTTAAGACTAATTAAGAGCACCACCTAAATCTAGAGAAAAAGTAAAAAAAAAAAAAAAAAATACATTAAATTAAAAATTACAGTTTAAAATAAAAATTAACTAACTAAACATTAAATATAGTTAAAATTAAAAAATTTAAAAATTCAAAATTCAAAAAATTTAAAAACTCTAAAATTCAAAAATAAATAAAAATTAAAATTAACATTTCAAATAAAAGTCAATTAAAATAGTAATAGTAATAAGAGTGTAATAAGAGTAACAATGAAACGGATTATATATTGGGTTGGCAAGAAAGTCATGTCGTTTTTTTTCAATATTTTCAAAGATTATTTTTTATTAGGACTTATAATTAATCAATTATGTATTGGCCGTTTTATTCGACCACAAATGGATGTGGCTTGGGCTGGCTCATCTTTCTTGCTCCATGATCTTTTTCGTTGGACATTATTGTAAAAACTCGTCGCCAGTAATGATCCGCTTCAAAAAAGGATCGTTTTTAATCCGTTGCAGCAGAGAATAACAGATATTGATACGCTTAGTTAGGTGAATTTCCTTTAAGTTATGCGGAACCCAAACATCGAGCTTGCTTACGTAGCCAAGTTTCTTCAAATGGTTTTCAACCGTTCTATGCGACACACTGAGCTTCTCTGACATCTCCCGCGTTGAATAACGCCGGTTTTCATCCAGTAAAGCCTGAATTTGTTCGTCAAAAACGGCCGATGGTCGACCAGAACGTTGGGCGTCTTTAACTCCAAAATCTCCAAGCCTGAATTTGCCAAACCAGCGCTGACATTGGCGATTACTCATGGCATCTTTACCTAACACTTCGCACAATTTTTCGCGAGCTTCGACCGCTTTTTTTCCTTTTCGGAAGTAAAAAAGCAAAATATGCCGAAAATGCTCACTTTGATCCTCCATGTTTAATTTGCTATAGCTTCCACAAATGTTATCGAATAATTACCAAATTTTCATCGATAGTACCTAAGACAATAAGCTTTAAAACGATACTAAAAAGTGTGACCTCGGTGCTCGATTAGTCGTAAATAAATTATAATAAAAACGATTACTAAAAAAACGACATGACTTTCTTGCCAACCCAATATTTACTTTGCAATCTGAGCCGACACAAATGTTAGCATATAAGTTAAGCTTTAAGTTCATCTTCAAATTGTGCACCTGTGACTAGCGCCTTAATTTATAAGTATGCTACATGCTTGTAGCGCTGGGATAAAAACAATAAAATAAATAAATAAAAAAAATCATCATACTAAAAGACGATTCGTGATCGATAATAATTTTTTTTTTGTATTTAAGAATATGGAATAAGAAAAATAAAACTAAGTGGAAGAATTAATTTCCAATTTCGATAAAATTCTCAATATGAATCCTCTAAGCCATAAAAAACCACACACACAGAAAGAAAATGACAGAATATCAAATTGATAGTTGCTGGTTAATTTGACCTTTTTTAGGATCAAGTTTTGTCATACCGTTCTACAATGAATAAATATTGTTTTTATCTTATTTCTTATTAATTTTTGAAAAAAAACGTATATTTATAATTTATATGAAATAATATATGTCTGATATGATATAATATCAAATGTCAACCTATCGCGATATATCGTTTCGAAATTAGTTCGATAGTGTTCCACAGTTTACAACACTGTGAATGTGAGACTGTGCAGCACTGCAACTCGAGCCAACAGCTGGAGCTCTGCGACGTTAAAATATCGAGAACGAGGTGGGTTTGTATTATAAAATTACATTATTTGGTTTTCTTTTTGAGTGAAACCTTTCAAAGTGGTGGTGATTTTAACTTTGCCGTCGAGTTAGCACATAATTTAAAGACATTTCGGTTCTGAATGTGCGTGTGTGCAGGCCGCAGTTTTATGTTGTGTGTGTCACAGGCATTCGGCAAAACTAAAATAATAACATTTAAGTTTTAGTTGACAAAGAATTAATTATTAACCAACAATTGCAATCATATTGCTGTGAACGTGTGTAGACACTCACAAAATAAAACCGCTATGTATGTTTGTATGAACAATTGTCACGGGGACGCCATTACCCAATTTGTACATACATACATACATACATATGTAACCACATACAGTCGGCCGCCATAGCCACACACAAAATGCTGACCCTGCGGGAGTGCCAATCAGTGAGAAACCGCCAAAACATAAGTTCTCCTTAAGGGGAAAGCTTAATTAATGGGTTTTTCTGCCAATCCAATTCCTGATGCCATTAAGCAGATGCTCAATTAGAACTCGCAGCAGCCGAAGGCCTTGGCCGAGTGGAAGATCCTCATCTACGATCGCGTTGGCCAGGACATAATATCGTCCATAATTTCCATCAAGGAGCTGCGCGAATTGGGCGTTACCCTGCATGTGTAAGATACACTGAGATCCTCCTGAAATCTAGTTTATATATACCCATTATCCCATCCAACAGGCAACTCCACTCCGATCGCGATGTGCCGGCCATATACTTTTGCCTGGCCACCGACCAGAATCTGGACAGGATTCAGCAGGACTTCTCCTGGAACTTGAATTTCCTGGCTCCCATTATGCGCAGCAAAATCGAGAATCTGGCCGACGCCGCCCTACACGGGGCTGCGTGGCAAATAACCAGCGGGTGTACGATCAGTTTGTGAACTTTATCAGCCTGGAGGATGACTTCTTCGTCCTGAAGCACCAGCAGAGCGAGCAGCTCCCCTACTGCGCCATCAATCGGGCCAACACCCGCGACGAAGAGATCGAAGCGCTGATGGACTCCAATGTGGACTCACTATTCGCTATGTTTGTGACCCTGGGCAATGTGCCCATCAGCCGGTGTCCGTGGAACAGTGCCGCCGAGATGGCGGCCCGCAAGCTGGAGAAGAAGCTGCGCGAGAGCCTCTGGGATGCGCGCGCCAATCTGTTCCTCATGGACGCCACACAGGCGGGTAGGAGAGTGTTGGACAGAAACATGGTATTTCCACGCCACTGCATCTTACCTGTTCGTATCGGGCGCTGGTGAACGATGTCCTGGACCTGGGACTGAACCTGGTCTACGTGGAGGATGAGTCGGCCAGTGCGGGCAAGTTGAATGACTATTTATCACCCTGACCTTTGAACTATATTAATACTTGTTTCCCTTAGAAGCCAGCAAGAAGCCGAAGGCCTGCAATTTGGACCGCAACGACCGATTCTGGATGACGCACAAGGGCAGTCCCTTTCATGCAGATGATGAACTACTTAAGATGTTTATTAAAGAACATGATTTGGATATTGAATGATTCAAATATTTATAATTATTATTCTTTTCAGAATGCGGCCCACCTATACATATGTATACCGATTCCAAAAAATGTGAAATGATTAGAAAACAAGAGAGAACGCTATAGTCGGATTGGTGTCCCGACTATCTAATACCCGTCACTCGGCTAAAGGGAGTGCGAGGGAGATGGAGATGTAAACTTTGATCAGGCTTAACTTTTTAACGAATGGTCCGATTTAAAAAAATGTCTTCTACATTTCGATAGATATAATTAAACACAACAAAACTGCATTTATACATATCCAAAATCTTTAAAAATTTGGGCGCCAGACACATTTTTGTATCGTGTGTGGGCGATTATGGGTGATTGTGGGCGTTAGCGGGGGCGTGGCGCTCGGCTGAAATAAACTTGCGCTGCGTAAGCCCAAGAATATGTGTTGGTAATCCCAACTTTCTAGCTTTTGTAGTTTCCGAGATCACAGCGTTCATACAGACAGACAGACGGACATGGCTAGATCGACTCGGCTAGTGATCCTGATCAAGAATATATATACTTTATAGGGTCGGGAAAGCTTCCTTCTACCTGTTACATACTTTTGCACGAATACAATGTACCCTTTTACTCTACGAGTAACGGGTATAAATATCGGTTGGATGACAATTTATATGAAAAATATAAGACAAAAAAGTTCAAATGTCATGTTTAAAATTAATCTAATATAAGATTGAATTGATATAAAAACAAGAGAGAACGCTATAGTCGGGTGCCCCGACTATTAGATACCCGTTACTCAGCTAAAGGGAGTGCGAGGGAGATGGACGATATACAACTTTGATCAGGCATAAGTTTTAAACGAATGGTCCGATTTAAAAAATTTCTTCTACATTTCGATAGGTATTGATAAACACAACAAAACTGCCATTTTATTTTTCCGAAATATTTAAATTTTTAAAATCGTTTATAAGCTATTGCGGGCGTTAGAGGGGGCGTGGCACCTTCTTGAAACAAACTTGCGCTGCGTAAGAACTCCAAGAATCTTCATGCCAAATACCAATCCTCTAGCTTTTATAGTTTCCGAGATCTCAGCGTTCATTCGGACGGACAGACAGACAGACGGACAGACAGACATGGCAATATCGACTCGGCTAGTGATCCTGATCAAGAATATATATACTTTGTGGGGTCGGAAACGCTTCCTTCTAGCTGTTACATACTTTTGCACGAATACAATATACCCTTTTACTCTACGAGTAACGGGTATAAAAATATATGCTTGATATTCTCGAAGATATCAACTCGGTATGTTCGAAATATCGGTGTTGCATTAAATCATATCGGCTTGAATTTAACATGAAATAATGTTGATTTTAGTGCAATTTCATATCATTTTTTTTTTCTGTGTGTGATGAAACAGGTCACAGGTACCACGATTGTCTTAAACCTCACCGTATTTTCTGTTGCGGTTGTGGCACACCCGAGGTATATAAGCCTAATTGTGCAAAATGTAATCCGGTATCGGAAAACTCCAAGCAGGACATTCGCAAGTTCCAGAAAGTGGATGTCCGGCGTTAGCCTCGGATAAGCAAAGTATTCCGGATGCTGCGGCAACGGACAATTTACCTGATTTGTCTATTCCCAAACATGACGTATTAACTACTCTAACCTTCAAGCCATACCATATTCGTTTGCAGGATTATCTAAAACGAAGGCTTAAACTTTTTCAAGTCAATTCCATTGTCGCTTACAAACGTCGTTCTACCATGCGTATCCGCAAATTCTGGATGCGCAAAAGAGCTGCATCGTATCATCTATCATTCATAAAAAGAATGACATTCGGCTTTTCACTATTGTAGAGATATTCGGTTTCGAATATTCAGCTCTCCTAGATAGCGGAGACAACAGAAGCGCCATTGGTGGACAGCTTGCCCAACAAATAATATCCGACGTTCGCGACAGAAACTGTCCAGTTTTCTTATCACATAAGGAAGTTCAAGCAATTAAGACCTTAAGGGGGGACATCTAGGTAGAATTTTAAAAAAATCGAAATTTTGTTTTTTCGCTTAAAAAATGCTTTAGGGTCTTAAAAATAACATACCAAAAGATAGAGTCCGCCAAAAGTGTCTAAGTGTCGAAATTTTCCATTCTGCGGCGATGGCTCACATGTATATCCCGGGCACCTTAAAACTTTAAACGCGTTTTTCTCGAAACCACTTTTTTTGAGGCGGCCGGACACATAACTCGAACAAATCTTAACCGATCGATCTCAATTTTTGACAGTATATTCAAAATACCTATGTCTATCGACGGACGTAGGATTTTTTTTTTTATTTTGCTTACTTTTTTTTTATCAACAATTTTCTGACGTTTTTTATTCGAAAAAATGCTACTTTTTTTTCAGTCACTCACCATTTTGCAAAAAATCAATATATCGAAAAAATCCTACGTCCGTCGATAGCTGTTGATGTATAGAAACCAACCAAATTTTTTTTTTTTTTTAGATCAAAAATTAAGGACGTTAGGTGTCCGGCCATGGACCTCCTTCAACAAAAAAGGGCCTTCGAAGAAATGCTGCACAGCCGCCATTTTGTTTTCGATTTATTCGAAAAAAATTTTATTTTGTACTTCGGACCTAATATAATAAAACGTAGTTTACAAATTTTCGGTTGGCTTCTTTATTTGGCCAAAAAAAAAAGAAAATCCACTTTTTTTCCCCAGTTACCTAGATGTCCCCCCTTAAATAAAGTGGACAACAGGACAGCCTGGTCCATCTACAAAAGTCGTAACCACGATGGCTCACTTTACTCCTCTGCAGCCAAATCTTCCTCATCTTACTCAAATCAAATCCAACCACCCACAACGACAGCAGCACCTACCCAACGAAGAACCATAAGCTACAAATCAGATAAGTTTACCCTTCCGAATGCGTCTAACTTCGTACCAGATGAACCCATGTCATCTGGCTCGGAAGCACAAGACCCCAACCAGGACCGTACAACAAAAAGAAAAACCAAAATCCTACCACTAAACACCTCAAATAGAACAAAAAGATTATTAAAAAATGACCAAAACTCTGTAATGACTAGATCAAAACTTAAAGCCCTTTCCTCCTCCAATCCAACACAAAACCAAAACTAAAATGACCCTTAAACTTCTCCAATGGAACATTAATGGCTATCTCAACAACTACAATGAACTACTAGTTCTAATTAAGCGTTACAATCCCAAAATCATTTCCCTCCAGGAGACTCACATCACTTACTATCAAAAATTACCAATTTCCTCGCACATCCCGGATGGCGGTGCAGCAATTCTAATACACAAATCAATAGAACACTCAGCAATCCCGCTTCAAAACACAACCGACACCGTAGCACTTGAAATTAAATCAGTTAAACAACTCAATATACATCCCTCCAAACAGAAAGTTTACGCACTCATACCTCGATTCAATAGTACCTTCAGGAAACTGGGGATCCCCCACAATCAATCAAAGGGGAAGAATTCTTGGAAAATTCATCCTTGACAACGGCCTCATCATCCTTAACAACGGTCAACCAACTCACTTCTCAACCCATAGATCACTCACACACGTCGACTTAGCTTTCTGTTCGCGTGACCTTGGAATCTATTGTGATTTCAACATCAGCGATTCCCTTCAAGGGAGCGAACACTTTCCAATTACCATAAAAATGTTCCCAAGCAACAGAAACAAAAAATATAACTTTATCCAACGTTTTGTGACGAACAAAGCGGATTGGGACAAATTTGAAAACTTCACAAGCAACCTCAACAATTCCATTCCAACGTCTTCGAATATCAACAAGGAAGCAAGCAATATCAAAAAAATTATTCTCCAAAGTGCGTACAACAATATTCCACATACCAAACCTCCAAAATCTCACCACAATGTCCCTTGGTGGAATAAAAAACTAGAAGCTTTAAAAAAAGGAAAAATGAAGGCCTGGAGGACCTTTAATAGAGAAATGTCAACAAATAACCTAATTAATTACAAAAGACTAAACGCCCAATACAGAAGAGAAATAAAAATAAGCAAAGCAGACAGCCTTTTTGAACTCACCTCTACAATCTCACCACAATCCAAACCGGAAGCAATTTGGAGCAAGATAAGAAAACTCTGCGGGCTCCACAAAGCTACAAAAATCCATGCGATTAAAAGCAATAGTAGTAACAACCTTTTTACCTCCCCGGACGAAATTGCAGACGCTTTCGCAACATTCTGGTCGCTTCGCTCAGAGGACACACAGTTCTCCACGAGCTTCATTGAAGAAAAACAAAAATTCATCTCATCCAACCACGTTAACCCCACCAGCCCAACAGCCACCTTTATGGAACAGGATATACACACAGTTCTCCACGAGCTTCATTGAAGAAAAACAAAAATTCATCTCATCCAACCACGTTAACCCCACCAGCCCAACAGCCACCTTTATGGAACAGGATATAAACTTCGTCGAATTCTCAGCAGCATTAAACAATGATCCAACACGTCTCAAAACCAGTAAAAGCTAGATTTATTAACTTCTTTAACAATATCCTAAGATCTCACTTTCCACATACTTACAAAACAAGCACCATAATTCCAATACACAAATCAGGTAATGACAAAACCATAATTGAATCTTACAGGAAAATCTCCCTCAATCCCTGCCTATCAAAAACCTTAGACAAAATCATTTCAAAACGGCTTTGGTGGTTTGCTACATCCAACAAGCTACTAAATAGTCGTCAACTTGGATTCAAAAAGGGGAAATCTGTTATGGACTGTCTACTATACGCAGACCCGCTTATAAACAGAGCCCTTACGGAAAAGAGACACCTATCCATCTTATCCCTCGACTTCGCCAAAACTTTTGAAAAAATAGGTCTTCATACAATAACTAACCAACTCTCGGAATGGGGCTGTGGCCCTGTTATAACCAACTACGTTACAAACTTTATGTCTAATAGAAAAATTTGGGTAAGAACCAATGATAGCACGTCGAGGATACACCCACTCCACAACGGCATTCCGCAGGGATCTCCACTTTCGGTTATCCTATTTCTGATTGCGTTTAACAGCCTCTCAGAGATTGTAGACAAACATAAAGAACTGTACCACAACACAGCATATGCAGATGACTTCAACATCTTTATTAATCTAAAGAAACCCAAAAATGTCTCAATAAATCTTAATACTCTTTTTAACGAGATCAACGAATGGTGTCAGAAGTCAGGGGCCATGCTTTCTATTTCAAAGTGTAAACAGGTTTCAACACAAGGTACTAACACCAAAACTGTTAATGAACTGTCTTTATTAGGCTTAAATTTCGACTCAAGATACAAATTCAAACCGCACGTTAAGAAATTCCAAAAATCAATAGACAAATCACTAAACATAATAAAATGCTTATCGAGCGGAAAATACAATAGCCACCCCCATACTTTAATTAAAATCGTTAGAAGCCTATGCATCACCAAAATAGACTACGCTCTGCCCATATACGGGACCTCAACCAAAACTACAATAAAACCGATTAAAACCCTACTCAACTCAGCCCTACGATCAGCACTAGGAGCCTTTTGCTCTACGCCCACAAACAACCTCTACCTTGAAGCAAACATCCAAACAATAGAAAACATAACCGGGTACTTAAAAACAAAATCCATTCACACAATTTTACAGGCCAAAGACACCCCTCTAAATCAAATCATACAACGGATCTCCAAGAAGAATAATACAGAATACAGAAAATCTACAATCAACAAATGCATAAATAGCTGTCAGCATTTAGATATCCCTATCTCAGCTCCTCACAAGCTTAATCCATCAAAACCTCCTTGGCTTTTGGATACAGGCCTAATAGACATCCAATTAAGCAGTGTCAAACAATAATCCACAATTAAGGAAACTTACACAAAAAAATTTTTAGAAATCAAGAATAACCTGACTAACCAGAATTTTAGCTTCTTATATACTGATGGATCCAAGAGCCAAGAAATAATTGGCCTAGCAGTTACCTCAGAAGAGGAAGTTATTAAAAAAGCCATTCTACCAAATTACTCATCGGTATTTACAGCAGAGGCAATTGCAATCCTGGAAGCTATTAAAATAGCCACAAAAAAAGGGGGAAAACCTGCATTTGTTCAGATTCACTTCCAACATTGGAAGCTATTCTAAACATTAACAACGAGTCATTCTATATTTCAACGATCCGAGACTTACTCATAAGAAACACGACAAAAATCAAACTGTTATGGGTCCCCCCCAGTCACATTGGGATAAAAGGTAATGAATGCACCGATGCAGCAGCTAAAGACGCAACAGTATCACCCTTAATCACCATCCTGAATGTAAACCGCACCGACATCAATAAACTCCTAAAAACCAATCTCCTTAAAAATCAGTCAAATCTTCTCGTTAAAGCGTCCCCTTGGTACCAAAACATAAATCTAACAACAAAAAACATCAACGACTACACCAAAAATTCACAAACTAGCAACTTACCAAGAAGAGATTAGCGTTCTGCGCTTCAACACCACCCTTAATAAACCACTTATATTCCATATCAAAGTTCCAATTTTGTCACAAGAATCTTATAATTTGTACAGTCTTAATTTACTACCACTATTGTTATAATTAAGAATAGCACAACGATCAGAGGTCACCAACCACAGATCTTCGTTCCCTTAAAAGGGTTGATGGTGATCCTCAACGTGGAGAGCCTGAACATTACTTCCAACTGCATCTCGAGCAGGATCTTCAACGGTTCCATGCTTATAAAATACGAAAATTGTTCTATCTCCGCTAATGGGACAAAATACAATAATTGACGACATAGAGATAAACCTTCCCCATGTCCAGAATTTAACAACAAATCCAACGGACGAACCCATAAGCCTTCAGGTACTACACCTTAGTAATCTGGAAAATGGATTGGCAGTTACCAACATAGAGGAACGAGCTACTACTCACCTGTCGATTATATACATACTCGTTGCACTGTCGAATTTGATTACGGCTGTTGCCTGGACCTTTAACAGGAAGGAGATAATTTTTTCACCCATTCCGGCGTACCCCATTGTCACTCCCACCATACCTTCGTTATGGCCATCGCACATGGGCGCTTTGGGCCAAAAAAGTGCAATAAATCAAAATCTTTATTTTTTCCAAGACGGTTGTAACCCACACCAATCGACAGTTAATAAATCCCTCTTTTTAAATATGTAACCACACAACCATCAGATTTTTTTCAAAACATACGCCCCTTCAAAGTTGACCAATTTTTCGCTTTAAAAAAAAACGCAATTTTTAGCCAATTCAGGCCACTTCTAGGTGGAATATCTTAAAAACGAAGTATCATACGGTCTTAATGTTTGGTTTTCCTAATTGGTGTGTGTTTTAAGTACAAATTATGTAAAAACAAATAACAGTTCGATATCCGCATCTCATGGTTATTCGCTATTTTCTAAAGGTCCGCTTTTCACTATTTTTCAACTTTGGTTAGGTTAGGTGAGCATGGTTGGGGATTATAGACTAATCCCCTCACTTAGGCCACCTTGGGCCCCTTGGGATACCATATGATCTCCGAATAGATCCATTTCCCTAGCTCATGGGTTATTGGGGTTCTCGAACCAGTTAGTTCTTTTCAGAAAACAAAGGAGTTTGGGGATGCTTGTGCTTTGTATGGCTGCAAGGTTCGGAAGCGTGTAGCTTCCTAGTGTTTGAAAACGTTTGAGGTTATGTGCTGGGCAGAAGCATAGGTGGTGTTCAATGTTCTCCTCTTCCTCTATCTGTTTACAGCTGCGACAGTAGACGTAGCTGCTGAGTCCTAGCCTGCGCTCGTGTGTCCCTAAAAGACAGTGGCCCGTGAGGGCATTAATTAAGGTGGAAATGTCTGCCCTGTTACATTGTAAGAGGGTTTTGGTTCTTTTCGGATTATAGTTACCCCAGGTAAGCCTGGAGGTGTGGCATGTTGAGATCGTATTCCAACGGTTGTTGGAGAGGGTGTACAATCTTTGCTTGAGGAGAAGCTTGCAGGTAGCTATGGGCATGCCCACCGTGTCCTTATCGCGAAGGATGTCGGTGGTTGTCCCTTGTCTTGCTAGTTCGTCCGCTATGCAGTTGCCTTCAATGTTACGGTGTCCAGGCACCCAAATGAGGCTGATTCTGAGATGAGTGGCCATCTCGTTCAGAGATTTGCGGCATTCAGAGATAGTAAGTGAGTTAGTTGAGTAGGAGTCGAGGGCCCTGAGGGCTGCTTGACTGTCCGAAAAGATGAAGATGTCTGTGTTGCAGTGTTTTGTTGTATCCAGGTAAGACATGGCTTCCTGGATTGCCATCACTTCCGCTTGGAAGACACTACAGTGATCTGGTAGTCGAAAAGAGACTTTTATGTCTAGTTCAGGCGAGAAAACTCCCCCTCCTGTTTGCAAGTTAAGCTTGGAGCCATCCGTGTATATATTAACGGCGTTCTCGATCTGGTGAGGGAGGTGGTCCCATTCTGAGCGGGTGGGTATGAGAACCTTGTAAGTTTTTTCGAAGTTGACTATGGGTGGGACGTAGTCTGTTCTGTGTGGTATATAACGCTGGTTTGTAAGTATACTGGAGTGACCTGAAGAGCCTGTTGACCAGGCCGACGCTTCGCGGAGCCTTAGCGCCGTTGCTGATGCCCAGCTTTTGGCAAGCAGGTCTAGAGGTTCTAGGTCAAGAATTGTATTCAATGCTTCAGTGGCGGTTGTGCGAAGCGCCCCACTTATGCAGAGTTCTGCGCTTCCTTGGATCTTGTGCAGATTCTTTTTTTTTTTTTTTTTTTTTTTAAACGGTATTTTATTTATCGAATCTTCTCTCTTAGAGACTAACGACAAGTTTGCAAATCTTAATCTAGTTTATATATTTTAATTAATTACAAATTAATTATTAAGAATAACGGACCTAACTATTGTTGCTGGGTGGGGAGGTCTCTTCGCCGGAGTCGTGTATAGCTTGTGGTCCAGATTAGAGACCGCGCAAGGTCATTAGGATGGGCCTGGAGCTTGAGATTATACTTTGCTTTCGCTTTGTCGAGTTCGTCTTTAACTAAGCCTACGTTTAGATCTTTATGAATATTTTCATTTCGTATATACCGCGGTGCTCCTGTTATAGTTCTCAATATCTTTGATTGAGCTCTCTGGATTATTTCTAAGTTGCTGGCACATGCGTTTCCCCATAGCTCGGATCCGTATGTCCAAATTGGTTTTAGGACTGCATTATACAAAAGTATTTTGTACTCTAATTTTAGTGGCGAGCGGGCGTTAATTAGCCAATGTAGATTGCTGGCTTTAAATTTTAAATGATTTCTCTTAGCTTCGATATGTTTACGCCAAGTGAGTCGTCTATCCAGGTGGACTCCTAGATATGTTACTTCAGTTGTTTGTGGCATAATAATGTTGTTCAGGGATAGCGGAGGGCAGGTTTGCCTGTTTAGGGTAAAAGTAACATGTTTACATTTTTGTTCGTTAACGTTTATGCGCCAGTCTGCTAGCCATTGTTCTAGAAGCACGAGGTGATCTACTAGGTGTTGCGTTGCTCTAAGAGGACATTTAGACCGACTTAGGATGGCAGTATCATCAGCAAAGGTTGAGGTTGTTGTAAGAGTGGATGTCGGTAGGTCGGCTGTATAAATAATATACAATGTCGGCCCAAGCACACTTCCTTGGGGTACTCCAGCTTTTATTGGATGATAATCAGAGAGGAAATCTTTGCATCGCACTGCAAAGCTTCTTTTCTGTAGGTAGGACTCCAAAATTGTATGGGTGCTTTGTGGAAGTATTAATTTGATTTTATGAATTAAGCCGTCCAGCCACACGCGGTCGAAGGCCTGTGCGACATCCAGAAAGACAGCGGAGCAATATTCTCGCCTTTCAAATGCATTTCGTATCTCGGAGGTTATCCGGTTCACTTGTTCAATAGTTCCGTGTTTTTCACGAAATCCGAATTGGTGCATTGGTATTGCATTGTGGGCTTGTAGGTATTGCTTGATGCGATTGAGGAGCAGCTTTTCAAATATCTTTGATAGGCACGGCAGAAGGCTGATTGGCCTATATGACGATGGCTGGGACTTGTCCTTTCCGGCTTTATGGATCATTATGATGACAGACTTCCTCCATTGTTGAGGATAATATCCCGAATTCATCATGCTGTTAAATATTATGGTTAGAAGATGTATTGCACAGTTTGGCAGTTCTACAATCATTTTTGGGGTGATGAGATCGTGACCCGCCGCTTTCTTTTTGTCTTGGGACTGTATGATTCTTGTAACTTCTTCTGGATGGAATATAACTTGCGCGCTAGCTTCAGGATTGGAGATTATTGGCAGCACAAAGCTATTCGTTGCTGGAAGTGGTTTGAAGACATTTTCTAGATGGAGGGCAAATGTATTTGCCCTCTCTTCGTTGCTGCGGGCCCAAGTTCCTGTTTGCGTATGTAGGGGTGATTCACTTTCTATTGGTGGACATATTCCTGACTTAGCTTTCCACAGTGGATATCGTTTGCTATTTGGTGAGAGTTGCTTCATAAAGGATAGTTCATCTCTATTTTTCTCAGCTTCTAATGCTTTGCGGAGTATGCAGTTGGCTATTTTTAGGCGCTCCTTGGAGGCTGGGGATCTATGTGCTTGCCACTCTCGACGAAGCCTTCTCTTATTGTATATCAGTTCTTCGATGTGCCTAGAAGCACGTCTGCGGTTAAATGGTTTATTAGATGTTATTGGTTGCGTGGAATGTTGTGCAGCCAGTGTAATAACATTCACTAACGCTTCAACTGAATTGTCGAGGTCTTCTTCACAGGAAATGTTTGGGCAGTCATCAATATGGGTACTTACATACTTTCTGTATTTGAGCCAATCTGTTTTACCCGTAGTTAGAGAATGTGGGCGTTCTGTAACCTGAGGATGGTCGTAGAGGTGAAGCAAGATGGGCGAATGATCTGATGATAGATCTGATAAGTGCTCCACACGAACATGAGCCTGCGGCACTCTTCTTGTGATAGCAAAATCAATCAGGTCAGGTTTCTTATTTGGATCTGTTGGCCAATATGTAGGCTTACCCGGAGAAATAAAGTCAAGCTTGTTTCGTGGAGTTATTATCGCGTTGTAAAGTTGCTTTCCCTTGGGGTTGATGAGTCGAGATCCCCAGTGGGTGTGCTTTGCGTTGTAGTCACCAGCTGCTATAAAGCGGTCACCTAATACATTAAAGAAGTTTACGAATTCTTCTTCGGTAATAGCGAAGCGCGGTGGGCAATATATAGAGGCTAGGTTTAGGTAGCCGCTTTGTGTTTCGAGGTGTACTGCTGTTGCTTGGATATAAGTCGTAGCGAATGACGGCATCTCGTAATGCCTAATGCGATTCTTTATCAGAATTCCAGTACCTCCATGAGCCTTCCCATCAGGATGATTTGTTTTATAAAATGTATAGCCAAAAAGATGAAAATAGTTTTTATTTGTTAAGTGAGTCTCTGATATGAGCATGGCGTCAATGTCATAATGATCAAGGAACTGCATAAGCTCGTATTTGTGCTGCGAAATGCCATTCGCATTCCAGAAAGATATTTTGAGAGTAATCATCTAAGATTTTTGTTTGATTAGGAACTCCAGGAGGAGATTTTGGGTGCGCACAAGCTCCTGCAGCGTTTGCTGCATTGCTCCCATTGTTTTTGTTATAGTTGCCAGCATTAGTTCTATACCACAGGTAATTGGGATGTGTTTACTGCCTGTTGCTCCAACAATACTGGAGTGGTTTGTTTAAATGTAGGTGTTGGAACTGAAGCGTAAGATCCGTTGTTGTAGCTTAGCGCCTGAGCAAAAGAGACTCCCGGTGTCGTTGTTGATGGTATGTATGAGAATAAAAACGTATCTGAAATCGATTTTTAAGAACCGCGAATTCTTAAGAACAACTAATACCTCAGACTTTGTTAACCAATTTCTACTTACCAAAAACCCGTTTCTATACATTGTTTGATATTTAAATTAGTTCTGCAAAAGCCTTAGATTCTTAAGAAGAAAGAGGATAAGCTGTTCTTAAGAATAAGAGATTCTAGAGATTTCAAAAGCGGTGACACTTTGATAAATGTTGTTCCAGTATGTATTGTCGAGCTCGCGGCCTTCACTGGTTAATTAGTTCTTGTAGAGTGAGAGAGGAAAGCGTCTTTAGATTATTTGGACTAACTAAGGATATCAAAAAGTAGTGCTACTTTTGTTAAATGTTGTTAGTTTGTATTGAAGAACTCACTATGTTTTTTAATAATATTTAATATCATTTAATGGATTTTTGACTTTAATATTACTGGAACTTAAATGTTCCAGAAAAGTTTCCATATATATATGGCTATAAATATTATTAAGCCATTCGATTATCACGAACCTTATTGGCGATGCAGATCTGAAATGTGACATCTGACAGACACCTATTAAAATCATTTAAGGCGATTGTGGGTGTAACGCTCGGCTGAAACAAACTTACGCTGCGTAAGTTACTCTACGAGTAACAGTAGAATCATAATATTTATATTAAATATTAGATTGCATGATTTATTTTGAAAATATTTTAATAAAGGTCGAAAATATTAGATTCGATGTTAATCATATTTACTTTATATACCATATATGTTCTTTTTATACCCGTTACTCGTAGAGTAAAAGGGTATATTGTATTCGTGCAAAAGTATGTAACAGCTAGAAGGAAGCATTTCCGACCCTATAAAGTATATATATTCTTGATCAGTGTCACTAGCCGAGTCGATATAGCCATGTCCGTCTGTCCGTCTGTCTGTCTGTATGAACGCTGAGATCTCGGAAACTATAAAAGCTAGAGGATTGGTATTTGGCATGAAGATTCTTGGAGTTCCTATGCGGCGCATGTTTGTTTCCAGAAGGTGCCACGCCCCCTCTAACGCCCACAATAGTTAATATACGATTTTAAAAATTTAAATATTTCGGAAAAGTAAAAATGCAGTTTTATTGTGCTTATCAATACCTATCGAAATGTAGAAGAAATTTTTTAAATCGGACCATTCGTTAGCAAGTTATAGCTGATCAAAGTTTATATCTCCATCTCCCTCGCACACCCGAGTGACGGGTATTAGATAGTCGGGACACCAACCCGACTATAGCGTTCTCTCTTGTTTTATATTTAATTTTATATTCAAATCTAAGATTTAAATGTTAAATGTAATATTTTCATATTAAAAATTAATAAAAACCGCCAAAAAAAGAAAAACATACCGAAAAATATTTAAATTAAATATGAAATCTTTGGATTTACTACGTTTTTTATCAGTGTATAAGATGAATAAGAATTTGAATAAAAATAATATGTTTTCACTTACGTTGTTGTTATGGCAGCACATTAATTACATAACTTAAATTCGTAGCTAGTGCTCCAACTCACTCAAATTACTCATCTATAAGATCCACGCACTTTGCACAAAAGCGAATAAGTAAATTTGCAGCGGAACACAGCCTTCGATAACTTCTCGATAAAGCAGGCCATCCACAGTCGAATTTGTTCGGCGAACATGTTCGTCGTTGGTGGTAGTGTTCGCGTTCAAATTTCATATTCGACTGTAGATGGCCTACTTAACTAACAACTCTCCCTCTCATTTTTTCTCCTCACGTCCCTTTTCCACAATCGATCTCGGTTTTTTTCGTTCTCAATTTTTCTGGGTAAATCCGTTAAAAACATGAGCTTGTTTGGAGCTGTTACTCGCTTACTCGATAGTCCCATGACCTATGATTCAAAAGTGACAATCAAACAAACAATCCCTAGGTCATGGTATAATCCCGTTACTCGTAGAGTAAAAGGGTATATTGTATTCCTGCAAAAGTATGTAGCAGCCAGAAGGAAGCATTTCCGACCCTATAAAGTATATATATTCTTGATCAGGATCACTAACCGAGTCGATCTAACCATATCCGTCTGTCTGTCTGTGCGTATGAACGCTGAGATCTCGGAAACTACATAAGCTAGAAAGTTAGGATTACCCACACCTATTATTGGGCTTCCTACGCAGCGCCAGTTTCTTTCAGCCGATTGCCACTGAAATTTTGTTGTGTTTAAAAATGCCTATTAAAATATAGAAGACATTTTTTTAATCGGACCATTCATTAAAAATTGATATTGTATATCTCCATCTCCCTCCCTTCAGCTTAGTAACGGGTATCTGATAGTCGAAGTTCTCTCTTGTTAAAACTCTACTCGTGCTGGGCACTTTTACTTTTACTTATGGTACTCATGATACATGATGATGAATAATTCAAACTTATTAATCTGGAAAGCAGTCGGAAATGGTGACTTAAAAAAAATACACGATAAGAGCTACATCCTTCTATTGTTCTATAACAATTCTAGTCCGACTTAAAATTCCAATGATGTGGAGCAGATTCCTGGATGCTGAGCATAAATACTAGCTCACAAACGCTGGCCAACCGCCGAACAGTAAAGGTCTACTTCAAAACATAGTCAAACGCGAAAATGGTGTTGAGTGTGAAACTGATGTTAGTTCTCAGCCTGGTGGCCTCGTTGGCATGTTCGGGTTTGTGATCTCCTAAAAAGAATCTCCACAGAAATAATCTACATAGTATCGACTTGCAGGGTATGCCATTAGCTGTCATGTTTGCATTGAAAGTGATTCTTATATTCAAAAATGTGGATTTAGTGATACTTACGTTCAAACATGCCCTAAAAAAATGATCGGTTCTCCGGTTGCCACCGGTTGCATGACGTATTCATTCATGAGTAAGTACTAGATTACCCACGCGTTAAACTAACTAAGTTTGCCATGGATTTTTATAGAAAATGTATGCAAACTAAAACCGTAAAATTAAAACATGTTTTAATCCTCATATAAGCAGCTATTGTGAGATCATTTTCATTCATTCATTCAAAACCAATTGTGCTCTCTTTTTAGCTAAAAATAAACAAAAAATTACACAAATGGACTGCTATTTCGGGGACATCACTAAACAGAATACTGACTGCCATTCGTTTATCACGAATCTTATTGCCGATGCAGATCTGAGCTGTGACATCTGCACCGGAGACAAGTGCAACGGAGCCTCCTTCCTAGTTCCCATTGTCCTACTTATTATCCTCGTCCTCGGAGTAGTTGGTCTGATAGTGTTATTGCTTAAATGCAGAAGCAGATGCGTTTAAATAACAATAACTTTTACAAATTTAAATTATTACGAGCACTTTTTATCCATGCTAATCGACCTAGGGACGACAATAACGTTCTGAAACGCAAACCTTATAAGGGTGCTGAGCTCAACACTTTTTATCTTGAAATACTAATACTAAGGCTTATCAAACAATACGGTACTTACGATATACTATGCCTCACTACTCAGATGGTTTCTCCCCGCGAGTCACTTCAGCTTTTTAAAATAAGTTTGTGTTATTTTTGCTTACATTGATAAGTCGAAATGTATATTTGTTTGATATTTTTATCCATTTAAATGTTAGTGTTATTTTATGATGAATAAATGTAGTGTTGATATGGTAATGAAAGTGACGATGGCCTATGCAAGAAAAATGCCACATTGAGTGCCGTTGATGCAAACATTTTAGGTATGAGAAAATACCATTTTGATGTCCAATGTGAAGGGTAAGATTTAGCACAGTGTAACAGCTTAACCGAGCGGCAGGGCCTCTGCTTATCTTGCTGCTGTCAGTGGCAAAAACTCTTCCCGCTCAATTTTGGACTGACATTTAGGAAAGCCCGGGAGATTGTTGCTCAGTCATTTCGCATTCAAAAACCACTCGAGTGGCCACGGGTGGGCGGGTGAGCAAGTGGGTGGGCGTGGACTTGGGCTTGGGCTTGGGAAGAATGATTCCAGGACACGACAGCGCAGACGATTGACCGACTTTTGAAAAGGTTCCGCTTGATCCGAGCTGAGAACGAAAATACCTCCCTCCACTCAATAAATAAATGAGATATTCGGCCACAGCATTGCGTATTACAATTTAAGCCACAAACAATTCGAATGGCTAAAATCATTTCCAGGAAGTTTGCCTTAAACTTAAGCATTTAAGAACTACACTCATAAAAATAATTTTCTACATTTTAGAAAATCGCCCTAAAAAAATTTTCGCCCTTGAACTGAGAAAAATTTTCTATTTTCGCGACAAATTTGCCATAAATTCAAGGCAGGTGACCATAAAAAAATCTTTTTAGGGTTTATTTTTCTATTTTTCTAATATTTAGGGCGATTTTTTTCGATTTGCTTTGTTTTGACCTTTTCTAAATCCAACGGCGAATTGCCCTAAATTTTTTTAAACACAAGGGCGATTTGCCTTAAAAATCACTCCAAAAGTGTGAAATTCGGTACCCCAGCGGTCTAACTTGCGCTTTCAACTTTGCTATATGAGGACTACGGTCGTGGGGTTGTGGGTTCGACCCCTGTGTGATTCAACTTGATTTTTATTTTTTTTTTTTTTAAAGATTATAATACTAAGGACAAAACGACCCTAATTGTCACAGTCGCCAGGAAAAAAATATAAGGTTTAGTCTCCTTTTGTCAAATTATAACGTAGACCTCAAGAAAATAAGATGTGTGCAGAGCTTGTACGTCGCCTTGCGCGATGGTTCTGTGGTGCAGCGGTAGGACGTTAGACTCTAAACCGAGAGGTCGTGGGTTCGATTCTCGCGGTGACCAAAAAAAGTAAGTTGTTTTTTCTCTTCATATTTATTTCCCTAATTCGTTTACAAACATGATTTTTCAGTTCTAACGGCTTTGCGTTAGTGTTGGGTTGTTCATGAGTGAGTGAACAAAAAAGAGTCGCTCACCTCAGTGAGTGAGTGAACAAGTTCACAACTATTGATCACTGCTCACTCACTTGTTCAGTTGCTCACTTACTCACTTGCTCACTCACATGTTCAGTTGCTCACTTGCTGACTCGCTCACACTTGTTCAGTTGTTTACTTGCTCACTAACTCCGTTCATTTCAGTTCTATTCTCATTTATAAGTCCACAAGTTCGTAGCACGATCATGATTTTTTTCTAGTGACACTAACCTAAATTTTGACTAACTAACTGTATTTATTTAAAAAAGTAAAAAATTAGTAAGCAACTGAAGAATTTACAATTTGCAAATTTGAGCAAGTGAGGAACTGAACATGTGAGCAACTAAACAAGTGAGTTACTCACTGAACAACTGAGTTACTCACTGAACAACTGAGTTACTCACTGAACAAGTGAGTGAGTTAGTGTTAGTGAGTTAGTGAGTTGATTCATTCACTTAAAAGTGAGCAACTGATCTTGTTCACTAAGGTGAACACTGTTTACCCAACACTACTTTGCGTGCTGTATATATACAGCATGTAAATAACAGTAGCTTCTACACAGAGAGAATTATTTAAGTAATTTGTACTCAAATTGAGTATTTTTGTACTTAAAAATTAAGCATGAACACAAATACTCATTCTGAGTACAAAATACTAACTATCAGTACAAATTTGTCAAAATTTTTTTACTCAAATTAAGTACACTTTTGCCTTATTAAGTACTTTTTTTCTCAAAATGAGTACAAACTGCACTCATTTTTAGAAAAAATGAGTATTGCCTTTTCTCTCAATTTGAAAAATGATTGAATTGAGAAAAAAGTTCTCAATCCGGAGGACTTCCTTTCTTACTTACACACTATTTTAAGGGCTACACAGTATATGTTAATTGTTTCATAATTATGTGAATAATAAACTGTTATAAATAAAACAAACTTAATTTTTGTTCGACTTAAGTCGTCTTCTCCGTCACTCGAACCCCAGACCTTTGTGTTCGTTAACGCGCGAACTAACCGGCTGAGCCAATCAAGCATCACATTCAGCAATGTCCAAACCGCGTATAAGATTTAAATTGTAATGCTTGCAATTGCTCAATTGGATTTTCAACATTAAATGGAATTGGGCTGATTATACCATAATAAAATTATTAAAAATAAAAAAAAAACGCAGAATAACAAAAACAACAAGAGAGAACGCTATAGTCGGGTTGTTGTCCCGACTATCTAATACCCGTCACTCGGCTAAAGGGAGTGCGAGGGAGATGGACATATAAATTTTGATCAGGTATAACTTTTAAACGAATGGTCCGATTTAAAAAATTTCTTCTACATTTCGATAGGTATAACTAAACACAACAGAATTGCATTTATACTTATCCAAAATCTTTAAAAATGTGGGCGCTAGACACATTTTAGTATAGTTTGTGGGCGATTATGGGTGATTGTGGGCGTTAGAGGGGGCGTGGCGCTCGGCTGAAATAAACTTGCGCTGCGTAGGAAGCCCAAGAATATGTGTTGGTAATCCCAACTTTCTAGCTTTTGTAGTTTCCGAGATCACAGCGTTCATACAGACAGACAGACGGACAGACGGACAGACGGAGAGACGGACAGACGGACAGACGGACAGACGGACATGGCTAGATCGACTCGGCTAGTGATCCTGATCAAGAATATATATACTATATGGGGTCGGAAACGCTTCCTTCTAGCTGTTACATACTTTTGCAAGAATACAATATACCCTTTTACTCTACGAGTAACGGGTATAAAAATATTTGTGTTTACCGGAATTGGGATTGAACTCATGACCCGGACGACATTAGCTATCAAATATTTGATGGCAAGAGTCATTTACTCCCTAGGCCAGCCTTTTAGAAGGTTCCTGTGAGTAATGTCATACTCATTATTACTGTGTTTATACGATGCCGAATTCACGCTATCATTTCACGCTTTCTTCCGATTCGTGTCTGTATAAACGCCATTTCGTGAATTCGGCAACACACGAAAGTTGACTATGATTTCAGCCTCAAAGCGTGAATTGGTGGTGCCCAGCTCTGGTAACTCTGTTAAAAATTATCAACGTTGCCAGATCGCTAGAAATTGAAAGCCCTTCATAGGCAATTTCTCTACTCAGAGGTATTGAAGGTTTCCTTTTTTTACCGGTCCGGCATCTTTATCAGCTGAGAGTGAACAAAAGCATGAATTCTTGGTTGTCGTATAAACAGGGGTTATTTCTAGATCGCGCTTTTAAGAAAGCGTGAATCTCATCGTATAAACATAGTATATGAAAATATTTGTACTCAAGTTGGAAATTGAAGAACTTGTTTCCTAAAATTAAGATTTTTGTGATCAATTCAAGTTTTTATACCCGTTACTCGTAGAGTAAAAGGGTATATTGTATTCGTGCAAAAGTATGTAACAGCTAGAAGGAAGCGTTTCCGACCCTATAAAGTATATATATTCACTAGCCGAGTCGATATAGCCATGTCCGTCTGTCCGTCTGTCTGTCTGTCCGTATGAACGCTGAGATCTCGGGAACTATAAAAGCTAGAGGACTGGTATTTGGCATGAAGATTCTTGGAGTTCCTACGCAGCGCAAGTTTATTTCAAGAAAGTGCCACGCCCCCTCTTACGCCCACAATCGTTTATACACGATTTTAAAAATTTAAATATTTTGGAAAAGTAAAAATGCAGTTTTGTTGTGCTTATCAATACCTATCGAAATGTAGATGAAATTTTTTAAATCGGACCATTCGGTAAAAAGTTATGGCTCATCAAAGTTTATATATCCATCTCTCTCGCACTCCCTTTAGCCGAGTGACGGGTATTAGATAGTCGGGACACCAACCCGACTATAGCGTTT
>JBAMCJ010000334.1:0-165644 GCA_037075205.1 Drosophila prostipennis
TAAATGTAATACCTTTTTGAGCTCGTTATTAAATTCCCTATCGATTGGCATTCAAATATATAAGTTTAAACTGTTTTAAATTTTTTGTAAAAAATGGTGACCCTACCCCTTATAAAAAACGCAAAAAATCATAATCGTGTTTTTTGGCACAAAAATATCAGTATTTTTGGCGTAGCATGAGAAAAAACGGTCAGAATATTAAATGTAATACCTTTTTGAGCTCGTTATTAAATTCCCTATCGATTGGCATTCAAATATATAAGTTTTAATTTTTTTAAATTTTTTGTAAAAAATTGTGACCCTACCCCTTATAAAAAACACAAAAAATCATAATCGTGTTTTTTGGCACAAAAATATCAGTATTTTTGGCGTAGCATGAGAAAAAACGGTCAGAATATTAAATGTAATACCTTTTTGAGCTCGTTATTAAATTCCCTATCGATTGGCATTCAAATATATAAGTTTTAACTGTTTTAAATTTTTTGTAAAAAATTGTGACCCTACCCCTTATAAAAAACGCAAAAAATCATAATCGTGTTTTTTGGCACAAAAATATCAGTATTTTTGGCGTAGCATGAACAAAAACGGTCAGAATATTAAATGTAATACCTTTTTGAGCTCGTTATTAAATTCCCTATCGATTGGCATTCAAATATATAAGTTTTAACTCTTTTAAATTTTTTGTAAAAAATTGTGACCCTACCCCTTATAAAAAACGCAAAAAATCATAATCGTGTTTTTTGGCACAAAAATATCAGTATTTTTGGCGTAGCATGAACAAAAACGGTCAGAATATTAAATGTAATACCTTTTTGAGCTCGTTATTAAATTCCCTATCGATTGGCATTCAAATATATAAGTTTTAACTCTTTTAAATTTTTTGTAAAAAATTGTGACCCTACCCCTTATAAAAAACACAAAAAATCATAATCGTGTTTTTTGGCACAAAAATATCAGTATTTTTGGCGTAGCGTGAACAAAAACTGTCAGAATATTAAATGTAATACCTTTTTGAGCTCGTTATTAAATTCCCTATCGATTGGCATTCAAATATATAAGTTTTAATTTTTTTAAATTTTTTGTAAAAAATTGTGACCCTACCCCTTATAAAAAACACAAAAAATCATAATCGTGTTTTTTGGCACAAAAATATCAGTATTTTTGGCGTAGCATGAGAAAAAACGGTCAGAATATTAAATGTAATACCTTTTTGAGCTCGTTATTAAATTCCCTATCGATTGGCATTCAAATATATAAGTTTTAACTCTTTTAAATTTTTTGTAAAAAATTGTGACCCTACCCCTTATAAAAAACGCAAAAAATCATAATCGTGTTTTTTGGCACAAAAATATCAGTATTTTTGGCGTAGCATGAGAAAAAACGGTCAGAATATTAAATGTAATACCTTTTTGAGCTCGTTATTAAATTCCCTATCGATTGGCATTCAAATATATAAGTTTTAATTTTTTTAAATTTTTTGTAAAAAATTGTGACCCTACCCCTTATAAAAAACACAAAAAATCATAATCGTGTTTTTTGGCACAAAAATATCAGTATTTTTGGCGTAGCATGAGAAAAAACGGTCAGAATATTAAATGTAATACCTTTTTGAGCTCGTTATTAAATTCCCTATCGATTGGCATTCAAATATATAAGTTTTAACTGTTTTAAATTTTTTGTAAAAAATTGTGACCCTACCCCTTATAAAAAACGCAAAAAATCATAATCGTGTTTTTTGGCACAAAAATATCAGTATTTTTGGCGTAGCATGAACAAAAACGGTCAGAATATTAAATGTAATACCTTTTTGAGCTCGTTATTAAATTCCCTATCGATTGGCATTCAAATATATAAGTTTTAACTCTTTTAAATTTTTTGTAAAAAATTGTGACCCTACCCCTTATAAAAAACGCAAAAAATCATAATCGTGTTTTTTGGCACAAAAATATCAGTATTTTTGGCGTAGCATGAACAAAAACGGTCAGAATATTAAATGTAATACCTTTTTGAGCTCGTTATTAAATTCCCTATCGATTGGCATTCAAATATATAAGTTTTAACTCTTTTAAATTTTTTGTAAAAAATTGTGACCCTACCCCTTATAAAAAACACAAAAAATCATAATCGTGTTTTTTTGGCACAAAAATATCAGTATTTTTGGCGTAGCGTGAACAAAAACTGTCAGAATATTAAATGTAATACCTTTTTGAGCTCGTTATTAAATTCCCTATCGATTGGCATTCAAATATATAAGTTTTAACTGTTTTAAATTTTTTGTAAAAAATTGTGACCCTACCCCTTATAAAAAACGCAAAAAATCATAATCGTGTTTTTTGGCACAAAAATATCAGTATTTTTGGCGTAGCGTGAACAAAAACTGTCAGAATATTAAATGTAATACCTTTTTGAGCTCGTTATTAAATTCCCTATCGATTGGCATTCAAATATATAAGTTTTAACTGTTTTAAATTTTTTGTAAAAAATTGTGACCCTACCCCTTATAAAAAACGCAAAAAATCATAATCGTGTTTTTGGCACAAAAATATCAGTATTTTTGGCGTAGCATGAACAAAAACTGTCAGAATATTAAATGTAATACCTTTTTGAGCTCGTTATTAAATTCCCTATCGATTGGCATTCAAATATATAAGTTTTAACTGTTTTAAATTTTTTGTAAAAAATTGTGACCCTACCCCTTATAAAAAACGCAAAAAATCATAATCGTGTTTTTTGGCACAAAAATATCAGTATTTTTGGCGTAGCATGAACAAAAACGGTCAGAATATTAAATGTAATACCTTTTTGAGCTCGTTATTAAATTCCCTATCGATTGGCATTCAAATATATAGGTTTTAACTCTTTTAAATTTTTTGTAAAAAATTGTGACCCTACCCCTTATAAAAAACGCAAAAAATCATAATCGTGTTTTTTGGCACAAAAATATCAGTATTTTTGGCGTAGCATGAACAAAAACGGTCAGAATATTAAATGTAATACCTTTTTGAGCTCGTTATTAAATTCCCTATCGATTGGCATTCAAATATACAAGTTTTAACTGTTTTAAATTTTTTGTAAAAAATTGTGACCTTACCCCTTATAAAAAACGCAAAAAATCATAATCGTGTATTTTGGCACAAAAATATCAGTATTTTTGGCGTAGCATGAACAAAAACTGTCAGAATATTAAATGTAATACCTTTTTGAGCTCGTTATTAAATTCCCTATCGATTGGCATTCAAATATATAAGTTTTAACTGTTTTAAATTTTTTGTAAAAAATTGTGACCCTACCCCTTATAAAAAACACAAAAAATCATAATCGTGTTTTTTGGCACAAAAATATCAGTATTTTTGGCGTAGCGTGAACAAAAACTGTCAGAATATTAAATGTAATACCTTTTTGAGCTCGTTATTAAATTCCCTATCGATTGGCATTCAAATATATAAGTTTTAACTGTTTTAAATTTTTTGTAAAAAATTGTGACCCTACCCCTTATAAAAAACGCAAAAAATCATAATCGTGTTTTTTGGCACAAAAATATCAGTATTTTTGGCGTAGCATGAACAAAAACGGTCAGAATATTGAATGTAATACCTTTTTAAGCTCGTTATTACATTCGATTGGGAACTCGACACTTTCAACTCGGTTTTGAAAAAATAAAATGTTTGCCAATTTTCATGATTTCTTAGGTGCCCTATAGAAACCTCTTTAATCTCTGGTTTCCCCTGCAAACTGGGACTTACCCTCTCGCTCCTGTCGCTTGGCATGCAGAATGGGCGCCACGATCAGCTCCTCGCCCACGGAGAACTCGTCGCTGACAATGAGGCAGGCGGGATCGTGGGGATCCATCATCCAGAGTGGCCGCACCAGCGGCAGTCCCTCGTCCATCGAGGACTTCAAGTACTTCTTCAGCAGCGGAATCACGTCGTTGGTGCGCACCTCCTTCAGTTCCTGGGCCACCCGGGTGACCAGATCGCTGCGATACTCGGAGGGCAGGTGGCTGAACTGCATGGCCGGCATGAAGGTGGCCAGCTGGAGCCAGCGGATGAAGAGTTCCGGATCGGGCAGCGGTGGCTGGGCCATCGAATAG
The DNA here is from genome assembly GCA_037075205.1 of Drosophila prostipennis. Taxonomy (NCBI): domain Eukaryota; kingdom Metazoa; phylum Arthropoda; class Insecta; order Diptera; family Drosophilidae; genus Drosophila; species Drosophila prostipennis. The sequence goes on from JBAMCJ010000334.1 coordinate 4,091, forward strand.
AAGGAGACCATCTTGGAGAGTGGTCGCTGCAGCAGATAGTCGCCCCCAATCACGCCGGGCAGGACGAAGGGGTAGCCGATGACGCCGTAGTTGAGCACAGCGCCCAGGGTCTCCCGCAATCCCTCCCAGGTGGCATTCGCCGGCGGAGTGCTGAGGAAGGTGGGCGGCTTGGGCACCACGCTGGCCGTGGAGACGGCCATCAGGCCGGCGCCCTCCAGGCTGGCGGTGAAGAGCCGGGCATAGGTGTCCGGATTGTCCAGGGTCTGACGGCACTGGTAGTAGTGCGGCAGATTGTAGCCCGTTCCGAGGTCCAGGTAGAAGCTCTGCACCCCATACTCCTCCTTCAACCGCTGCAGCTTCTCCAGCAGCCAGGGCACGGAGGCATTGTTGGTAATGTCCAAGACCCCCGCGCTGGAACTACTCTTGTATCTGGTGAGAGCGGGAATACTCCGCTCCGAGTGGCGCTCGTAGATCAGCAGCTTTCGCTTCACCGCATCCTTGAAGTTCGCGCTATCCGTGCTGATGAACGGCTGGATGGTGAGCACCACCTTGAAGCCCCGCCGATCGAGCACTCGTATGGTGTCCTTCAGAGTGGGAAACCTGGCCTTGTCCACCGTAAAGTCACCGATATTCTCCTGCCAGAACTCGTTGATCACTATGTGGCCCAGGCCCATGGCAATGGCGCTCTCGGAGTAATCGCAAATGGAGGACTCGTTCAGCGATTCGGGCGTCTCGGCATGCGGTATCCGCCAGACGGGCTCCTCCAGCAGCGAGTTCAGCACCTCCATGTCCAGCTTCTTGAGTCCGTCCCACAGGCTCTGCTGGGTCATCAGCATGTGCAGGCTGCGCATGTCCTCGGTGGTGCAGATGCGATAGTCCAGCTGGGGCAGCGGGGTCAGCCGGTTCACGAAGGTGAACTCATCGTTCGCGGCCCGCAGGCAGAAGCGGTTCTCCGTCCGATTGACGCCCAGTTGGAGCGGAGTCCGCTCGCTCACCTGCATCGCGACGCCAATGGAGTTGATGAAGTACCTCTTCACCCCGTTGCCGAACTGATGGATCTTGCTGTCGCCCGAGGCGTAGGGTGCGAAGTCGAAGTTGGCATAGCTGAGGGACCACTCCTGACCCTTGGTCACTCCGCCGCCGAACCACAGGCCGTTGTCCCGCTTCAGCTCGTAGCAGTCGGTGGGCAGGAGGCCCGGCGTCAAGGCCTGCCACTGCAGCGTGTAGCACCGGAAGACGCCCTTGTCCTCGAAGTTCAGATGCAGCCGCGCCACCCCGTTCCACTCGATGCACACGCTGCCGTCGCTCCGCCGGTGATCCTCCAGGCAGTGGAACGGAGCCGTGTCGAAGCCCAGCGTCACGCCCAGCTGGCCCGAGATCACCTCCTTGTCCTCGTGGCTCAGGATCCGGAAGATGCGGTCGTGCGAGTTGAACTTGATCTTCTGGAAGTAGCTCTTCGTGAGCATCTGCTGGTGGTAGGCCACATACGCATAGCCGATCTATAGGAAAAAGGATTTGATTATAATTATTGGAAAAATTGAATATTACATAAAAATATCTGCATATTGAGTGCAAAGATTCGTAGTACTTATTCGAATTAATTACAAAACATATTAAATTGTATGATTCAATTAAAAAATATTAGATTTTATTTTATTCGTATGTACTTTAAGTACTTTACGTCATTAAAGAAAAGAATTTCATGTTCAAATTAAAATTTTAAATATTTAAATTTACCTTTAATTTTCAAATGAAATATTAATAAAAACCACAATGGTTTAAAAACATAGCGAAAAATATTTAAATTTAATATGAAATGTTTGGACTTACTACGTATTTTTATCAGTTTTTAATATAATACCTTGAAATTGAAACAAATTTGAATAATGTTAAAGATGATGTAAAAGTCAAAAACAAATCATAATTTTAAAAAAATATTACCAATAAATTGTTATAAATCTTAGAGACCTACAAAATATTTTGAAAAATTAAAAACAAATATAGAAATGAATTTTTAATTATGGAGACTAATGCCAAGCAAAAAGCATTATAAATAAAGAAATATACCTACCTATACCTTTAAAATACCTACTACTACCGAAATAAACGATGAATGAACTTTAAAAGAATTTCCTCAAAGATTACATATCAGTAAGAAATATTTTAAAAGCCATCTCCAGTTTGGTAAGGAACTTTGTCAAAATATGACACTTTTCAAAGCTATTTTAAAATAAAAAGCTTTATGATAAAGGGCTCAAATGGAGGCTTAAGACTTCAACATCTATTTTTGAGAGCCCATACAATCCATTTGGACATAAAGCAAAAATATTTGAGCAGCCTTTATCAAAATGAACAAAGTACTTTTATCTCATGATTCTGGTTCAATGCCTTCAGTTCGTTTTTGACAAGTCTAAATCAGCCACTAAAACATCAAGCGAAACTACAAACTCATCGTCTTATTGATATTAAGAATTCCCTTTTGGAAATAATCTACAAATTATATTAAAAGCTCTTCACCATGCTTTGTGATCACTCATTATGCTGGTGATTTGAAACACCGAGTGATTGAATGAACAGATTGCTTACCAGAAAGATGATGATGAAAAACATGATGATAACGAATATCTTGATTTTATAGTCCTTGGTCTCCCGCTTCTTCTTTCTTATCAGTTGTGGAAACGCCTAGGAAGATTTTTTTTTTTGATTATTAAGTGACCTTTGAACTCTGCACTTAGAGAGCCAACTCACCTGCATCTTTTCGCGGAGTAAACTGGCCAGGGAATTGACACTCGTGATGGAGGCCTGATTGGAGGCCAGACTGTGGCTATCGAAGTCGCTGGCCAACATCTCCTTGCTGTTCAATCGCAGGGCGGGCAGAGGGGCAATCGAGGCACGTCTTCTACTTCGAAAACGATCGCTGCAAAAGAAAGAAATATTTATTTCAAATATTAATAAATTTCTTACAATCCAACACAATTTTGGAAAGAGTTTCCCACGCCTTAAAAATAAATAACAAATATCTATAGACTTATATCTTTGTATTATTGCTCCTATACATTTTTACAAAAGCAGATAATATCTATTTTATAGACACGATCATATTATTTTTTTCTGAGAATCAGCCGCTATTTGTCTCTTTGATACTCATAAAGTTCAACCAGCGATAGACCCTAAATTAATTTATGATACCGATAAGCAAAGCTGTAAAATATATTCTCAAGTCAAAAAAACTTTTTCAAAAATTAGACAAAAAAAGATGTATATCTTGGCGAATATTCATAGAAATATCCAAAGTAATCCAATATATCTTTTTGCGTGCAGAGCTTGCGACTTTGGTTTACAAAGTCCCAATAAGATAAGGGGGGAAATACTTGTACGAACGAGAAGATGCAACCGTATGCCATGGACCCTGAACTTGCAACGGCTTATCGCCCTTATCTTCCCCTTGCGGGCGGAAGACAGTCGTTAAGCCCACTTCTCGAGGCCCCAGATGAATTTATGTTTACATAACACACAGCACATACGAGTACAGCACACTTTATGCAAATCTCGCCGTAAACAAATCACAGAACCAAAAAATGGCAACGAAAAACACGAAAATCTGGGCAACTGATATTGTGCTCTATAATTATATATATGCACGGGTGTATATACTTGCTTGGCCTGATTTATTTACAGTTGATAAGCGGCTTGGCAGCTCTCAAAGTCGTAAACACTTCCCGGGGCCTATAGCCGATATACATATATATGGTATATATACTTATGTGCGGATAACGCGAATGCAGTTTGAATTGGGGATATAGATATACGGATGTTATCACGCCCAATCGCAATCATCAACTGAGCCGAGATTCGCTTATGTCGCCATAGCTCCAGATCTGTAGAGTCTGGGTCGCGCACTTTTGCTGGAGCTTCCTCTCCTCCAAATTAACTTATCATCCGCGAACAGATTGGAGACCCGTCGCAGTCTTGTCTCCGCCCGTAATGTGCTTAAGCACTTAAATTGCCCTCATCGCGTGTGTGTGTCGTGCCGGCAAAAGCCATATGACACGGGACTTTGGAGAGATCCCCAGAGTTCCACAAGTATTTTTTAAGTACAGCTGATATACCCGCTTTTATCACAAGTCTGAGTGACACAGGGGACTTGGTGAAATCTCACTGAGTTCCGCAGGTGTTTTCATACCCTTTTTTATCTTTGACTTTCGAGAGATCTCACAGAGTTCCACAAGTATTTTTAGGTATAGCTGATATACCCTTTTTATCAAAAATCTGAGTGACACAGAGAACTTGTGAGTAGCAAGGGAAATTTAAAAAAAATCTTACCCATTTATCAAAATTGTTAAACAGAGGTCTTTGGAGGGATTTCACAGACATAAACCCCTCTTAAAATTTTTTTTGAAAAACCATCTTACTTAGAAAAATCTCACAGAGTTCCAAAAGTAGTTATTATTAAATTATACACATTTTTTCAAAGAAAATCTGAATTCAATTAAGCATTATGCATGTATAAAACTGAACTGAAAAGATACAAACATTTTAGACAATAATACAATATTCCTAATACTTAACAAAGCTTCAAATAAATAACATTATTTTTTTATTGCTAACTAAATATTAGCTTTGAATTTTTTTTTGCATTTAAATTGTTTTAAAAATGCACTGCATCCTATTTTTTATACCTCGAAGTTGCTATGCTGACTTGTAATCACTCAAAAACTGAGAATGCAATTACTGATAACAAAACCCTCGACGAAAGTAATAAAACATATTAAAGTCGGCTGGTTTCAACTGCTTTAAATTGCCATGACACCAGATAATTAATCTAGTATTAAGTATATACATATGTACTGTAAATACATCAATTCTTTCAGCGGGATTTTCATTTCATTTTCAGTGTCATCTTTTGAATATGCAAAAGATTGAGCGCATGCGCAGCTTACAAAGAAAATCCCAAGACACACAGAAAATATTTATAATATTTATAAATATAAATATAAATATTTTTCTTGATACTTAACATATATATTTACATAAACATTGATCTGGTATTAAAATATTTACTATTTCGTGTGCTAACATCGATGTAACGCCCAGTGTTTTGGGGTTCTATCACTCTAAGTATTAATAACTGTTATTCGGCCAACACTTTGCTCGATTCCAAATGGGTAATCATAGGAATTTACAGCGCCACTCGATTCAAATTGCCGAGGCGAAAAGGGGAAAAGTCGAATGAAAATCGCAATTGAATTAGCATGGAAAGTGGGCAGTAACTGTAACCGATACACGGGGAATGGGGCGTTGGAAATCGGGCGTTAATATCGGGGGGAATGGGAATGTTGGGAAAGGCACGTTCCATTCGACGAAGTCGACGCCACAATTGAATTACTGTCGTTCGGAGACAAAAGGCAGCGGCTTTCAATTAATTAATCTAATTGCCCGATGAATCAAATGGGAAATGTGCCGAATGACAGCGTGAACTTAGATTAAATCATACTGGATGTTAGATGGAAAAGTAGCGAAGAATTTGGGTATCCTGTCGGCGCACTTCATCTTAAAGGATCTAAAGAGCGGCCATTTGAGTTAATCATCATTAAGATAGTTGACTCACTATATAACACGAATTCTATGGCATTACAACTTTTCTAACTACATGGGATAACAAGATAAATGATATATATAAAATATGTTCAGATATCACCCCCTAGTAGAAAATTCTAGATCCGCCACTGGCCTATAAGTTGACCTAATTATAATAATAATAATCATACAAAAGTATTACACAGAGAAAATTATACGACATTTTAGGTGCCGCTTTCTTGTAAAAATAAAAAATAAAATACAAAAAATACAAAAATAATAAAATAAAAATAAAAAAAAAAAACTTTTAAAAATCTAAAGTAAAATAAAAGTATGAAGCGTTTTACTTTCTAAAATGTTTCACCCCTGATTTTGAACCTTTAACTTTTGATAATTTTCTCTGTGTCCCAATCATTAAACAAACATCCAAATAATTATATGGCTAAAATAAAAGTTATCTAAATATTAAATATTAATATGTAATAAATAAAGATAGACTTAAAATTAAAACATAATTTTAAAAAACACACAATAGTTAAAAACGGAATAATAAAAAATTATGTCAATGAAAATGTAAACATTGAACTAACATTAAATATAATAGAAAACGGTACAAAAACAGTTATATTTTAAGTTTAAAAAATCATATAAAAAAGTTTAAAGCCTTTAGGTATTACTTTTTAGATTATACCACATTTGTTATTAATGGTATGGTATCCCTACTCAACACTCACCGGTGAACGGGTCTTTTGGCGTTCCCGAACTCGTCATCGCTGTCATCGTTGGCGCTGCTGGCGTTGGCGAAATTGATGGCCGTACCGCTGACGGCCTTATCCGGCGTATTCGCCGATGTCGTCGGCGCCGTAATGCCCGGAGTGCCTGGAGTGCCCAGGCTGGAGGCCGCATCGTCGGCTATCTAAAAACCAAAAACCAAAAAAAAACAGGAATTTATATTGCCAATATTCGCTTTTTTTTTAGTTTTCGTTACACTATCCAGCACACACTCCATACTATAGATAATGCCAACGGTAAACAATTGTAACTAGAAAGCAGAGAGTGTGGGATTTTGGAGGGGTATAATAATAATATATGGCGGATACACATACTGGATCGGTTCTGCTTGGGGTGCTGGGCTTTTGGCACCTGCCTGCACTTGGGCAAGGTGAGTACAATTAGCACAGAGGCGTTACCGCAGAGAACCTTGTCGATATGACCGCAAAACCCGGGCTAATAATGCCAGCCAGGTGAATAAGTACTTTATAGCACAGCCAGCCACACTTAGTACCTGCCTCATCCTTATCCAAATCCGCACTGATATCGAGTATTATATCGGTGTCTATATCCTTGTCCGGTGGCTGATCCTCACTGGGAACACTCGACAGGATAAACCGACTGTTGGGCGAGCTCATTTTGCGGCACTCAAAGGTATTATTTATGTATTCCTATGTATGTTTCCAATATTTTTGATAAGAAATCAATCTCACATTTCACAAAGTCACATAAAAAATTAATTACTTTTAGGATTAATATTATTTGATGATTTGAATCAATAAAATATATTTATTATTTATTTGTATTTCTTATTATAAAAAATAGGTCACCAATCCTAATTATTTTGATAGGTTTTTATTTAAATCATTTATTTGTATAATATTTCTCGGTATTATCAAGCCCAAAACATTCGAAAGAGGTCACCGATCCGAACTCTGTTAATGCCGCGATCGCACTGTTAACCGTTGATAATTGCTGGATTGCTATTGCCTGAATATTGTTTTTGAAGCCTCAATTTATGCGTTTTAATCGCTCCGCTCTCTGCGTCGACGTCGCTGCCTGCGTCGACGTCAAAGTCGGCAGCGCAGTCCGAGTGGGGCGTTGAGTGGGAATATTCACACCCACACTCAGAATAATCACAGCCAAGTTGACTCGACTCACAGAGCCGGGCGAAAAACCAGCGAGTGAGTGGGAATTTGATTTTGGTTTTGATAGAATTACCCGGCAGTCGTAAATTAATTGTGCTACCCTGATTGGTTATGTACCGCTTTAGCTTTAGCTTTTTAGCGCCGAGCGGTGGCGCTCGATTTAGCCTTTAATCGTGACGACTGGCCATAAATAAAGATACACTGATCGTTAAATATATTTACAAGTCAATTTGAACGGGTAAATATTTGTTAAAAAAAACTTAGCCCACTTAAACTTATTTTAAAAAATCACCAAATAATTTATATGAACAAAAAATTATTGTTTTTATTTTATATAAACATACATACATATAATATATTGATGTGTTCCCATTCTCTAACCGGTTGAAAGAAGCGTGAGCTAAACCGCTTCACATCCAGTTACCACCCGTTTCGACTGGGATATGTTCGGTTTATAAGAAAAAGTGTTTAAAAAAATACTAAATTGATATTCTTACTATAAAACGAACAAAAAACCATCAAATCAAAAAGAGGACATCCCTTTCAAGACTTATTTTTGCCGCGGCTTTATTAAATATTAAAAGTTTAGAAAACTTCTTTCACAACTGTAAAGAATTTAAATTACCATTGGGTTTTATTGTTTAAACTATTAACTATTTTAGCTTAATTTTCGTTTCTTTTAAACATAAAATAATTAATGTATTTACTTTTGATTATTTCAGTGCACTACAGTCCTCAAAAATGCCTGCCTCTTATTATTTTTTACAAAGCATTCAAGCAATTCACTTTGTTTAAAAGACAGAACAACTGGCTAATTAAATCTGAGTGGTGTGACATTTATTTCTACCTTTGAATATTTATTTAGTCTTCATTTGCTTAGCTTTTATAGCTTCAACAGCAGAAAAGTTTCTGCCATTAAAGAAGATGGAAAGCCATTGCATACTTTCAGGCAACCTCAGCAAAGACCACACTGCGTATGTGTGATTTTGTTTTTTGTGTGACACTTGATTGCTTAGGTACATCACACATACGCCGCATTGGCCTGACCACGCCCCTCCGCCCGCCCGACGGCTTATTTGCAGCTCTCTATAATTAGCGCAAGTCATACATCGCTTCTTTCTGACATCAGTAATGAGTTGTAGTGCTAACAAACCTACAAAATAATAGACATAATCTCCCACGGAAAAAATATTGGCAGCGCTAATAATTCAATTTGGATATTCTAGATGGGGTGGGGTTCGGACAATGTTAATATTTGTGGGAAATATCAGTGATCAATCACAATTGCATCACTTCGATTAATAAATATAGCTACCTATGGGCTTAAAAGCACATAATATACAAGAATTATACGATCTATAAACTAGTTTTCTGCCCAACTCGTTTTAATTTGTACAAAATTAAATTGTTTCAGATGATAACATCTTGTCGGCTTAAATGTTTATGCTAATGACGGAAGCTATGAATTCGTATTTGGAGCACCATGCATATATTAATGGTTATTTAATTTGATATATTATAATTTTTAATGGCTATTCAAAGCAGTATAATATTCTTTTACTGTAACCCAACTAATTTGTTGTATAACTAATGTGCTAAAATAATGTTGACCATTTGTACCTTAGGACCATCATGTGACTATTAACTGGATTTCGGGTTTTTGTCACATGTGGATTGTTTGCCAACTTCATATAATTAAAGCTCAATTAACGGTTGGATATTATTTTGGGGAACTTTCTGTAAATCGCCGAGAATCAGAGACTAGAGGCGATGACGCTTCGCTTAATTACGCATTGTATTTTAATTTCGAATGAGGCTTAACTGCTTAACTGGTTTGCTGCAATTAAATATTTCAAAAAAATACAACAAAAATTGTGAAAGAAAGAACGCTTTACGTTGGGTGTTCCGATTGTAACATACCCTCTACTTACAGAACTTTTAAAGCAGGGGCTTAACAAAAACCAATAAATAATGAACATTTTCTTTAAGAAAAAGTTATAAATGCAAAATTATTAGATATATTAATTGTTATTATTTATTTACCTTTGAAATCTTACAAGCATGTTTTAAAGCTCCCAAAAAAATGTTTTGCTGTTTAAGTTTCTATTATTATTAAGACTGACTGACTAGATTGACGGATTGTTTGTTTCTTGGTCAGCTCAAAAATCCTATTTTCAGTTTAGAAAAAAATGTATAAAATGGAACATAATTTTTACATATCCCACTATTCCATAAAATGCAGTTGAGAGATTATAAAAACACTAATTCCATCTGAGATCTATCAAGTACTTATGGAAACCAAAACCAAACTCACAATCTCCTCGTGCAGGGCGTCCTGTGGCTGCATCTGGTGTCGCAGACGCAGTGCCTCCAGGTCCAAGGCATTGATGCCCGATGGCATGGATATGGAGTTCCGTCGGAGTCCCGGGGCAAAGGCCTCCGGCGAGGGCGTCGGCGTCGGCGTCTCCGCCTCCGTCTCCGGTTCCTTTTCGTTGACCACCTTCAAGAGTGGCAGCTCCACATTGCGTCGCTCGCTGAGCGACTGCTTCCTGGGCATGGCCCCCAAAAGCTGTCGCTGCTCCGGCCTGGCCGATCTCCCGTCCACCCGCTCATCCTCATCCGTGTCCGCGTCCGCGAAGGCCAATTCCGGATGCTGGCCATTCAGCGCCTGCGCGGCTCCCGATTGCGAGGAGTGGGCCATTTCTCCGGCCGCTTCTGGTTTTTTTTCGTTTTCAGCGGCTGCGTTCCAAACGCGATCGCGTTCCACTGGCGAATGAAAAGGGTTGAGCGCCAACCGGAACCCCAAATCGCCGGCAGAGCGAAAGAGAGCGATGGAGAGGGCAAAAGAGGGGGAGAGGGAGAGGGACAGGGAGGGGGAGTGAGCGGAATACGCGGGCGGATTCGATTGCCATCGCTGTTTGCCTTTAATCAGCGCTTATCATCGGCCAGCGATAATCGCACACCGGCCAAAAAGAGGCGACAAAAATACTATATTTGGTTATATTTAGAGGTAATAAATATTAAATTTAAACATAGAGCAAAAACATAAGTTATGTTATCAAAGACGTATTTAATAACTGAGATCAAGTAGTTGAGATTTTTTTCAAATATTTGTGAAAAATATTATACATATGTATAATATAATATAATATAATTATGAAAAATATAGTATTTATAGGTAGTATCGAAATAATAATGATGGTAATAGTTATATACTATATTATTCACATTTATTTAAAATATATTAAATTCAAAATGTTTTTAGATTATTTTACCAAAAAACACCCCTTAGAAAAAATTGTTTTTAGTTTATTATTTTCAGAACTTATATTTTTCAAATAAAAATCAATTCAATAAAAAATCCTGTCATTATGATTTTCTTATTACTCTGATCTCAAGTCAGATTTTTCAGTGTATGTATTTTTAATCGTAGTGCACTGGTTACGCAGATATAGCTGATCCGCCCCCAACTCCCCCCTGGGACACCTTTTCGCAACTGCTGTTTGAACTCGGCGACTGTTGTCCTATTGATTCAGTTAATTAAATTCGCTTTCTTAACCATAAGCCCATTTCGTGGATCGCATTTGTTTGCCCAGCTAATTAGGCGGTAATCTCGCTCTCTCCCGCAAAATTCTCGACCTTGTTTCGGCAATAAGCGTAAATGAAATAAAAAAAGAATCAAACACAAAAATTAATCAACTGACAAAGTCAAGAGCGAAACTTGTTCGTCGGCCGATCTGATCGATTGAATCGAGCAGCGGCAACGAGCGGTTTTTAATAATTACATGTGTTACCTGATAAGGTAAACAAAACCAACCCAATCACCCACATCCATACACCCGAAACCCTCCCCATAAACAACTCCCCTGCTCGGAATAATAATCTCACGGGGCCCGGAATGGTACAACTAATTCGCAATATTGTTTAACAAATTACACTCATAAATTCTCTCGAAGTGGGCAAATATTTGACGATTGAGCTATATTTATGATCAACGCAACAAAAAAGGCAAGAAGAGGAGATGGCAGAGGTACTGGAATATCTGGAAAAAGCTAACGCTTCCGGTTAAATATCAGGAAATGTGAAGTTTTCATTTTAAGTATCATTTATGAAATATTATTTAATAATCATATTGTAAATTTTACTCTAAAATTTAAATTTTTATGCATTTTTTCATCTGTGTATTTATTTTTTAGCCAAGAAGTAGCCTTAAATAATATTTATAAAATTTGTATGTGTTTTCCTTATATTATAAGAACTGATCAATATTTTTTCAAATTGAAACATTATTTTAAAAATATCAATTTTACTATAGCCAATGTGCACTGTACCGAAGCAACAACGTACAAAGGCAATCAGACAGAATCACATATTCGAACCGGCAATAAAACGATTTAGTGAAACAAAAAAACCGGCATAAACATTTAACTTTTACAGCTCCTGATAAAAACCACTACAGTCGTGCTAAAAACAGGTACCCAAATAACTTATCTGAAAAATTGGTAAAATGTATTTTTTGATATAGAAGACAAAAAGAAGCGTAATGAATATCTTTAAGAAGGCTATTTGTTCGTGTTTTAAATAAGGTGATTTCAATTTTACTAAAGAATTTTACAAAAGTTTTCCGAAAGGCAGCTTTAAATTGCGTGATGGGTTCTTAAGTGCAAATCAATTTCTTTTAATTCTAATATTAATCGTATATTAAGAGGTTTCACTGTTTCACGTGAAAAGCCACTAGGCTAACACTCTACCAACAGATGTAAATGCGAATTGCGAAAATCCACTTCGATTGCGAATTAATAAACACTTATACGCCGTGAAGCGATGCCCGAGTTGAGAATTAATGAACCCAGATAATTGAAATTCAGCTCGCGATTCAAAGTCACCACCAAAGTTGGTCAACTCTCGAAAAATGTGCGAATATTATCAATAAGTTTGAATTATATTTATTTGTGGCACTTACAGCGTTTAAGGTGAATTTTCGATGATTTCATTGGTTTTTTCCCACAATTTCTTATGGGGAATTTCTAGACATTTTTTTGTAACCTGTAAAAAAAGAACCAGAGATATACAAACCAGGATCTGCCATAAACCATCAATTAAATACAAGAAAATGTTTGCTATTCGTCTGCAGACTATGTAAAATGAAGTACCTAACTTTAAATTAATTTATCAAAAAGTATTTAAATTATGCACTTCAAATACTTTTCTTATGTAATGAAAATAATAGCATCTAAAATTTTACATAGTCTGATTATTATCGACTTAAAACACCGCCGTCGCACAAGATATTTTTTAAGTAATTTTGAAAAGGGGAAAAATGCAATTTGTTTTTATTACTTTTGTTTTCAATAAATTTGTTAAATTTGTTCATTTAGTTTAGTTGTACACTTAAACATTTGATGATTTTTCCAGTTCTTATACGCTTTTAATTTTATTTTTAATTTGTCGTTTTGCTTGTTTTTGCCGCGTTTTGGTTGTCGTATTAAATGTGTAAGAAAACATCGATAATTATTTTCGTATTTATTTTTGGGAATGTATCTTTTTGTTAGCGTATATATTTTTTCGATATATTTTTCTTCTAGCTGTCTTCGCGGTCCCCGAGACGCCCAACATCTTTTGTTTTGCTCAACAGTCACGTGACACAGAAACAAAAAAAAACAATAATCAAATAAATAACGACAGAGCGGAGTTAGTTGTATAGTATTATTAATTATTATATGGAATACACACAAATCTAAAGTAAGCGCTTGCTACATGTAAATGGCCAAAAAGAGACAAACAAAAAAAAAGACTAAGTAAGAGTAAACATAATTTTAAATTCACATTATTGTAGGACTATAACTAAACATAATAAATACATTACGTAGACTACGCACATTGAGAGATTAACAAATCCAATACAGATACGAAAGAGATATGGAATCCATTAAATAATATAATCGTAATAAAATTAATCGTAATAATTGTGTAAATTGTAAATATCACAAGCAGACGTCACTTGCATCGTTGATAAATGTATGCCTATATGCCATTCTATAAGTATGCGGGTGTGTAATTATGTTCTGCCTTAAATCGTGTGAAAATGTTTCTTGTTTTTTGTTTTGTTGTTTTTTTTGTGATTTTTGTGGATTTTTGACGTGAAAGAAAGCTCGGTTTTCCACCGCCATTTTCGTTATGTCGCTCTCTCTCTTTCTGTTGCCCGCCTGCCGTCTCTTTCTAGGTTAATTTTTGAGTTCGCTTTTGAGTTTTGTTGAGTTTTGAGTCTCGTTTTCGCATTTGTTCAATAACTATTAACGTTACCTTAAATTTAACTAACAATTTCTATAGAAAGTTATCTGTTTTTCGAATGAGTACAATATTTTCAACATTTCATCGCTTTAGTTTTTAGTTATCTGTTAAGTTTATATTGTTTCGTTTAGCATTTGCATTTGCTTGTTGCCAACCCGCATTTCTATTTCGTTCACTCTTGGCTGACTTTCTGATTTCGGTTTCGGTTTCGGTTTCTTGCGTTCAGTTGAGTTTGTTTCTAGGCCTTCCTACGTAGTACGTACATACAAATAAATAAATGATCAATGCTTCTTGATTTGTTTGCTAAACATTTATGTATATGTATATATATATGATGTATATTTGTGTATAATTAAAATTGACTTTTTACAATTTACTCTTCATAGATTTCCTTTTAGCCGCTGCTTTCCTATGAGCAAAATATACAAACAAAAACGGAACAAAGGGTGTTTGGAGAATTATGAATTAAATATTACGCTGAGGTTGGCTTAAATATATTCTTCTATATATTTTTTTCTTTTTCTTTATAATGTATGCGTGTCTGTGAGTTGTGTGTATATATATTTATATATATATATATATATTGTATAATGAGAATCGTCGGTTCTGCTTGATCTAAATTGGTGCCTGTGTTTTTGCTCTATGTGCTAAGTGCCGAAAACATTTGAAACATTTTTGTTGCTGCTGTTAACATTTTCCAACTCCATCCCATCCGCATCCCAAATTGGAGCGCCGAGAGCCAAGGCGATTGCAATTGCTTGTCAATGTACAAATTATATAAATGTATATATATCAGTGCCAAATATACTTTACAATATATATGGATGAGGCTTAGGTGCAGCAGTGGGCAAGAGCACGAATCTGAATCCACAGATTCCGGAGCCCTCGAAAGCTGGCCGACCAACTGAGCAGCCGGATTATGGCAAGCTAGCCGAAGGAGGTGTGGTTGTGGTGTTGGTTTAGAAGCGGTGAGGTCAACGAATGGCGGAACAAATGGTTCATCCACCGACCCACTAACGAACAATGTGCAATGCCTCGGCCCGCCTGGTGATGTTCGGTATGCTACTGTGTTGTTTTATCTGTGCTTCCTGCCGTCGACGCCGCCTTTGCTGCTCCTCCTTCTGCTCCTTCTGCTCCACTGGCTCCGGCTCCTCGTGCTCCTTCTGCAGCGTCTTCCGCCTTCCCTAGTCGCCGCTGTCGTCCCATTTGCGCTCCTCCATGATGCGATCAAAGCAGTCCGCAAGGAATGCATGCTGTAGGATGGAAGACAACATTAATTAAATGCATTTCATTTGGGGTGTGGCATGGATTTGTGGTTTATATGGTGCGCAGCTGACCTCCTCACTAATCAACCCGGCAATTAAGCAAAGCCACATTTGACTATGGAATGTGTCTGTGTGTTTGATTCCGCACAAAATTAATTATCTGCATTTGTAATTAACCCAAAAACTTATTGTAGCCAGTTGTGAGTTGCTTGATTTAACGACTATTAGCTTTTGAATTAATAATAAATACTTTTAGACATCGCCTGGGCTTATTTATATAAGTTAAGAGCCATAAAAACCACGGAAAAGGGTTTACAAACTAATCTAGAGTTAAGCTGCGCACTATATTCGAGTTCTTAACGATCCGACATACATATGGCGTGTAGACTTTAACCCAACGCGCTGGCTTATCTGGACGATTGTACTGAAAGCAGAATGACATGGACTCCTCGTCGCTCTCGTAGCGCGTGATGCTATCCCAGGTCAGCTCGACCATTTGCGCCTCCAGCGAGCCATCCTCACGGCAGGCGTGTAGTCGAAAGCTCTTCATGCCTGTCAAGAAATCAGAGTTATTTAGAGTGAAGGCTATAATTAAATAAAAGAGGCAACGAAAACCACTTAAAAGGCATTGTTAAGTTTGGTTCTTAAATCCCTAGGCTCGCAAAAGAGTTTATAAAATTTAAAATATATCAAATATACATTTCTGGCATTTCCAAGAGAACAATCAACATTATTTTTTTGGTTTTTTTTGGAGCTTTATCTCGAATAGTTTTAGAGACCGAAATGGCCTGTTAAATTTAGGGAACAAATTTTTCAATATTTGTTGCCTTATCTGGAATATTTATTATAGGAATTTATGGGCCCATCGAGCTTGTGAAATTTAATTTAAATTCACTATGAAAGGCTCCAGCCTTATCTTACATATTTATACCCGTTACTCGTAGAGTGAAAGGGTATATTGTATTCGTGCAAAAGTATGTAACAGCTAGAAGGAAGCGTTTCCGACCCCATAAAGTATATATATTCTTGATCAGGATCACTAGCCGAGTCGATATAGCCATGTCCGTCTGTCCGTCTGTCTGTCTGTCTGTCCGTATGAACGCTGAGATCTCGGAAACTATAAAAGCTAGGAGATTGACATTTTGCATGCAGATTCTAGGAGCTCCTACGCAGCGCAAGTTTGTTTCAAAATGGTGCCACGCCTCCTCTAACGCCCACAATACTTAATATACGATTTTAAAAATTTAAATATTTCGGAAAAGTATAAATGCAGTTTTGTTGTGTTTATCAATACCTATCGAAATGTAGAAGAAATTTTTTAAATCGGACCATTCGTTTAAAACTTATGCCTGATCAAAGTTTTTATATCCCTCGCACTCCCTTTAGCTGAGTTACGTTTATTAAATAGTCGGGACACCAACCCGACTACAGAGTTCGCACTCCCTTTAGCTGAGTGACGGGTATTAGATAGTCGGGACACCAACCCGACTATAGCGTTCTCTCTTGTTTTCATAAGAATTTATTACAAATTTGTTGAGCCTTTCAAAATGGTTTCGATTAAACAAACAAGGCCCGCAATCACTCACCCACGGCGGGCACCACGTGTCCCTCCTTGCGACTATCACAGGAGCAGTGGGGGAAGACAACGTCCCCGTATCCTGGCAGTGTGCGGGCCAAGGCCAGATAGTCGCCGGCCTTTTTGGCGTCCTGCAGCGCCTTCAGCTCGTACAGGCGGCCATCGGCCCGGATGTTGCCGCGATTCACCTCGTCGACCGCCTGATAGAAGACAAACCGGCCAGCCTGTTCGCCGTCCGGCAGCGTCAGCTCCTTGGCCACCGAGAAGAGCCAGCGACGGACGCACAGGCAGGTGGATGAGGCGGTACTGTAGTTCTGCACGTACAACTGATGGGGTATCTCGTGCGGCTGCAGCTTTCGCTCGAAATTGTACTCGACTATTTCGAACAGGTAGAAATACTGCTGCGTGTAGGCGGTGAGATTGGCGCGCTGCACCAGAATCTCCCACACCACCTGGGCATTGGAGGACTTCTTCACCGACACGGTGCTCACTTCGTGATCGGGCAGCATCACCTTGATGTCCACCGGCGAGGCGGATATATCGTCCTCGGTGTCGGTGAGGAAGTCCTGCACAGCATCGCTCTCGGCAATCACCCGCACCGCGCACACCTTCTCCAGATATTGCTCCAGGCCGCGGCGCCTCGTGTCCAACTGCTGTTCGCTCAGCTGGAAGGGCCACTTGCCGGGCAGCTTGGGGAAGTTGAAGCCGGAGAACTCCTTGCGCAGCAGCGAGTGCAGGTTGGCGAACTCCCGATAGCGACGCGAGCACAGCTGCCTGCCGGCCATGTGTATATTGAAGACGATGTACCGCTCGCCATTCCGGTTCACAATCCCATAGTCGGGTATGCTGAAAATACAAAATCAATCATTCTGCTGGGCTCATTTCCTGGACAGGGGGATCTCACCTTATGGGCAGCGAGCGTTTGTCCGAGTAATCAATGTAGGAGTAGCCGCTCTGATCCTCCTGCGGCTCCAGTCGATCGGCCTCCTAAAAATAGATTAAAAGAGATTCAAGCGGAATTAATACATATTGCAATTGGAAATATTTTATACAATTTTTTGTTTATCCAAAGATATATATTTTAAATAAATAGTCTAAGAATAAGGACTTTTTTGGAAAGCAGACAAAATGTTAATATATTTAATAAGCACAAAAGCCCTTGTTTCGAGGGATATATTTATATTAAGTATATTAATATAGATTAAATAGGAAAAACTGTAAATTGCATTTAGGAATTTTTTATTCAAGTTTTTTAATATTTTTATTTTTAAAATATTCAGTGAACAAAGTAAACCTTTTTCCAAGGGATATATAATTTTGTATTAAATAGATTAATATATATTTAAATGGAATTCCAGTATATTGCATTAATATATATTTTTTACTAGTTCTTATTATATTTTAATTTTAATAGTTAATTTTGAAATATAGATTTCATCAGAATAATGACAATTTTAAAACTTTCTGTGAACCTGAAAAACCTTATTCCAAGGGATATATATCTGTACTTTCACTCACCTGCTGTGTCACCGATATCACCGTCAGAGTTAGGCAGTCGCCTCCCGATTTGATCAGATCCACGACCTGTTTGTGTGTTGCTCCCTCCACGCTGACGCCATTTCTGCAAAAGAATAGAGAAAAGTGTTAAAATGTATTTCTTCATGATATGATATGATAAGATAATAATAATTTAATAATGTAATATTGGATCTTTAGCGAAAACCGACCGAAGACAGCGTTTCTCTAAAGCTGTCAACTGGGCAAACTGAACGGAATGAAAAGGCAGCATTTTGCCGGTTATTGAAAATCAAGAATGGAATAGATTCTGAACGATCGTCGCAGGCGAATTAAAGGCGTTGCCATCGACCGCAGATCAATTTAAGCGAAAATAATAACACTGGGAGCCCAGAGATAGCGGCGATAATGGATGCATTGACATCGGTGCAGCGTTGATAAGACGACGACTCTGGACAGTCAGCCGATTGGATTCGATTCGGGTCAAGTGGAACCACGTATCGTATCTATCTAGGATCGTAGCTCTCGACTGAACTTGAAGGCAGTGAAAAAGATAAGGAGAACAAATTGAATTTAATAAGCTTTTGTTAGTAATTAGATGTTTTACGAATTACAAAGGAAACAAAATAAATGTTGGTACACCCAACAAAATACTTTATATGAACGATGATCGGTTTGATGGTATATGGTATCAGTTTTGACATGATATGCTCGAAATGTATCTTTCTCCCCCCCACTCATGTAACTTTAATTGCTATTCACCTCTATTTTGAATTGAGAGAATAAATATAAATACCAGAAAATTACCATGCGCATATCGATTTGATCTCGGAGTGTTTTTGTGTGTATATTATCAACACACAAAAAAAACTTGGTAAAATTAACCAAGTTAATTGTTAAACAATTCTAACAATCAAATAGTTACTTTCACAACAACAAATACACACAGTTAGCAAAGACACACACCTATTTAATTGGTAGAATTGACCATTTTTGTGGTTGGGGACTGTTTGACAATTAACTTGGTTAATTTTACCAAGTTTTTTTTGTGTGTAAGTATCCTATTTAAATAAATTATAAAAAATAGTGGAGAAATATATATTGCACTGCCTACAGAGAGTACAGGAAAATCAATTCAATTAAGTGGGTGCCTGGCGAATGAAATTGGAACGACAACAAGTAGCACAAATGTTATTTACACGACCAAGAATCATATTAAGTGAAATCAAGTTGATAGCAATAAAAAGGGAACAACGAATGGCCTTTGATAAGCGCAAAGTATCCAACAGTCCACACCCACACCCACACCCACATTCACATCCACAACACCCACATCTACATTCACATCCATTCATCGAGTTCCTCCACTTTGCCGGTGGAGTTTGTGTCGTCGTCTTTCCGGTTTGCAATTTGCCATCCGTGCCATCCGAGAGTAAGTAAAGTAAAGTAAATAAAATGAAAATAAATAAATAAATCGCAGCAGATATGGCCACAATGTGACGCACTGTGGAGGAACGCTTGAAAAGCTCCAGAGGGCCTCGCAGCGTGACTCACATGGCGATATGTCAGAAATCAGAAATCCAGAAATCAGAAATCCAGAAATCCAGAAATCAGAAATCCAGAAATCAGGGGGACCAGGCATACCATAATACTGGATGGATACCATCTCGTTTAGTTGTCGATTAGGTGGTTGTGTGGGGAAGTGGAGGAGGCGATTCAGTGCAGGAGACAGGCGCAGACAGCTGAAAGCCTGAAACTGAATCTCAATCTCAATCTGCAACTAAAACCAAGACGAGACTACTCCGGAAACCTGTTTGCAAGCCAGCCACTCGGTAAAAATAGTTAAAAAAAGCAAAATACAAACACAGATACAAAGCTAAACAAAAAAACAACAACGTCGAGAGAGAAACACAAAGCTATCTATGCATTTATTTATAGGCAAATGCAAATGCCTTTCCCTCTTAATTGTGTCCGACAATATGCGGCGAATGTTTTCTTGTTTAACGAGAGACTATATCATTTTTCCCCTGATTGTTGGAGTTTTAATTTGCGGCATTTGAGCTATCTTTAACAGCATATTTGTGGGTGTGAATAAAGCTGAATAGACGGGCAAAAAAAAAAAAGGAAGGAGGCAAGAAGAGCTTGTAAATTGACGCACAGTGGGACAAGGTGGCGCCGCACAGTGGGGCGGCCACCCACAAAATGTGACATGTGAAACAACATCTGGGGGCGTTGTGGCTTGCAATATTATTACTACCAGCTCCTGAGGGCATTCTCATATCGATTGATTTTTACTTGGCCCACGAGAACATTTTTAATTGTTTAAACAGGGTGAAAACCAAAGGGAAAAAGAAATAAATAATTCCCAGTCATAAATAATTTGTAGCTAGGACTTTGAGTTTAATGTTTTTCTGGAATATTTAAGATTTCAAATCATAGTACTTTAATTACATTTTTTTAACTATTTTTAAAAATGTGAAAACCTATAAAAAAAAAATTTTTTCTAAAAATTTTATGTAGACAACCTACCTTCTTACAGGGTATTTTTAAAACTATTAACCTACAAAAAAAATTGCTGGAATTTTAATAGACAAAAAAATTCTAGAATCCCCACCTTCTTACAGGGTATCTCGAAAGTTGATAGGCCAAAAGCAACTGTCTTGGGCAAATACTAATGCGATTTCTATATTCATTTCGGTCAATGTTTATTCGCGATTTGTGTGCTTTCCTCCAGCACTAATTGGACATGGTAATGCGACTGTGCGGTGGCATATATAGTATGGGATATATGGGGTATGGGCCATTACGGGGAATGCAATTGTTTAAGCTGAGCAAATCGAATAAATATTTGCTAGACACGACGTACAAATAATAAAATCGAAGAAAATGTTTATACAAAGATTCTTAATAGTTGCGGCCCAGATGAAAATATAATTCGCACATATATAGGCTATATGGAGTGGATTTAAATATCTAAAAATATGCCGAGAAATGTGGAGAGGAAAATAATAATATATTTGTATCTGTATCTATCTGTAGGAGAATGAATATATCCCCCTGGATTCGCAATCAGCGAACAAAGCTCTGGCTGCAGTCTGCACTCGATGTGTATATTTAATTTACCTTGGACATCACGTACTCGTCGCTACTTGCAAGTGAAATGTAATTCCATTAACGGGAATGGAAATCGAAAATTAATTAAGCCCGAACAGGAATCCGTTGGAGGACTTGACATGAGTGCTTAACAAGTGTCCTTCCATTGCTTAATTCTCGTTTTCTGTTTCTGTTTGATGTGTTTCCCTTCTCTACACCTAACCCTCTGAATTAAACTCGAAATCGTTCCCGTCCCCGTCCCGTTTCCCTTTCCCTTTCCCATTTTCCCCGTCATGTTTATTTCTGGCTTAGTTTAGTCCGAATGAAACCGAAAAGTGAAACCTGAAAACATGAAAACCTGAAACCGCCACCGAACTCTAGGAAATGCGGAAATGTGGGCCAGCCAGAGCCAGGCAACCAAGCCGAAACAACAAAAACAAAAACAAAAGCAACGACGACCACATCGACATCGCACTCCCCATTCCATCCAATCCAAGTCCATCCAGTGACGTAAATCTATTGATTATTGTCGGGGCATATGCCACAAACCAGCAACAACAACAACAACAATGGTAACAACATTGACACAGAACCAAACCGCAAACACAAATTCGTGGCAGCATAAAAAAAAACATACAGGACGACTTGAAGGAAAAGGTGTCGATTTAACAATACCCAATATTAAATATTACATTTATTTTGGGAAATAAAAAAAAACCTACTGTTAAAACCTACGAATAATTCTTGAATTTCGGTTTTTGATTTCAGTTTCGTATGTCAAACCGTTTTCTCAACACTGTCAACTTCCAGAAAAAAAAGGCCTTCATTTTATAGTTATAGTTAGATAAATAAAAGTCTTTCTTGTGTTATCACCTTAAAATAAATGGTTTGGGATTTATTTTTGTATTATTCATTCGTTTTTAAGATTTTAAGACTTTATTTAAAACTACAAATAATTGCTGAATTTTGGTTTTTTGGTTTCAAATTTTTAGGTTGGTTTCATCCTCTAAAAAAAATACTCCTATTTTATAAGTACACTTTAATAAGCTTTGTTTGACCCCTACACACGTGGGTAGCACACAAGTTCAAATAAATTGTAAAAAATTCTGTAACTCGAGCTCCTTGTAGGTGGTGCAGTTCATATGGTTCGGCAAAGACGTTTATATGTGCTGGCTACAAATCAGCTAATGACCCTTCAATAACTCAAGCCATATGCCACAAAAACATTCGACCCGTGTGTGTGTGTGTGTGGCAAGTTTGAGTTGGGAAATTGTCTGCCACTTGCGTGTTTAAAGGCTTCTTAACACTCAATTTAGTTTCGGCCCGAGAAGATGAACTTTAAATTGTTTGCTTAAACTTGTACATTCGAAAAACCTATATACTACGTACATATTTGTGAAGGGAAAATACCTTGGGAGTAATAGGATGAAAGCGCAGGAGTTGGAAAAAAAAGCGTACAGATAAAAGAGGGGAAAAAAAGTGAAGGAAATTTCCGGCTCAAGATGCAATTGTTCCTCTTGGTTTCAATCAAGTTTCTTTTTTTTTTATTGTTTGCAATACCTGCAAAGTTGTTCTCGGTATTCTTTGGTTGGAATTTTTCGTGTATCTTGATATACACTGGAAGAAATTTGAATAAAAACCGATGATATAAGTTGTATAAGTAAGTAGTTTTATATTTTGTTTTACAAAAGTTATGAATGTCACGTATTTTCTTTTACTTTCCAGTTTTATTTAATTGTTTCCATTTTTAAATATGCCTTTTTGCGTTGGCAGGGCGGTTGGGGATTTTTTTTTAACGAGTAGTGCTAAGAAGGCGAAACGAAAGGCAAGCTGAAAATAGTTCATAATCCCCATTGATCGAATCCCACAACCTTAGAACAACGCCACCCACGACCTCCCAGTCGCAAGTACAATGCTGAGTGCACTGAGAGATGGCCAAGTGCAAGGCGACGTGCACAAAAGATTCAGTTGGAATACATGTATGTACATATGTGGGGGGTCCTTGGGGTCCTCAATTATGTCATGTTACCCCGGAGTATCCGTTCAGTTTCCTGTTTTCATCGAGCGATGTCTCAAAAGGCCGCTGTTAAAGGGTTCGGCTAGTCATCAGACCCTCTTCACGATTAATCCTGAACCCAACGAGGGTCAACGAACCCATCCCCCCTTCGTTCTCGAACATCCAACAGTCGAGCAGGGACAATGGGATACTTGACAAATGCAAGTTCACGTTTGAAGTGCACATATTTGGTTGTCCCATTAAATCAGCCGAAAAGTTCAACAACTTACAGCTTTATCATCGGGCTGGTTAGTCGAAAACTAAGTGACTGCCTAAGCGACCTAAGTAATTGATGGCCCATTTTCTCGTTGAAATGAATTACGCTTCATGTATGAGTTAATTCAGTCAACAACAAAGTTCTCAACGTAGCAAACACAAATTGTCCAAGGAATTTATTTATTCAATTTAAATGGACAACAAAGCATTGCAAAGTTGGGGGGTGTGAAACTTTCTCCGCTGCAATGTGGGTTAAATTCTCAGGCAACAGGCAAATTGTGTGTTTTCTTTTGCCAAAGTTTATTATTTTTAATTGCCCAATGTGTGTAAAGTGAGGGCAAAAATCAACATTAAATTGATTAGATTACATTTCAAGTTTATTCCACATCATCAAGGCAATTAAAATGGACAAAACAAATGGCTGCAGAATGATGTTTTGAGCACTTAGGCAAACGATTAAGGGGACGTATTTAAAAATAATCACTAAACTGATTGATAAACTGTCCTTAAAATACGACCAAATCTTTACAGATTTTCTAAAAGTGTAAATTCCATTTTGTAGTGCTTATTAATACCCATTGAAACCTAAAAGAAAATTTTAAAATTGGACCATTCATTAAAAAGTTATGAGCAAATAATGCATTTTCACATAGGTGGCGCTTCGGTGCTTGCATATCTTTATCTCTCTCACACACAGTAACAGGTTTTTGATAGTCAAGGTACTTTACTATAGCGTTCTCTTTATGATCTAGTTCATTTTCTTTGGGTTCTCAAACTTCTAAAACCAGTCAGCACTCGAGGAGTGCAATCTTCCGCACCTCTTTTGGGAGCCACAAAGAAATACCCATTTCGAAAACTTATCCGGACCAATCAGTGCGAACTTGGAACCACCACTTGAGATTCAAAGGCTAATCTAATCGTATACACCACGTATAATACCACTGGTTCTTTGTCCGCACCAGTTTGTCCGGCAATTTGAAACCGATTAGAACGATGGCCGGGAAGCGACGAACCCAACTGCCATTCCTTGTGGCATGTGGCCTACTCATCCTGGGACTGGCTGTGGTCGACTCCCTGGAATGCTATGCCTGCGATTCGGCCGAGGATGCGGAATGCGCCACTCGACCCGGCCAACAGCTGGAGGTGGAGGAGTGCTCCCAGGCCAGCGACGAGTGCGTCACCTCCATATCGGCGGGCCTCACACGACGCGGCTGCCTGGCGCGTCTCTATCCCAATGGCTATTGTGCCGCTCCATGTGACCGTTGCAATACGAGCCTTTGCAATCGGCACGTTTATCCCACGGATCGTTTGCGTTGCTATCAGTGCAGCGGATCGGACTGCATCGATGTGACCACTCGACCGCAGTACCTGTTGCCGTGTCCGATTTATCGCGAGGATGATCGCTGCTACACGAACGTAGTCCACTTGTCCAATACCCTGCGTGGCTGTGAGTACACCAATCTACCGACCACCTGTCCGCATGTCTGCCTCAAGTGCAACTACAATGGCTGCAATGTGGAGAAGACCGTCACGGAATCGCGTTGTCTCCAGTGCACCCACAATCGATTGGCTCCGAATCCCGATTGCCTGAGGGATCAGGCGGAAGGGGATGAGGAGGAGGAGGAGCCGAAGTGCTCGCTGGACAACACAACTGTCACTCATTGCGTTAACAAGGTGATGTACGGACATCGGGAGAACTGCTTTAGCTATCGGAACACCCAGACGGAGGTCCTTCAGAGGGGCTGCTCCACGGCCATGGGTTTCTATCCCACCGGCGAGTTGAGCGAATGCCACGGCGAATTCTGTAATGCCAACTGCCAGGATATTGTCTGTGCCGCCTGCAATTCCACCGCGGATCCTGGCTGTCGAGCGGGCCGGAATTTGCCAACGGAAAAGTGCGCAGCTGGCACCACGGCCTGCTATTCCTGCGAGCAAGGTTAGGGTGAGTGGGTGAATCTGGTCAATGAATACCCATCGAAAGACCCCACTGAAACGATAAATAAAAAGTTCGAAACAAAAAGCATCGCTTGAAAGAGTTTTAGTCAGTTGGAAACCAAAATTCAAGTCATTGTCGCAGTTGGAATCACTTATTTGGGATTTTCTTTGGCTATTCTAAAACTATAAAATAGGGACTCATAAAAATGGCGAGTTTAATAGATAGCAAAAACGGTTGGACAAAGAAATCTAAAAAAAAAACCGAAATTCGAAAATAATATTCAAAACAATTTTGATCTCTAAAATATATTTTTTTTAATTTGTAAAAGTTTTTAATTTATCAAAAATTAAAAAAATTATTTTTTTTTTGCAGATACCTTCCTGCGACGTGGCTGTGCGGATGCCAATTTTGCACCTGCTGGCCTGGGCGACAGTTGCCAATTGTGCCGTGATTCTGATTCGTGCAATCGCTACTCCGTCCGGAGTTGCTATCGCTGCAATGCCCAGGATCAGGACACGGACTGTGCGGCCATGGACCTGCCCTCGGCGATGACGACCAGTAATTGCTCCAGCCCGACGGAGCTGTGCGTCAGCACGGTGGTCAGTCGGCTGGACGGGATCTATACGGTGCGGGGATGCGAGGGCCAGGTGCCGGAGTGCTCCGCCAATGATCCGTACTGTGTCCGGTGTAACGGAAGTCGGTGCAACGATGCACCAACTCTTTGGCGGCAGACGCAACTCGATTTGGCTACGGATCGCGATGACTTGTCGGATAACTGGTGGTCACTACTGCAGTACTGGTGGTCCAGAAAACTTCGATAATAATTGTAGTAAAATATTCCAAGGCAATAAAGTGTACTGATAACTGTTTCGGGGGCGTGGCAAGGGGGCGGATCGATACGCTTAGCGGCAGTGACGCCCCCGTAAAATACAACAAAATCACTCGGATAACCAAGTTCATCCAAATTAACGATTCTAAAAACATTTAAAAAAAATTTTTTTTGGAGTGATCTCTTAGAAATTTTGCAATCTCTTATAAAGGCGTCTAAAAGTTTTAAAGGCTTTATCTATTGTAATACTTTGTATCTAATATGTACATATATTGAAATAGGTTTCTTGATTAAAACTTTATAAAGAAGCCATAGATCACGTAGGTACCAACATTTCTTTCTTAAACTTTCCAAATTTCAAAAGCAATTGGTTGTAAATGTTTATTACCCAGAAAGACTTGAAGCCAGTTTGCTTTTATATATTCATAATGCTAGTCAAATTTTAGCAAATTTGTATCTCTTTTATTATCCAGTAAAGTAAAAAAAAAGAAATAAATTAACGGGATTTAAGCGCTGGGTTCCAGTTGAAAACTGGTTCGCAAAAGGCGGAAACCAAATGCAAATTTGTTTGCTTTTGCTTTCTGCTTTTTGCTTGCCCTCTGCAGTTTGTGCTTTTTTGTTGCTTTTGCTTTGCTTCTGCTTTTGTTAGCTCACGCGCAGCCGAATTATGTCGTTGTTGTTGTTGTTGTTATTTTCGCTGATAATGAAATGATGGGCACTGCAAATAGCAACAACAACCACAACAAGCCGCATAATAGACAAGCACGCCCCCCGCCACCGCCCCTTTTTGCACGTCACACATTCTGTTTGCAGTTCGGGGAAAAGTGTGGAAAATTTGCGAGTTTTTCGTTGCCGACGAGCGAAGGTGACGATGATAATTAAGTTGTTGTTGCTCGTCGAGCGACGAAACTTTAGCAAAATTTATTAATTGAATTTCATCCCGAAACGAGTAGATAGATAGTGGGTGCAATAAGCTAGAAAGAGAGAGCGAGACCGCACCCACGTTGAAAATGGAATGAAACTACAAGAGTAACAAAGTACAGGGAGCACTCATTTACCGTAAGTTTGATGGGATTTAATAATTGATTCATATATAGTTAATAAATAGGAACCCTAATATGTTAAACCAAAAACCCCTTTAATCTATATACATTTTAAAAGTTATACTGGTTCACTGTGTCGAGTGTTTACTGTAGATGAGTAACGAAATAAAATAAAATGATTGATGGACGGACAGCCTTGAAAGTGAAGAAAGGGAAAGACTGAGCGAGAGAGGGGGGAAGAGCGAGAAGGACGGAGGATGCCGTCCACTGATAACGGGTATCGAAACTAAAATGTCAAAGATGCTAAACAAAAGCTTTTCTAGACAGAGACACAAACTACTGGCAAATACCAGAGTGAATGAAACAATGCAAAAAGAAATAAGAAAGGAAGCTATAGCTTCGGTCAGCCGAAGCTAATATACCCTTGCAGATCATTCATTTCATTTTGACATTATTTTTTCTATCCTTCTTATGCCAGCTATACAATATTGTCGTCCGATTTTTGTTTCATTTGATTCGAAATTCGTAAATTTTAAAAAATGATATGTTCTAGAGTAGAAAAGAATACAATAAAAACAAAAGAAACTACAATTTATTTCCTATTGTTTTCCCATTAATTTTTCGATCGTTCCTATTACAGCTATATGATATAGTCGTCCGATTTTTTTACCATTTAATTCGAAATTCAAAAATATCTAAAAAATAATATTCCCACGAGATGAAGGTAAAATGTCAGAAATCACCAAAGTTATAATTTTTTTTTTCATTATTTTTTCGATAATTCCTTTGGGAGCTATAGGATATAGTTGTCCGATCCGGCTGGTTCCGACTTATATAATACCTGCAATAGAAACAAGACTTTTGGCAAAGTTTCAATCCGATAGCTTTAAAACTGAGAGACTAGTTCGCATAGAAACAGAAAGACGGACAAACGGACGGACATACGGACATGGTGCTGCTGATCAATAAAATATAAACTTTGTAGGGTCGGAAACATCTCCTTCACTGCGTTGCAAACTTCTGACTAAAATCAAAATACCCTCTGCAAGTGTATAAAAAGAAAATACAAGTGAGCATTTTAATTAGCCTGCATGCAATGGTGTTGGAATGAGTACCCCTTTGTGTGTGTCATAATATTATGCCATTCAAGAAAACATAACAAAGAGTGAAGAGAAGAGAGAGGAGAAACTAGGGGTTTCAAGTTGGCGAATATTGAACCTTAATTATAAAATAATAACCATAAGCTTTGTATCAAAAACGAAACCATTTGCAACCATTTAACAACTCTTTTAGCCATTGATAAATTTCTTACTATCAACATTCCACTGACTCATGTTTCTCCATCGTCATACTTCCTCATTCCAGTTTAATTTTAACAGGAATTCCTAGAAATCGTCGAATGCCTGATATCTCTTCCCAATTGGAATGACATGTAGGCTTTGCAAAAACTGGACTTTATCTTATCCTACAAAGAAACTTTGCTTTTTTGTAACGGCTATTAACATTTAAACCGATAGTTTAATGAGAAAACAGTACGAGTATCGTATGAAGACCGGTTTTTGTTTATAATTTATTTCCAATTATTCCCATACAAATATCCCATATGATTGTACTTGTTTAAGTGCTTCAAGATTTTTAAACTTTTGAGAGCAACCCTCAAAAATGCTTGGATAAATCCAACAGAGCAACAAGAAAAGCAACAACCACCTCACCCACCCAAAAAACAACAACATACCGAACACACACACACACAGCGAAAAGTGTTTATTGATATTCCCGGGTATTTTTGACCCACTACACTTCCAACTCCCCGAAAACGCCCCCTTTTGCCACCCAAATAAAGTGGGCGGGGTCAGAGGTTGGACATGCAAGCCCTTCGTGGGGTTAACTTCACTTACTTAACCCCTGTGCACCCCAAAACGCCAACACCCTAAGCCCTGCGCTTAAAGAGCTTATTCTTCAGATTGCTTTTTGAATTTTGACAAACTTTTAGCAAGTTTTTTCATTTGCACCAGGGGTTTAGCGGGCATCTAAACTTTACTAAAACTAAACCTAATACGAGCTATAATTTGATAAAAGATAACTATTAAACTAGGCACAAGTTTTGAAGAAATTAGCAACTAACTAACTTAAAACTGGGAGGCCAACATGTTATAGCATCAAACAACTTTTGCACATTTTCCTAATTGGTCATTTGCAATAACTAGGTAACGAATGAACTTGAAGCTTCAAAGAACGGGAAGGATTTATGTAGAAGTAAGAAGGTAACTTTTTAGGCGAATTTTTATTGGGTGTTTCGAAAAACGTTTAAGATCAAGTGAGTGTTACTTTTTTAATTAATGTATGGTGACTTTTCTTTAACATAGAAATATGAAACTTTGCCAAAAGTTGTCTCAGAAAGTCTTAGATCGGCACTACTAACTGGAATTTAAGGATTCCAACCCCAAGTGCCAAAAATTCCCAATTTTAATCTATAATAATATGGTAAGGATTGTACTTACACCTCCAGAATGCGGTCGCCCTTTTTGATGCCCGCCTTCTCGGCCGCTCCATTTTCAAGGACGGCGCTCACGTGCTGAAGGGGGGCGTACAGCTCGCCATTGATCGAGCGCAGCTGACCCCCCTCGGAAACTTGACCGCGCACATTGAATCCGAATCCCGTTTCCGTTTTGTAAATGGTGACGACACGGGGTCCATTTGCTGTGGTTACGCCTACGCCCATGACGCCCCCTCCTGCCGATGATGCGGACACAACCACTGTGCTGGCGGGGGGTGGGGGTGGGAGGGGGTGGTTCTCGCCAACGATGCTCATTGCGCCGGTCGTTCTTTCTCGCTCGCACTCACTGGTTCTTCACTCTTCTGCTACACCTTCTCCCTCGTCCCTCGTCCCTCGCCCCTCTCCTTCGCCCACCTTCGTCTTTGTTGTTTGCACAATATCTTTTGTTGTGTTGTGGTTATTTTTCTCTATTTTGCGTAATGTTTTCTGCAACTTCTTTTCGGCACACAACAGCACACACGCACACACACACAACACGTATAGAGACTCCACTTTTACTTTTACTTCCTCCCCTCCTCTTGGCTCCACCTCCGCTCCACCGAAACTCCTCTTCCTCTTTCGCTCTCCTCGGCTTCGCTGCCTCACCTCACACACACGCACGCACACACCGAAAAAAATATGTAATTTTGTGTGTTTTTCCTTTATTTAACACGTTTCGCGCTGCGCATTTTGTTGCTAGCTTCGCTTCTAGCCGTTTTTGCTTTTGATTTAGTTTAGTTAGTGGTGCAAGGTACATCGACGCATCGGGAATCGATGTTTCGATTGGCGATACTAATCGATGCCTTCGTCAGTATCGATGCTAGGCGATGCATCGATGTTTGGCAAAACATCGGCTCTGGAATTTAAACTTTTTAAAACACACAACCGGAAGTAGCAATTAAATAATAAAAGGGCAAAACCAACTAATTGGCAAGTGAAAAGTTTTTTGCAGCTATTGCGTTAATAAATTAACGAGCCTTTAAGAAATAAACGTAACTTAGAACTACGGAATTTACATGGAATTGGCTTTTTATTTATGTCAATGCTCTCCGATATGTGCATATCGCACATCTCTGATCAGCTGATCTGCCATCGTCCTATCGATAGCTTTCGAGCTTTCCAACACTGTTATCGCCGGCCGGAAGTGTGACGAACGCAACTGTTGGCACGTTAAAAGCGAACACAGAGTGGTAACGAATAAAATGTAATGTTAGAATTTATAAAAATTCAATTTCTGTATTAACTTATGCAAACAGAGCGAAAATGATATTTTATTTGTACTTTAAAATACTAAAAATGAATCAATTAATCCTTTCAGTAAGCACAAATTTCTTTTTATCATCAAATATCATCAAATATTTAACAAGCAAAAATGATATGTGAAAATAATTCCTTCTTTAAAAACTCAAGCGGTTTATTTCATTTTTTAAAACCATTATTGGAAAAATGAAGCTTATCAATCACGACCAATTTGTAAGAGTTGTCCCAAAAATCCTTACAACTGCCCAATCCCCGATTGTACCATTTCCTAAAATCCCCAAACTAAGATGATTGAGGGTTTTGGAGGCGTGCGACCATTAAAGGGGATCATTCATACATGGGGCATGGTCGCTGACGCTTTTGGACAAGGATGGGGATGCTGAAAGATGATATTTCATGGATGTTTTTGGGATCTCAAAAACCATAGATATTTCGCCCGCCCCAACACATGATATTTAATGCAATGCTCCTCTTTTTATTTTCGTTTGATTTCGTATTGTTTTCGGTTTGTTTTTGTTTTACTGCTGTTTTGTTGTTTCTGTTGTTGATGTCTTATGAAATTTGTTAGATACGCACACTCTAGATTGTACATAATTATTTAATCCTGAAGCAGTACTAAAATCACTGCCCTCCGCCTAACTACTAGTAAACGTTTCATCTTTCTTCTTTTTTTTTTGCTGTTGTTATTACTCAATTACTCACAGGTCATGCATACAAACATACACGTAAAAAAATAGTGCAAAAATGTATTACTTTTTTCTTGTTTTTTTATATGTATAACAAACGGTACGTTTTTTTTGCTTATCGTTTTGTCTGCCTTTCAAATAATTATTGTGTGTTTTTATAGGCTATGCTCACATTACAATTTGTATAAATATTTAATAAAGTATACAATAAATAAGAGCAAAAAAAAGAGTGAGAGGATTGAAGGAAACCGAAAATACATAAAAATACGGTTATTTTAGATAATGAAACGCTGACCCGATTCAGGCAATAAATATATATGTATACATACATACTATATATACTATATATATGTGTGTGTGTGGTGCTTTCCTTTTTTACGTTCTCTATTCGTTTTGGCTAAAATCAAAGCGAAGTGTTATTGAAACAGGCCCAACAAAAATTGGCTAAAACGTGTGAGGCTCAATAAGCTCAAGCTTTTCCTAAACTTTCCCTTTTTTTATACACATACAATATACACTTATTTTGATAAAAGTCTAATTAAAATAATTCCTAAGTTCTTAGACGTACAAGAGAAAAATATATGTTTATGTATAAGTATTACTAGGTAAAAAAAAATACAACTTAATCGGCTGCTACAAAAATCATTTAGTTTTTCCTTCTTTTTTGTTTTTAGGTTTTATCATTAACTAACGTCTAGCTTAAGTATTTATATTTAGTAATTACATGTATCTTGCCTGCTGGCGAGTGAATTTAAATCCGCGCGCCCTACAAAAACTCCTAAAACTCATTTTTTTTTTAAATACTAAGAAATCGCCCCGCAAAAATGTGGTGTTTTCTCTGCTTTAGAATTGTTGCTGCTTGTTGTTGATTTTGTTGTTATTGTTGTTGGTTGTTGTTTGTTGTTTCTTGTTTGTTTGGTATGCGATATAGTGGCTATATCCCCCGGCGTTGATCCCCCGATCCAGATCCTGTGTGGGCTGGCGGCTGTCCTGGCATTTATTTACAGTATATGGAAATTGACGAGAGCTCTTCGATTTCGATTCAGATTTCGTTGACATCACAGACAGATGGATTGGATGACCCCGCGGGCTCAGTGGTGCCACATGAGCCATCGTTAACTCTTGGCGACGGCCTGCTCCGCAGTGGCAGCCACTCCAGTGATCCCGCTACCCGCTCCTCCTCCTCCTCCGGCTGGCGACACCTGCTGCTTGCGATCCCACCACTCCTGGATGCTGGACACCATGCGGTGTCGCCGGAAGCGCAACGACTCCCCGATGCACATCTCAACGAAATCCGACTGCATCTCATGGTCGCCCTTCACCAGATTCATGTGCTCCAGCAGCTGGCTATAATCGCGTCCGGGCCGCCGAATATCCCGGAAGATCTGCAGGCGCAGCTCAATGTTGTGCTGCTTGGCCGCCTCGCGCTGCTCCTCGCTGAGTGTGAGGGGCAGCGTTGGTACCGGTGAGCTCATCCCGCCGTTGTTGTTGTTGTGCGTCGGCGACGAACCGCAGCTGGAGCCGCTGCCGCTGCTCTTGACATCCAGTTTGCAGGGACTGCTATTGTTGTGGCCCCGGTGGTTGTGATTGTTGCCCATCGCAGAGCTGCCCGCTGCTCCGGCGGCACTGTTGTTGTTGTTGTTATTGTGATGATTGAGTCCGCTGGCCCAGTAATAGTGCGGATTCCCCGCTCCCGTGCCGCCCACCAGGCCGGCGTTTCGTTTCAGGGCATCGAAACTGTTGCCACCGCCCAGCAGCGAGGCATGATCATCGGCTGAGGCTCCTCCGCTTTCGGTGCTTCCGTTGCCATTCAAATTGCTGCTGGTGGCGCCCGCTCCGCCCGAGGAGCCGCTGCTGGTTCCATTGTGGCAAGTCTGCAGTATCCGCGAGATCTCCGAGGCATCGTTGATGTCGTTGTGGCTGAAGTAGGCGGAGCTGGAACTGGAACTTGAGCTGGAGCTGGAAGCACTTGTCGTCAGCGGCGTTGGAGGCACCAGGGACAATGGCGATGGTGGAGAGATGACCGAACTGTGCGCATGTCCATAGCCATTGGCCAGGGGCAGCGATCCCGGCTTGTTGATGCCCAGCAATCCCGTTCCTCCAGTGTCCAGGGGCGAGCTCAGACCGCCCAGATTGCTGCTGTAGGCCGCGTGGGTGGTCAGCCCGTTGAGGGGCACATATAGCACTCCCGAGGAGCTGGCGCTGGAACTGCTGGTGGCGGTGGCGGTGGTGTTGGTGGCGCTACTACTGCTGCCTGCTGCGGCCACGGAGCAAACTTCGCCGCCATTGCTGGCCTGGATCACAGATGCGGCTGCTGCTGCTGCTGCTGCTGGTGTGGCTGCTGTAAGAGCTGGTGATGTTCCTGCTGTCGCTTCGCTGGCTGGAGATGCACCCGCTCCCGGCAGTGAGACCCCGCCGCCTGGCACCGCCTCCGTTTCGCCCGATGTCGCATCATCGCTGATGCCATTGATAAAGTTGTGCACATAGCCATTGAGCGGCGTGTCCTGGTCGCTGGTCTCCTCCTCGTTGAAATCGAAGCCGATGCCCAAGCGATCCGTGTGCGACATGGACATCCCGGAATCACTGGACGAGGCCTCCGAGGTGGAGCTCACGAAGCTACTGTTGCTATTGCTGTCCTCGTCGAAGCAGCTGGAACTGGGACTGCCGCCATCTGGTCCGCCGGCGGAATCGCAGCCGGCCAGGGAGGACGTGGCGCCCGGGATGGGCGATCCCGGCGCACTGCCCGTTGTGGAGGAGACGGAGCTGGAGCAGGAGGACCGCGAGTCCGTGGACATTCGACGAAACTCAAAGGCACGTGGCAACGGACCGGCCTTCCGCTTTCGCCCCCTGGTCGTGCCATCGAGTTTCTTCGAGGATCCACCGCTGCCGCCGGCTCCCAGCATGAGTCCAGACATTCCGCCGCCCATGCCGGGCATCCCGGGACCCGAGCCACCGCCCGCCGAAGAACCCGGCGACGAGGGTCCCGCTCCCGTGGGCGAACCCGATCCGGAGGGCGAACCGGGCGGTGCTCCACCCGGCCCATTGCCATTGGGCGACTTCATGGGCGCCACATCGCTCAGATCCGCCTCGTCCACCATCACCATGTGCTTGTCCTTCTTGTACGGATTGCCAAACATGTGCTGGCGCACATTCGTCGGCTCGATCTCGCGCAGCGGATTGTCCTTGTTCTTGAGGTACTCCTGGTAGTTGCCCATCTCGGCAATGGGCAGGCAGTGGCCCGAGTCCTTGGCCACCAGCGAGGCGGGTCGCAGGAAGGTCTCGCGCATCCTGGCTATCTCCTCCACCAAATCCCGCCGCGGTATATCGAAGGGATTGCGGTACGTCTTGGCGGACGATTGATGCGTCAGCTGCGGCACGACAATCGTATAGTTCTCCACGGGCTCGATTTCCGCATGCAGCTTGGCGAACGTGTCCCGCAGCAGCGGATGGCGCACCAAATCCCTGCGCAGGGCGGCTCCCGTGCAAAGCTTGGCCGTCTCCACTTGGCGATACGGCGGCTTCGGCTGCTTCAGCTGCTTGTAGACCTTCAGGCAGAGATTCTCCTGATCCTGCTTGGCCGTATTCTTGATGTGCTTCAGCTGATTGGCGATCGTCGGCGACAGATAGTTGTCCACATTCTCCGGCAGCAGGAACTGCAGCAGCTGATACGGCACATTGATGTTGACCAGCGCCTTGCGCAAAAACGGGCAGTAGTACGGCGGTATCGAGCGCACATAGGCATTGAACTTGTACATCAAATCGTTCGGCGGACTCATGTTGTACTTGTGGATGAGGTCGTGCAGGATGGGCAACAGCGCTGGGTAATTGTAGGCCAGCACGTACAGATGCACCTGCGAGAAGTTGGGCGCCGCCTTCAGATAACCAAAGGGCAGCTCGAAGCCGTGCATGCCATTGGTCACGATCACCTGCCAGCACTTGTTCATCTCGCGCTTGTTGAGAATCTGCAGCGTCAGCGGACAGCCCTCGATCTCGTACTTGTCCACCGGAAAGCTGCGCACCAACTGCGGCTCGTCCACCGCCGGCGTGAGGATCTTCAGCTTGGGATGGGCGTCGCGCGGCGGCAACGTAATCGCCTTGGAGTCCGGCCAATAGGGCTCCGGCAGCGGCCAATAGCCGATGGGGAAGGTCTTCTGCGTAATGTGCTTCTGCACGTAGATCATCTTCTTCACCGGCTGGAAGACAATGTCCGGTGGCGGCTCCGGTCCGGACGCTATGGATATTCCGGCAGCGGAAATCGATATCGAGCCCGCAACCGCCGATCCGCCACCGGATGCCGCATTGGCACCCGCCTCCTTCGGCAGCAGCGGCTCGAACTGCAGCACCACGCCCGGCTGGACCTTCTGGACAAGACTCTCGATGCACTGGTTGAGAACGTAGTGGCTGCGGACTCGATACGACCGTCCGCCAGTCACCTCGCACATGCGCTCAATGGGCGAATCATCGTGCGGCACCTTGCCGTCCACTCGCTCGTCGATCTTGTTGCCCGGCATTCGGAGGACCAGCGAAAAGAGGCGCTGATCCCAGCGGAAGGGCTCCTTGGTGAACTTAGTGCCCGGTATTTGGTTGCTGAGCGGCAGTATGATCTCCTGGTGGACACCGTTGCGGTACGAGTACCGGCCGCCGTCCGTAATCACAATGATGACCGAGGGCTCCAGGTAAAAGGGACACCTGCCCTGGCCGTACGTATCGATGCCCGACTGCATCCGGTTCAGATTTAGCAGATCGAAGGCGTTGCGCAGCGATTCACCCATCGAGGTGAGGCCGTGGCTCTGCAGGTTCTTCAGTTCGTTCATGAAGGTGGCATGGTTCTCCTTCCAGCCGGCCTTCACATTCGCCGGCGGCTCCTCGAACGTGAGCAGCATGTAGCGATCGCCCAGGCAGTCCTGCGTCCGCTGGCGATACTTCAGGAAGGTCTCCACGGCGCCCTTGGCAATGTCCAGATACGTCTTCTGCACCCCATTCACATACGCCTTCTGGCACATGGACGACGAGGTGTCCACCAGAAAGAGTATGATTGTCATGGCGGTGATTGATCCTGCGTTCTATTTACCTCCTCCGTTTGCCGCTCTGGTATCCTTGAAAAAGAAAGAAAAGGTTTGGGGGTTAGCTAAAAATTTTATGATAAATCTTAAATTAGGGTTGCACGTCGATTTTCTATCAGCTGATATTTTGGAATTGATTAAATTTACCCTCTGAGAAAACTTTTTTTTTTATAGATTAATTAATATAAATAATTTTACAAAAAATGTGTTTTTAAAAAATATTTTTTTTTGCTGTATAATAGAGTAACGAAACGTCGGTTAAACTTTACCATTTCTTGGTACTTCTATAATACAAATATTCATACAAAATCAAATTAAACCATGACGCAATTTGGTTCTAAGACAAAACAATTCGAAATCTCACAGAGATGCATAAATATAAAATGAGTAGAGTTTAAAGCACAAAAATAGAATTTTTATATAGAAATGAGGCATGAAGAAATACGGGTTTGAAAACCTTGTTTATAACCAACAAACAGAAGCCAAAGCCGAAATATAATTTAATTTAGCCGCTAAACGCTTTTATCAGTCAATGTGGATGTTCCAAAATTAAATTACTACGTTACTCCGCGCATTTCACAAGTTCTCATAAATAACTAAAGTCACCAAGGCAATTTTTCGTTTCCTTTATCAGTGAATTTTAATTAAATTAGGCTTGCTTTCTAATGCTATTTTTAGAAAATCATAATTCAGATTTGTTATCATATAAGTACCCTTTACTCGATTTGATTTGAAAATGCAACTTAATGTTTTGATTGCAAAAAATGTATTTTAATTATAAAATTAAAATAAAAAATCACTTTTAAAAGAGAATTTTGTAATTTCATAAAATTTTGAAAGCGTTATCGATAAACGTTTCCTTATCGATCTCTATATCGAACAATAATCAAGCTCCACTTACTTTATCTGTTATCGATGATCTTCCTCTCTCTCTCCTCCTTTCTCTTTCTCTTTTTACTGAGCTCGGTTGCACTTTCTCCTTCTCTTTCCCTCGCTTTGTGTGTATGTGTGTTCAGTTTTTGTTTACGTTGTTAGCAGCTCTCTTCCTCTACTTGTTGTTGCTGCTTCTGCTGATTCTCTTGCTTTTGTTGTTCTTGTCCTGGGCTTGATCGATTTGCTCTTTTTCTGCGTTTCGCTGTTCCGCTTTTATGGTACATGTTGCGTGAAACAGCTGACATTTGGACTGGATAAACAACAACAACGAACTGCAATTGGAAGCGGAACGAAATGAGATGGTAAAGAAACGGGCATGCAACTGGTTGTTCGATATCAATAGGTTGCGCATACGCACTGTGTGCAATCGATTGGGGGGTAATATAAATACATGTAGATAATGGAACTGCGTAATCACCGCTATCACACACAAATGCTACGGACTCTGGTTGTATGAAACAAGTGCTAATTAAACAACAAAATGGAATTAAATTCCCAGGGGGTCAGCCGTTGGTCCTCGAGAGCTGCGTTTCGTGAATATTTACGGAAGGGGGTTGGTGGGCGGTAAATCGCTTTGACACAAATCCAAATCCACTCCACTCACTACTGGCCATTATTCCTCCACTCCTCTCCCCCGTCGAGTCTCTTTCCATCTAATTTGTCTGTGCCCCTGCCTCCTTCTCTTTCTATTGATGCCCCACTACGGAGTCATTCACTCGATGCCACCACTACTACGCTCTGCTGGCGTCGCCTAGAGATGAGCGCGTGAGCCAGGTAGGCGAGCCTCGTGAGCAGAAAGTCAAAATCGTTATTAAAAAAAAACAAATAACCCCTGACCTCGTTAATCGTCGTTCTTAAGAAACGGATAGACAACCATGACCATTCTTTAAAATTGATCTCGAAACATATTTAAAGTCACGATATCTTCACACTGATTATATTAACAGTTTTGTTATCTATTTGCTACTGTCCTTAGCAAAATAGATCACTCTTCTCACCATCTCAAAAAAAAGAAGGTAAAAGGTAACCGTAAAGTAAATCGATTACACAATGCCAGCGCTCACGATCGTGATTGTGTGTGCGAGAGGAGCACGACCTACGCATCTCTGGTGGAGAGCGAGGGAGATGGATGCCGAAAGAAGTAGGAGAAGGGGACGGGGAGAGGAGGATGGGGATGTCAGGAGGCGGAATGAAAGCCGGGATAACGATAACGATCACTCGGCGATCGCTTCCACAACCCATATCCTTACACTGGAAAACTAGGCCAAATGCTCGGTTAAAAAGCGTTATTACCAGGGGAGCCGTAAATTAACTTGAGTTCGAGTGCAAAACATTCAATTTCTATTTGAATAAGAGCGCAAACACACACGAACACTAGCGCACATGGATATGCACACACACTCGCGGCGCGATGTAGGGTTGCCAGATGTCCCCACCACCGACAGGTGAAAAATACTGCGGAATTTAAAAGACTATTAGTTAATTTCACTAGATTGTCTTGAGAGAAAATCACAATTTTTGGGCGAAACGACTGGTGTGGATGCACCGCCGATCTGGCAACCTCGAGACCGTGTGGGTGGGGTGCGGGCGGCTGCGGGGGGGCGAGTCGGCCTATTGTGCTCGATGGCAATCCGCAAAGCTCACACACACGTCTCAGAAAACGATGATATAGGGTCGAGCACTTCAGGTAATCGAGTTTTTGCGGCCAATTAATCTCAACGCAGCGATGTTTTGGCCAGCGAAGTGACACGGCTCTTCGTCGGAATTCACTTATGCAGCCGCACCAGGGTTGCCAAAGCACGGCGCTCGGCACAGGCGACAGGAGAAACACAACGTTTTTCGGTTCAGCCAAAGGGGGCGATGGAAAAGGGGTGCAAAGCCTTTGATTGGTGGTCATTTTTCATTTGGATGACCTTAATTTGCATGTGATAATGCTGATTAGTGCAGTCGCGTTATCGGCCGAGCAATCGCTATCGAGCCAGGGTTGCAGCCCGCACGCCTATCGACTGCCCGCCAAAGCTTTCAAATTTCGAAATGCCATTGCAACTTTTAAGGATCTCTTAATATTTAGGTTTTTGATTTTTACGCTCTCAAAAAAAAAAGAAACAACACTCACACACAGTTACACCGGCAGCATCTTCAGGCGAGGGTTTCCGGGGAAAAAACAACAACAAAAAACACACTCGCCACCAAAAGAACGCCTCTCTCCGCCCAATACTTGCAATAATTTTCGATTAGCTCCTATATGCCGCGCCACGATTTTTTATTCTGTTATATTTTTACTTTGTGCCAACAGAAATTTATCACCACCGCGCGAGAGCGAGAACACATGCACACACACACGACACACTGAGCGCGAGCAGTATGTGGCGCTCTCTTTCGCTCTGCCACCAAGGTGCATGGGCGAGAACGACCGACAGACGGCGCGACCAACGGTCGGACCGACCGAACGACCGACGCTATGGCCGTCCCCCTCTCGCTCGCTGCCGTACTCGTATATCGGGGAGTTGTTGCTTACACGACACACACACACAGGCGCATGCACACGCACACTGGCGCCTCGTCACTGTTGTTGCGCTGCCGTCGTCGCTCCTGCTGCTTCTTCTCGATTCGCCTGTTCGCTGTTCGCCTCGTTCCTCGGATTCCTTCCTTGCTTTCCGAGCACCACACGACCGTTCTCAAAGTTCGACTTGCTTTGATTTGTGCGGCAGTGTGGCCGTGGAAGGGTCGGGCGAAAAATCCCGCCGGTGGTGGGAGAAACCATCGATGGAACCATCGGTGAACCCCTTTCGGAAACATCGATGACGGGGCCTGGGTTCATCGGCGTTTCCACATCACTGAAGGATTGGTGTTTCCGACGGAAATAGGGATAAAACCTTCAAAACGTGTGGGAATTCGCAGCTTAAAGCCTAATTTAAATGTAATATGTGGACGAGAAAACGGCCCGTAAAGTTTAGCAGTCGTTGAATCCTAACATTTCAGTAGGTATTTTGGCGCCCTCTGCCGACTTCGATTTTGAAAAACGTCCACGATGAATAAAATCGTATCGACGTGAACATTTTTTAGGACATTTTGGCTATCCGTTATTCGCTGGGATTTTTGATTTTTTTGCATTTATTTTCTTAAATTTTCAATTTATACAGGACATACAGAATAAGTAAACGTCGTTTGCCATTATTCCGATTTAGTCCCTTGAAATTACTCGCTAATAAGCTTCGCGGCCTAAAGTTGAAAAATACAGCATCACAACTACAGTGGTCACTCGAAATGTTACCCCTGCTCAAACCTAGAATTTAGAGTTAAA
Organism: Drosophila prostipennis; assembly: GCA_037075205.1. NCBI lineage: Eukaryota > Metazoa > Arthropoda > Insecta > Diptera > Drosophilidae > Drosophila > Drosophila prostipennis. Next base: position 45,189 of record JBAMCJ010000334.1, read on the forward strand.
AGAGGGACAGTAAATAATATGGCTATTCGCAAAAAAATTGAATTGCTAAAAAATAGTTTTGCTGCATTTTTAAAACAGCTGTTATTTTTAGTACATTTTTTCGATTCAAAATTTTTACGATTTTTCGCGTGCTGTGTTTAACATTTTAAACCGATTCTTAAACAACACTGATTGTTCAAAGTTTAGGTGAAACCCCAGTGCTCTGCCTATTAATCGATAGAACTCCATTGACTTTGCTGTCAGATGCCGTCAAATGTCAACGAAAATTTTCTTTCCCCATTTTCCGGTCATTACGAATTTGTCGCTTGAGACTAACACTTCGCTTAAACTAAGGAAACAAAAAAAAAAAAATTCTTCACACTTTTTAAAAGCGTACATCCCCAAAATCGAGAGGTTTGTGTAGTTAAATATTCTTCAAATAACCATTTGAGCTTACAATTGTTGTACACTCTAGTCTGCGGTAAAAGTGCTGGAAGTTGTGCTGGCTTTTATAATCGGTGCGTTGTGGTGAAAATAATACGGCAAATTTAGAAAACTCACATGGTGCTTTTAGCCGCGGAAGGAAGGATGCCGACGATGGAGCAGTCTAACCATTGGCAAGAATCTCGAAGGCCGTTAATTTATTCGCCCTCGACCGACTGATGTCCCCATTGTCGCCAAGATTACTTTTGACGTTAAGGGCAAATCGGAGAAATACGATGATCAGCTGGAGGTGGTGGGGTAAATGTTAATTTTTCTTTTATAAACCCATATGATTTATTCAGAGACTCTGGACTGGGCTTGTCAACCAAAGTGAAGAAATCTCCAGAAAACGTCAAGGCAAAGTTCTCCAGGGCTGGAGAATTCTGCATCCAACTTCTTTTGGAGATTGGTTTACTTTGGTGGCTGAACAAGCCCTATCCTGTGTGTCTAAATCGGTCATATGGGTTTATAAAGGAAAAATTTATATTTACCTCACAACCTCCCACTGGCCATCGCATTTCTCTGAAGGGCCCTTGATGATTTGATGATGCTTGGAAAGAAGGTGCCGGAAAAGTTCAAGGCCACTTTACCAGCAGACAACCGCAGTTCCTGAGGATGCCCCATTTCTGAACCGTTATATACGAAATTTCAATAAACATATTGTATAGTTAAAATATTTTGTAAAATTTCAGGATGTAGGGTTGTCTGGTCTTAAAAGCCACTTTGGCTCTTTTTGATAAAATAGGACATATCCAGAGCTCACTGTACTCCGTCGATAGCGATAGCTCCTCATAACTATCGTTATCGCCCCGAACACATGTTCACTTCGCTTTGGCGCGCAAACAAGTAAATAAATAAAACTGCTATAAACAATGCCGGAGAGCCTGATAGCCGGCATTCCGGTGCACTTCCCATTCGAGCCGTACCCGGTGCAGCGGGCGTACATGGAGAAGGTGATCCAGTGCCTGCGCGACGGCACCAACGGAGTCCTGGAGTCGCCGACGGGCACGGGCAAGACCCTGAGCCTGCTCTGCTCGTCCCTGGCCTGGATCCGCACCCGCCAGTCGGAGCAGCAGCAGCAGATGATCAAGATGGACAAGGCGGAGGGAGCGGTGGGAGGAGCGCCTGGCGGGGATCTGTCCGAACTGGCCAAGACCGTGGGTCGGGCCAACAACTGGGGCGTGCCCAAGGTCATCTACGCATCGCGCACCCACTCCCAGTTGACGCAGGCGATGCGGGAACTCAAGCGCACGGCCTACGCCAACATGCGCTCCGTGGTGCTGGGCTCCCGCGACCAGCTGTGCATCCATCCGGAGGTGATGAAGGAGCAGGGCAACGCCAACAAGACGAACATGTGCAAGCTGCGCGTGCACTCCAAGACCTGTTCGTTTCAAATGCGCGTGGAGTCGCGAAAGGATCACCCGGATCTGCGGGGACCCACGGTCATGGACATCGAGGACCTGGTCAAGGTGGGCCAGCGCCTGAAGATCTGCCCCTATTTCGCTTCGCGGGAACTGGTCCCCCAGGCGGACATCACCTTTATGCCCTACAACTACCTGCTCGACCCGAAGGCGCGCAAGGCCAACAAAATCGAGCTGGGCAACACGATTGTGATCCTGGACGAGGCCCACAACATCGAGAAGATCTGCGAGGAGTCCGCCTCGGTGCAGATCAAGTCCTCCGACGTGGCCATGGCCATCGAGGACGTCACGCATGTGATGCAGGTCTTCGCCAGCGGCGAGGCGCAGGACATGGGCGGCGATGAGCCCAAGGACTTCACCCTCGACGACCTCACGCTGCTCAAGGAGATGCTGCTGGAGCTGGAGAAGGCCATCGATGCCGTCGTGGTGGAGAACGCCGTCGAGGGAACCACCTTTCCCGCCTCCATGATGTACGAGTTGCTCGGCAAGGCGAATGTAAGTTCCACGGAATCTTAAGTTCGTAGAATAAAAGGGTATATTGTATTGCAGGTAAAAGGTATACAGTATATATATTCTTGATCAGGATAACTAGCTGAGTTGAACTATCTATATCGTCTGTCCGTCTTACAATCGCCATAAACAACCTTAAAATGTTTCTAGCGCCCACACCTTTAAAAAGTTCGGAAAAGTATAAATGCAATTTTGCTGTGTTTATTAATATCTAGCGAAATGTAGAAGAAATTTTTCAAATCGGACCAGTTAGTAAAAAGTTATGAGCAAATAATGGAATTCAGCAGTGCAAGCATATCTCCATCTCCCTCGCACTTCCTTGAAAGGTTATGTGATAGTCGAGCTATTTGACTATAGCGTTCTCTTTTTTTCATGTTTTTAATATTAATGTTAAACAATCATTTTACTAATTTAAAATAAATCAATTATTTCTTAAAGTTGATTATATTTTAAAGAAATATTTTTTAACAATAGAAATATTTTAAATATATACTTTAAAAATTTTACAGAAAAATTGGAATTAATAACAATTTATGTTTAAAAATATATATTTTTAATTTCCTCTTTAAATATTTATTTAAAGCTGTTGGGTAATCTTTTCAGTTCACCTACGGCAATGTGGCCACGATAGTCTCCCTGCTGGACAAACTAGTGCAGTACCTCCTGGTGGCCTCCCAGCAGATGAGCATCCGCAAGGGCGGCACCTTCACGATGCTCAGCGACCTGCTGACCATTGTGTTTGCCAACAAGGAGGACGTGATGAGCAAGGTGTACGCCAGCTTCAAGGTGCACGTCCAGGTGGAGGAGTCCAAGCAGGCGCATGGAAAGCAGCCGGGTGCCAAGCAGCAGGGCGGTTGGCTGGGCAAGGGAACGATTGCGGCGGCCGGTGGCTCCAGCAAGGTGGCCAAAATCATCAACTTCTGGTGCTTCAATCCCGGCTTCGGAATGGAACAGCTGCTCAACACCCAGGTGCGCAGCGTAATCCTTACCAGCGGCACTCTGGCGCCGCTCAAGCCGCTGATCGCCGAGCTGGCCATTCCTGTGGCCCAGCATCTGGAGAATCCGCACATCGTCGACCAGTCCCAGGTGTACGTCAAGATCATCGGCACGGGACCCGATCGCCAGCAACTGATATCCAACTACCATAATCGGTGAGCATTATTTACATTTGTCTCAATCGAAATTAATCAATTGGGGGAACAACTGGATTAATTAATAAAAAATATATTTCTATAACTTAATCAATTAATATTGAAATATATTTTCTTAATTAATTATTAACAAATTTAGTAGTAAAGCAAATTTTAAAATAATTATTAATATATGTATATTATTAAGTACATATACTAATAATCAATTTAATAGTAAAGTTTTGTGAATTTTAAAATAATTTGATCAATTATATAACTTAAAAAGGTTAATATTTCACTAAAATGTAATAACTAGCTGAAAATAAACTATATATTAACTTTGTAATCAGCCTAAATAGCTTCTAAATGGATTGACTGCATGATCGAGTTATTTCTCAAATTATCTCATGACTGAATGCGATTAAATAAAATTCGATAATAGTCAAATAACCCTATTATAATTCGGAGAATAACTGATATAACATATATAATATATCTGATATATCTTATATATCTAATATATCTAATATATCTAATATATCTAATATATCTAATATATCTAATATATCTAATATATCTAATATATCTAATATATCTAATATATCTAATATATCTAAAATATCTAATATATCTAATATATCTAATATATCTAATATATCTAATATATCTAATATATCTGCTATATCTAATATATCTAATATATCTAATAGACCTAATATATCTAATATATCTAATATATCTAAATTATCTGATATACCTAATATATATATCTACCTTTTATCTCCAACCTTTTGCAGTGATAATCCAAAGTACATCAGCTCCCTGGGCCAGACGATCCTGAATGTATCGCGAATAGTGCCCGACGGCCTTCTCGTCTTCTTTCCATCGTATCCCATGCTGAACAAGTGCGTGGACGCCTGGCAGGCCAGCGGATTGTGGGCGGACATTTCGGGCAAGAAGCCGATCTTCCTGGAGCCGCGTGGCAAGGATCAGTTCACCAGCACGATGGAGGAGTTCTACCAGGCGATACGCGACTCCAAGGGCGCCGTTTTTATGGCCGTCTGTCGCGGCAAAGTCTCCGAGGGTCTGGATTTTGCCGATCGCAATGGTCGGGCGGTGATCATCACGGGCCTGCCCTTTCCGCCGCTCAAGGACCCCAAGGTGATACTGAAACGTCGCTATCTGGAGGCGAATAGGACGCGGGAGAACCAGCTGTTAAGTGGCCAAGAATGGTACAATCTGGATGCCACGCGGGCGGTCAATCAGGCCATCGGTCGTGTGATCCGGCATCGCAACGACTATGGCGCCATTCTGCTCTGCGACTCGCGCTTCAAGGACGCCTCCCAGGTGCAGCAGCTGTCCAAGTGGATTCGCGGCCACCTCGGCGACCGACCGCAGTGCTCGCCCTTTGGCCCCATCGTCCGGGAGCTGCGCCAGTTCTTCAAGAATGCCGAGGCGAATGTGAGTCTGTGTGATTTTGTTCTCTTCAATGGTCTTAATCTGGTACCCTAAAATCCTCAGATGAAACAGCCGGATGAGCGGGAGGCGGAGCCGCCGTTGGAAACCGTTTGCAAGACCGAGGACGAGCCACTGGCCGCCATTCCAAAAATAAAACGCGAGCCGGGCTCCAATGCCACATTTAAGGCAGCAAATGAAAAGGCCATGTAAGTATTGCCTGTAATTGCAGGGAATTGGGGTTTAATAGGTCAACTTATCATAAATATTTAACCAATATATAGCACTTAAAATGGAAATCTCTTCATATCAATTAACAATTAATAAATATCTGGTATTTATATGCATATCGTTTTTACCATGCTAAACTGGTAAAATTGAAATTGATTAATATCATTTTGCCGAATTCTCTCTCTGGGAGATTCTCTGACTTCGAAAAGAGTGTCAGTAGCACTATGACGACTCTCTCAAGTCAGAATTGATAACACATAATATCAAATTGATCATCGTTTCATGTTATTTTTGGGTTTATTTCGAAAAATTTCAAAAGAAGCACTTTCCTAAAATCAGATTACACTTGGTAAAGTTTTAGGTAATTTCCACTGCATTTCTGTCATAACTGCAAAGTTAAATAAACTTTGGTTGCCTTACTTCATCAATTATTTATTATTTTCCTTTGTAGCAAAGTGGAGATGGCGAATTCCATTAAGACTTGGACGCCGGCCGATTATGCCAGTGCCGCTGGGCAAAAGCTGGGTGGTGCGGCGCCCAATGCCATGGACTTTATGAGCCGCCTCGACTCGAATGTCTCGGTAAACACTTGATTCCCACGAATCTACTTTTACTTTCTGTTTGCTTAGTTGTTTAGTGAATGTTTTCCCCCCATCCTCCATTCCAGAGTATCGATTTCAACTGCTGCCTGGATAGTAAAAGTGGAGGCTCCTCTGGCCTGGTGAAGATCCATAAGCGGGAGCGAAGCTCACCGACGCCGCCAGAAACTTCCAGCCAGGTGGCCAAAAAGCGCTACAAACTGGTGGAGAACATCAAGGTGGAGCCGAGCGTTTCGCAGGCTAAAGAGGCACCCGAATCAAGGGCCGATTTTCTGCGGGAGGTGGGATATAGATATAGGAGACTTACCTTCTACTTCTTATTTTGTATACCCAATGTTACAGCTCCGCAGTTTGGTCAACCAGGATGAGTTCCGTCGCTTCGGCAAAGCACTGTTGGAGTACAAAAACGGCAGCGATGAGAGCTTCCAGGCCCTGATGACCATACTCCTGGAGGTCCTGTCAGCGCCGAAAATGCGATATATGCTGGTGGGAATGCGAAAGTATCTCAAAAATGAACACAAAAACCAGTTCGACCAAACACTGGCTAAACTGTAAGCATTTTGCTGAATGTTCAAGAAAGATTCGAAATTGTTCTACATCCTTAGGATGCACTAAAATAAGTATTTTCCATATTGGCTGTAATTTTTTTTTATAGTAACTAACGGGGTGTATATATTTTTAAATACAATGATTATCATTTGTATATGTATGTCTTTATAATAAAAAGTTTGTAATAACTAAAAATAATTTTTCTTTACTGTTGAAAAGAAAAAAAAAATTGTTGAAAAATAATTATAAATAATAATTCAAATCCTTACTATCTCTACCACATCCTGTTATTTTTTCGAATCAAGATCGATTTTATCAGAACTTTAAATTCTATTGGTGATAAACATATGAGCTTTCTATCAAATCAAAGGTTATTACAGGGTGATCTGAAAATCCTTCAGGATATACCAATTTTTCTAGTGTTTTAATTAAAATATTTAAACTAATAATTATTTTTAAAATACATGAAAAAAAATAAAAAACTATTATTTAATTTAAATTTTTCGTAAATATTTAGTTTATGGGTATAATTTTCCCCCTATTCTCTCAGCTTTACACATGCATCTAGTTTTTAATTAATAATTCAGTAGGGATGTACATATATTTTTGAGTTAGCAGCCTGCTTGGTAACAAATCTGCGAGTTGCAGCCAACGCAGTACGCATCCAATAAGTTCATTGCCAAACGGGCCGAGTCCCTATACATGCACATCCACATCCACATCCCCATCGGGCGGCGCAACCGAGTCCGAAAAATGAGGCCGAGTGCAGCGAGAATGCGGGTCCGAGTGGCTCGGCTCCGACTTTGGACTTGGGGAGGCACTCGCGTGGCAACTATCGTCCAGGGCGCACGGCACACAGAGCACGCAGAGCAGCCGGAGGAGATAGCCATAGCTTCTGGGGGCCTCGTTCATACCCCCGATCCAAGTCCAGACCCGCTGCTGATCCATCCAACCGCCTCATCTAATTTCCGCCGCTTTGATTGGGGCACGCAGTAAGTTGATTGCGTTTGGCCTTTGACTTTCCCGTTTGCTATTTGCCATTTGCTATTTGCAACAAGTAATAGCAGTGGGTGGTGGGTGGTGGGCCGCTCAGCCCACGCAGCGACCTTGGCCTGGTTTAGGCACTTGCCTTAATTGCATTTTGTCGTCATCGCAGCGCACATGGTGGAGGAGATTGGCTGCCAGAGACAGACGGGCATTGTGGTCGCCATGCCCAGCCAGGTGGCATCGAGCACCGCAACTCCAGCTCCATCCGCCGGCGGCATTCACCAGCAGCAACAGCAACAGCAGCATCAGCAGCAGCAACAACATCAGCAGCAGCAGCAACATCATCAGCAGCAGCAGCATCAGCAACTCCAGCAGCAGCAACAGCAACACCATCAACATCAGCAGCAGCAACACCTTCAGCAGCAACATCAACAACTCACCAGCAACATGAGCCTGCTGACCGTTAAGGGCGGTCGCTACCTTTGGACCGACCGGGAGCTATTGATGCACCTCCAGAACTACACTCCATTGATACTGCTCATCGATTTCGTGGAGAAGACGAGGACCAAGCGCTTCTACGAGAGCTCCGAGCGCTACGAGATCCTCATGCTGGTCTTCATCATGCGCAAGGGAGCGCCGTTCTGCGAGAACAAGCGCTTTCCGGCCGAATACTGGGTCAATCTGTCGGTGGGACCAATTGCCGAGGCTTTCGATCGACTGCAGGCGGCCATTGACATACCGGATCCCCAGCTGCCGATCCACATGAGCGTCACGGACTTGACCAGCTGGAAGCAGATGTTCGATCTGGCCATGCTGGACATCAGGCGATTCGCCTACTACACCGATCCCTTGCAGCTGGCCGATGCGGGTGTCTTCAATCGGATCACCTTTGAGCAGCGATTCGGAATGCAGTGGCAGGAGTAGTGGATGAATGACACGGGAAACAGGATATAAACACGCCCCCAGCACCAACACACTTGACCACATTGGGATGGATCGCGGGGAACACAAAAGAAACCTTGGTTGTAATAATGGGAACTATCTTTAGATTATTGTAGTGCTAACATGCCTGATATTTGCATTTTATTTATTAACAAATACGTCCAGGTACAACAGGTTCACTTTAAAATGTCTAAAAAAGTATTAAGTTTCAAGAATTTCGAATATTAACTAAGTTCTTCTTTTTACAAATATTGCAAAGTGAACAAATTGAAATTTTAAGTTCAATCATTATATTACAAGAAAGCATTTAATTAAATAATTAATATCAGGCAAAAAGTGCTAGAAATAGTTCCCGGAAAAAAAGAGTAATTTGATACCGAAACTTTAACGATCCATCCAATCCCACATAGACAGAGTTATTTGTTGCGTTCAAATCCCTGCATAGCGGAATCTACTGTGCCTTCTCCACCACTCCGGATCCTCCTCTTCCTCCTCCTCCATAGTTTCACTCGCAACTCCTTACACTTCATCTCTTCTCAGACTCCTCAAAATGTATCTGTAATACAATGTACTGTCGACGTAGGACCCAAAATGCTTTAATGGAAATAAACGTTAGTTACTGTTCAATCGACTATTTATCTTTGCAAAAACTGTGACACATCCTCAACGTGCATTACTCACTATAAAAAATATTACTTTATGTACAAAAAAACTACGGCTAAGTCTAGGCTTAATCCTACATCGACGAGATCTTCGGTAGTCCCATCCTCTGGGATCGAACGATCCTGGCTCACGGCTGCCGCTTGGGAATGCGCTCCCGATCGAAGATCCCCAGCAGCTTTCCGCGGGTCATCTCCTTCGCCTCGCGCAGTCCCAGCTGGTAAATTTCATCATGCATTGACTTTATCTTCTCGATCAGCTCCTCGGGACTGAGTTGGGATAGTTCTGGGTGGGAAAGGTAAAGTATTTAATAGAGGGTTCTTGATTTCAAGTTGTTCTTTAATTATATCTTATTAAAAAAAGGTAAAGTCTCGTAAATAAAAAAATCTTAAACAAAGCAAATACCATATAAGGGAATTATTATCATATTATCATTACCAATTTAAAAAAAAAAGAATATATCTTAAGTTCTGTTCTAAATACAGACAAATACCAGAGGAAAACTACATTAATACAGCCTACTTTTGAGTATTTAGAAAAATAATAGTTCTTAATACTACAGATCCTAAATGTATATAAACTTATCATAATACTTTTCTATTATTACATTTTATTGGAACCCAAGATAGAAGCACAGAACTAAATAGTATACGTAGGTATGTATATCCTAACTCTTAAGAACCCACAGAACAGACTACTGAACTAATCATACATAAGGTATTCCCCCATATGATGTTTACATGGACTTGGTGCTTAGCTACTCACGATTGATCTTGGCCATGTCCTCGCTGGTCAGGTTGTTGGCGTAGTCCGTGTTGCGCGTGTAGATGGGCGTATCGCTCATGGTGAGGAACTCGTCCATCCCGGGGACTGGAGCGGAGCACCCAAAACAAAGCGAAAACGAAAAAGGCGTTAAAAATGGCGCCAAGTGACGAGGCTCACACGTTTTTCACACTCACATCGCTCCGGCCATTGGACAGGTGAGGCGCGCAGCGTCTCCAAGGAGATGAGCTCGTCCTCCGGCGTGTCGGGCTTCTTCTTGCCCTCCGGCTTCTCCTCGGCGGCGGATAACCTGCTCCTGCTGGCCGCAGAAGCCTCGGCCACTTCCTCGTCCGCTTTCAAAATGGATTCTGCAAGAAAGTCGCTTTTAAAGGCACTTCTTGGGTGTGTTTGGTGTTCCCCACCTGGCGCAAACAGCTCCACGGTTGCCTCTGCATTGCTCATCCTGGGAAATGTCCAAAAACCGCCGAGCGAGGCCAAAAAAATAGAACAAATTCAAGAATTCCGTGGGCTAATCATTTGCCACCTGGTTGAATAAAAAATGCGGCGTTGCCACCCGATGGCTATCGCCAGCAAAGACTATCGATTAATCGGCACGCCAGTGCTGCAAATCACTGGCAGTTATTAATAATTTTATATTTTTGGTAAACAAAGGACTGTTGTTTTTGCTTTTGTTTGTTTTTATTTATAAAATTTATAAATAAACAGCACAGCAAACAGGAAGTTAATGTGCTCTGAGTAATTCGAAATTTAAAGTGGAGAGCAGCAGAGCAACGGGAACCACCCCCGCCCGCCGCCTCTATTGTGCGCTCTCTTGCACTCACGGTCGACTAACGGCGCATAGAGACAACTCTGCGCGAGGTCGCCTGCTCTCTTTCGCTCTCGCGCCTAAATAGCACTTGGCACACTGCGCACAGTGGCGCCGAAAAGTATGTGCCCGCCAAAAAGCACATGTGGCCCAGATTTGAATGGAGTTTATTTTGCTATTTGGGGGTTAATTATTATTATTATTTCACACAATGTAGCTTTTAAGAAGGTGGTTTTGAATTGGAAAATTTTGAAACTGAAAATCTTGTTTAAACGTTACTAGCATGAGTTGCAAAGTTTTTTTTTCGACTTTTCTGCAGCACTGTGTGCCAGTGCGCGCTCGCACTTTCTTTCAGTTGGCAGTCACTGCTCCGCTCTCACTCTGGCCACAACCACACACACACACCACTCACAAACCCCACTCACCTGTTCCGCTCCCCCGCCCCCCCTCTCTTTCGACCTTAGTGCGACCGCGACCGCTCCCGTTCCGTTTCGTCGTTTTTTTTCTCGCTGCGATTCAGTTGCCGTTTTAACTCCGCCGCGCGAGAAGCGGAAACTTTTGTGGGTCCGCGTTGGAAATTCGAAAATCGAACTGCATTGCTGCAACCCGAACGTTTCGTATTGTTTGGCGCCAAATTTCGAATCGGAAATCCGCTGGCGGATTGAATTCAATCGAGGTTTTTTTACTTCCCGCCTATTCCCACCCATTTCCCCCCCGGGCATTTGCACACCCCCCGCGCTGCGACTCCCATGGCAGCTAGCAAATTCCATTGCGGCAAGCAAACGATAGCCACACATTCACATTTCGATGCGACATGTGCGAAAATCAGCGCCTTTTACTTTGACCTGGACAACACGTTGATTCCGACGCGGACCGGCGATTCCAAGGCGATCAGAAAGGTAAGTTAAGTTGATCCGGAAAAGGAAAACCCCCCTTTGGCCCACACACACACCATGCTTTTCCCGGGGGGTGAAAGTGCGCAGCACAGCTAGAAAATTTTCCACTGCAGCCCGCCGCCCGTTGTTACGTAGTCGAAAAACCCGGACGCTCAGCTGATAGCACGCGCCCGAAATTCGTTTGTTTATTTGCGTTTTCTTTTGCTTTCCTTACCCCAACCCCACAACACCCCACAAACGACCCCACCCCAAACACCAAGTGCACTCTGCAAGGCCTTAACTTAAATATAACCACGGGTATATGCACTCTAGAAGGCTATCGGCATAACAATCCTAAAAATAAATCAAGTTACCCAAAAAATATCTGTTGATATTGGGAAACTTTGGTTAAATGGGGTCTTATCATAACCATATTATGATAGTAAATGATGGTATATGCACTCTAGAAGGTTATTGGCATAACAATCCCAAAAATAAATCAAGTAACCCAAAAAATATCTGTTGATATTGGGGAACTTTGGTTAAATAGGATCTTATCATAACCATATTATGATAGTAAATTATGGTAAATGTACTCTAGAAGGCTATTGGTATAAGAAACCCAAAAATAAATCAAGTAACCCATAAAATATCAGTTAAAATTTAGGAAATTTGGTTTAATAAGATCCTATCATAGCCAGATTATGATAATAAATAATGGTCAAAACCAAAAATCAATCAAGTAACCCATAAAATATCAGTTGAAATTGAGGAACTTGGGTTTAAGTTAAGGTAATAGCCATATAATAATAAATGATGATAAATGATGATAACCCGGGTATATGCACTCTAGAAGGCTATCAGAACGGTAAAACCCAAAAACTGGCTAGTCTTATAGAATCCTATCATATGCACTACAACTTAAGTAAAAGCACATGAATATGTAAAATCCCTCAAGAATGGCACCCAAACAAAGTCAAAGATTAATTGATGATAACTTAAACACAACAATGGGTATATGAACTTTAAGAGGTTATTGACATCGTAGCTATGATAACAAACAATACGAGACCGAAAAGCTTTTCACTTGATTATTTAAATGGCCCTAAAAATATATTCGTGCATCTTAAAGGGTATATTTATTTTTATATTCTCATCCTTTACCTTACTGACAATGTCTTCTATTTCTTCTATTTACATTTTGAAGGCCTATTTTTAGAGAATTTAGGTTAAAGTGCAGTAAACAAAAAGATTGTTTTAGCTTTTGAAAGAAAGAAATTATAAGTACGGATGGGGCCATAAATATCTTATTATCTTACCTTTATCTTAAGCTTAAGTTTACCTTTAAAAAAAGAAAGTTATTTGTTGAAACCTGGAGAATGTCACGTACACTTATAATTTGCAATTTTGATAATATGATAATCTTTTAGGCTGAGTTGATTAAGATAGCTAACTTCATTATCACATTTACGTTTAAATATGCTATGTGTGGAATACCTAAATAAAGTCATGGTTATTAGACAGTTTCTTTACTCAGTTGCTTTCAATTATTATCTGGCGGAACCACACCCACTCATATTTCCGAAATTCATTTGTCGTATTAAGATATTTGCGGCAATTATGATGTTTTCAAATTTTGCTAATCAAACTGAATTCGCTATATTTATTTATGTCTTTTATTTTTTAATTTCAATTCACTTAGTGGGGGAAAAAAGTCGATTTAATAGAAGATTATTTCCCCTAACAGTTGGCTGGAAAAAAGATAACCAATGGAAATTTCCGAGCTATCATTGCGACCATAACTGTAGACCTATATTATATGGACTGTATAATATTGATATGACATGTGTATCGGCGGCAATTGCAGTTTGATGATCTATGCACTGATAGGGCGGCGTTCCTATAATGATTACGGCATTACGTACGATTAATCAATTGCTATTGATTCGATCGTATGATTGGAGTGAGCAATCTGAAGCTTAATAAAGATATTTGCAGACGCAATAGTTCGGATTTACGTATTAATAAATAGGTATCCCTCAACATTTACATAAGTTTGAGTCAATATGTTTATTCCTTTTTGAATGTAATCTAAATTACATATAAATATATAATAAAAACCATAATAGGAAATGCCTATACTATCATTAATCTTAAAAAATGTAATTAACTTTTCCCAAAGTTCATACACCTAGTTGTTCACTTTTTAAGGAGCGAACAATTTTTAACTTATCTCGACTTTATATAATGAAATGTATTTATAAGTTTATCTCTTCCAACGGGAAAGGTTTTTGTGACATTATCATATCTATAAAGCGTATAGATCAACCTCATACCTTTGCAGATAGGGTATTATAGTTATATCATATAGTTGCTATAGGAACGATTGCTAAATTAAAAGGAATATAAAAAGAATAACTTATTTTTAATTTTTATGTAATATAATTTAAATTAAGTGATCTATTGTGTTACATATAAACTTTGGCTTTCTGAAAATACCTTTCTTGGTTTTTTTTTTTTAATTTCACAGTAAGTTAATACGATTGTTAAGTTATCATGCACACAAAAAAAAATGGTCAATTTTGTCAATATATCATATAGTATATCATATATGTAGTTGCTATAGGAACGATTGCTAAATTAAAAGGAATATAAAAAGAATAACTTATTTATAATTTTTATGTAATATAATTTAAATTAAGTGATCTATTGTGTTACATATAAACTTTGGCTTTCTGAAAATACCTTTCTTGGTTTTTTTTTTTAATTTCACAGTAAGTTAATACGATTGTTAAGTTATCATGCACACAAAAAAAAATTGTCAATTTTGTCAAGGATATAGGTGTGTGTCTTTGCTAATTGTGTGTATTTGTTGTTGGGAAAGTAACTATTTACTTAGTAGAATTGACAATTTTTTGTGGTTGGGGACTGTTTGACAATTATAACAGTTAATTTTACCAAGTTTTTGTTTTTGGGTGTGGGGGTATGAAAAAAATTCCATTTTAGCTTAAAATTTAAAAGAAAAACGTGTAATCAATATTAACGATATCAATATTTTTCGATTTAATCCTCAGCTTGCCGACGTTTTGGAGAGCCAGTACCAGTTCACTAAAGATGACGCCGCCCAGTGCACCCAGAACTTCCTGAAGGCCTTCCGCCGCTGTCCGGACAACACGCAAACATCGCTGGACTCGTGGCGCACCCACCTGTGGCGCGAATCCCTGCCAGCGCGCCACAAGCACCTGGCGGAGCAGATCTATCCGCAGTGGCTGAAACTGCGATATCGCTACCTGGCCGTTCCGGCGGACTATGTCCAGCTGCTGCTGCGGATGCGCCAGGCGGGCTATGCCCTGGCGCTCATCACCAACGGGCCCTCGAACGCCCAGTGGGAGAAGGTGGCCAAGCTGCATGTGCGCGGCTACTTCGACTGCGTGCTGGTCTCGTCGGATCTGCCGTGGGAGAAGCCGCATCCCGAGATCTTCTATGCCGCCTGCAACTTTCTCAATGTCAAGCCGCAGGAGTGCGCGATGATCGGTGACAAACTGGAGACCGACATAATGGTGGGTTGAGTTTTTCATGGTCTGTACTCTTTTAGCCGACTAACCGAGTTTCCTTGTTGTCCCCAGGGCGGTCACTTGGCCCAGCTGGGTCTCACCTTCTGGACGCCGCTAAGCAATAGCAGCTCGGCCTCACAATCGCTCGAGGATGTGGAGTACAAGCCGCACGTCAAGCTGGCCAATCTGCTGGAGATGTACAAGTACTTCCCGCGCCTCAATGCCGTCGCACCGCCGGACACGCCGTCGACCTCCAGGCGACGTGGCAGCCACATGAGTCCCAGCGGCCAGAGCTCCAGCAGCGGGAGCAGCTCAAGCTCAAGCTGCGAGCCGGGAACAGGTCATGGATACCATCACCACCATCACCAGCAGCAGCAGCAGCAGCAGCATCAGCAGAGGCAGTGGCTCTATCGACGGGGCGTCTCACTGCCCGCCATGGATTGCTCCAACAGCGAGGCGGAGAACAGCTGCGACAGCTTCCTTTAAAGGGAATGTGGATCGAGGAGGATCGGATCTAAGGGATCGAAAGGGAGATTGTTGAAAAATGTACCTTCAGTTTACAAAACTATAGCTAAAGAGGATCGCATAGAGAGGATGTCGTAATCACAGATGGACGAGGATGGACGGCCAGGAGAATTGGAAACGAATGCAGGAATTTAAAGTTCAACTATTAGCGGGAGGAGCCCGGAACCACGGTGAATCTCGATATCTGCCATTAGACTAAAATTAGGGCTAGCAACACAGCATCGGAGCACACGGAACTACAGCATAAAAGTGCAAACTACAAACTACAAACTAAAAATTACAAATTACAAAGAGAATAATTAAGAAAATCGAGGACAGGAAGCAATGCCAACCAAATGTATTTTTCTAAGCGAATTTTCTGTCACATATTTTGTAAATTGATATAACACGCAACTTAAAGTACGTCAAGGTATGTAAATGCAAAACTCAAAATGCTACAAAAAAAAAATGGAAACCAGACAAAAACCACAACACAAACCTTTTGAGACATTGACGAGCCAAACAAAAAAATGAACAAAAATAAGAAAAGATAAGAAAAACTAAAAAAATCTGTAGTTATAGCATGGCGATGGATGTACGTGAATGTTAACTATTGTCTTAGTCGTAGCCTTTAGTCGGGTACAACACTCTGTTGGCAAATTGTTATTTGCAACCACCTCCGCCTCCCCATTTACCCATGACCCCCCCCCCCCCGCCCACGAACCCAACCCCAGGTTATTCCGCACCCACACGAAAAGCATCGTTGATGATTAATACGGCACATATGTATGTCGAAGCACTGTTGATCATGGATTTGGAAAATAAATGACACTGCAAAAGCTAAATCCAACGGAGTTTTAATTCGCGCAATCGGGGATTACTGTAGCTATAAACTTTTGGATGTAATTAACTTTGGAAAATATCTACAGTTTGCTATTTTTCGATATTTAATTTGTGTTTTCCTTTTAAAAAATCAATATTATCGAATCGATATTGTCAAAGTATCGAAAACATCGATGATTTTGAAGCTCAACTTTGAAACCGGATTATAATGGGTCCGGTTAGTATTTCGTCTTGTAATTGGACGGGAAAATTGCTAAAGAGGCGACGACAAATTGAATATAATAAAATGGTAATGCAGAAAATACAATAGTAAACTTTTAGACATATCTTTAAAAGTGGAATACTATCCATACTCTAGAAGTTCAGAATGGAATGGTTTTTATTACCAACTATAGAATATATATATATGCACTCGAAGAAACCGATTTACAAGACCAATTTGTCTATGGTTAATGAGAATTATACAAAAAAAACGGTCATTTAAATTTCTTTTAGTAAACCTATCCTAAAAAAAAACTATTTAATAATTTTATATCCTATAACTTGCAACTCCAATCATCATCTAAAGTTAATCTTGCATCTCTTTCTAAAACATGCAATATCAAAAGATCGGTATATTTATTTTTCATTTAATTTCCCGTTTAAATTAAGTTAAAAACACTTTCATTTTTAATCATAGTAAAATAAGCTTGATTTGTTTTTTATTTATTTGGGGGATTTTGTTGTTTATAGACTACAAATACGCTATACGGTAAAATGGTATATCGCTTGCAGAGTTAGCAAATAAAAGTTATAACCAACACTGAATTTTCGCAGTTTAATGCTAACGTCAACTGGCTGTATAATTGTTTGCCGTGTTGTTGTGTTTGTTTGTTTGTTGTTGTTTTTCTTCTCACATATATACCATACATACATATACACACGGTTATACATATACATATATAATTATAATCAAAGTCACGTACACGTGAAAAAAAATCGTTCACAAATTACACGTCTCAAAAAAAGTCGACAAACATTAAAGAAACATTTTCACGCGATATTGAAAATTCGGCTGGCTAGCTAGGCTTGCTCTTGGCTTTTCTTAAGTTCGATATTTTTTACGCTTTTAGTTTCTTTTACAAAAGAGCACTTTTCAGACTACAAAATACCCTAAGAACCGTTTACTGGAAATGGATTATACATAGATAATGGACAAAAAGAATAAGAAAACGTAACGTAACATAACATGGAGTAGTTGTTTGTTTGAAAAGGTTGTTGCTGCTGTTGTTATCGTAGTAGTTAATAGCAGTTGTTGCTGTCGTCATAGTATAGTAGTAGTTATCGTTTCCGTAAAGCATTGTACAACTTTTCCGCTTAAGTGTTAAACCGATGGCTAAACCCCATCCTACGTCCTACGCCCATCTCATCTCACTCCAGGATTGGCCGTGTTAGTTGCTCTGGCTTTCTCGTTTAGTTGCGTGTCGCATTATATATCTCCTCGATCTTTTTCCTGCGCTTCGTAAGCAGCGGATTGTTCGACTTGTCCAGCGCCTTTATTTGCATCTGAGGAATAGGGGGAAAAAACGGGTTATTAATAAAGGAAGGGAATATATTTTGGTTTAGATATTCGCAGCGCATTAACCTCCCAGTTGCTTGTTAGTTTTCATAATTAGTAACTTTCCAAATCACGATTGAAACACAGAAAAGAGCAAATAAAAAGTATACTTGCTAATTGCTTAAGCATAGACAAATCGAAATCTATATTCTCATTGTATAAGCAAATGAACCAAAAAGACTGCACATTATAAAAGCAAATGATTAACATTATGTAATTCAAAGGAATTTAATTTAAAGCAAACAGGCAACCGGAAGAAGAGCTAGACCCACCTGATCGTAGTCCACGCGCATGGTTGCCAGCGAGCGTGTCATCTCCTCCTGCACCTCCGGCCAGGTTTCCTCTCCCTCCTTGAGCATCCGGCCCGTGCAGAGTGGCGTCTGTGGAACGGCGTTGAACTGGGCGATCCACTTGTTGCGGATGACGTCCTGGATGCGCAAACGCTTGCTGGGATCCACGTTCAGCATGCCCTTGATCAGATCCTTGGCCGCCGGGCTGACGTTCGTCCACTCCGGATCGGGAAAGTCATACTGGCCGGTGCGGATGCGCTTCTTCATGCCGGGCGAAATGGCCAGGCCGTGG
Source organism: Drosophila prostipennis (assembly GCA_037075205.1). Classification (NCBI taxonomy): domain Eukaryota; kingdom Metazoa; phylum Arthropoda; class Insecta; order Diptera; family Drosophilidae; genus Drosophila; species Drosophila prostipennis. Next base: position 63,678 of record JBAMCJ010000334.1, read on the forward strand.
TTGCTGTAGAAAGGCGGGAATCCGCACATAATGATGTACATCACCACGCCCAGAGACCAGATGTCGCAGCTCTTGTCATACTTTTCCGGACCCAAGACCTCGGGAGCTGCAAGATAAATGTATGATTAATATGGGAATATTTGAAATATAAATATAATATTTATAACAGAATATTTATAGAATTGATTTAGAGTTATTGGATAAACTAACTTTTATTGTATATTAAATAATAATAGTTGTATTTATAATTTTTTAATAATAAATATTGCAAAACCCATGCTTATAACTACACACATATATCAATTTTATAATAAAATCCCATTAATAAGTATAAAATAAAATAAAATAAATTAAAAGAAAAAAAAATTAAAAATAATAATAATAGTGTTATTTATTAATAATACAATGCAATAAAAAAATGCAATAAAAATGTAATAATATGAACTCAATGTGACTAGCGCGATAATTATAAATATGCACTTGTAGCGCCGGGATATTAAATAAATATTAAATATTAAAAAAATATATTAAATTATCTGCCTTGTTTTTTATCTTCTCCTTTTTCACATTTCTTGCGAATTATGTAAATCGGTCGCACTTTGCAACTTTCGAACAACTCGACTCTTTCGCAATGAGATTGAGAACAAGGCTGAATAAAATTAAAGCAACTCTAAAGAAAGTTCCCACAATAAAGTATGTAACGAGGGTGCAATGGGTATTTAGAAACAACTAGTTTAAGATTATATCATCAGCTTCTGAGGTATTTAAATATATAAATCAAAATTACTGCCATGCAATTTCCGGCCTCAAAAATGACACGGCACAATTCTAAATGGGGGCAAAAAGCGGACTTTAACGAATCCCAAGCTACTTTCGTGACTAATAAGGTAATTGTCAGGCTGTAAAACTAGCTACTGATGTGAAAGCCCTGCGAAAAGCACTCACCCACGTAATAGGGAGTGTAGCAGGGCGTCTGCAGCGTGTCATTGGTGAACGTCTCCTTGGCGAAGCCAAAGTCCGTCAGCTTGAGGATCGCATTCGGCTGTGAGGTGGTGTACAGCAAGTTCTCCGGCTTGAGGTCGCGGTGTGCGATATCGCGACTGTGCAGATAGTCTATCGCCGCGCAGATCTCGTGCATTATTTGGGCCGCCTCCCGCTCCGTGAAGGCGCCGTCGGCCTTGTCCTGGATCCTCTGGAAGAGCTCACCGCCCTCCATGCACTCCATGACCACCAGCAGGCACTTCCGGCCGCTATAGGTGTTCTCATACACATCGATGATGTTCACAATGTGCCGACAGCCGCTGACCCGCCAATGGAGATCCACCTCGCGGCGCGCCTTCTCGTTGTCCAGCAGCACCTTGAGGGCATAGTTCTGTTTGGTGCGGCGGTGGGTGCACTGCACCACCTTTCCGTTGATCCCGAGCCCCAGAACGGTGTCCGAGATCTCGTAGTCGTCCACCAGGGCGGTGGTCTTGGGTTGCCGTTGGTTCTGCAGCGAAAGCATTCTGGAATCGGCTGGGCTCTAACTGCAGAGGAGAAAAAAATACGTTTAATTGAGGGTCTTTAGTGATTATCTATATATTTATCAAAGTTCTGGAATTGGAACCAAGGAACATAAATGATTCAGATGATTTCAAGTTTGTAATTAGAAATTCCATTACACTTATGATCCAATAATATGCTATTTATTATTTAACTAGTTAACTAATTATTTCAAATTTGTTTTTAAATAATCATGGCTTTATTATTACATATATTATTATTATAAATAATCCATTTCTAATTCCAAAAATCGAATGGAAAATACGGAAATACTTTTAGCGAATTTTTTCATAATTGCAATACCCCCTTCCACATATTAATGTTTAACAATAATGTTTAATTTATGGCCAAATTATTTGTTTAACGACTTTCGTGCTCATTGAGAATCTAAAAAGGTAGCTACCCCTTGCAATAAATTGTATTTAATTATTATCTTTTGAAAAAGCATAGTTTATTACTGGTTATAAATGTAAAGTTCAGTTAAGCTAGGGGTATGGCAATAGAGCTTTCTAATTACATACTGGTAATTTAGTTTGCCGAGCGAATTGTTGGGGGATTCCCGTTCTGTTCCACAGCTCCCCTTTTACTCTAGTTTCTTTCTATATAAAAACCCGTCACATCAGGTTTTTAAGCCCGCATTTCGAATAAAACAAAAAGTATAAAAATAAGTAAATGTACCTCTAGCAGGGAAAAAATACTTTAAAAAGTGTTCTATTAGATTAAAAAATAGAAAATTATTAAATAGAAAATATGTCAAAATCTTACTTTCTATTTTAAATATTTCAATATACAAATTTTCATAGATGATGGTTAAGGAAATTTCAATATTCATGATAACGATCTTTTACAAATCAGAATTGTCTTTAAGATGGGTATATTTTTTTTAGCGTGTACAGAACGAGAATAAAAAGTTGCACTTTTTAGTTCTCCAGGCTTTTGTTTATAAAATATGCAGATCCGAAAACCTCGAAGCGCTCCGATCCCGATTCAAATTGCATGCAAATGGACTTACAGAAAGGCAGAAACAAAAAAATATCTATAAAGTCAGGGGTGGGGTGGGCTAATTAATCCCACGCTCGCTGCATATTTCCATGTTTTTCGTTTTTCCGGGGAAAAAACGTTACACAATGTTTTTTTTGTCGCTTTTTCGGGGAAAACAGGAAAACGGTGGTAATTGCATATGTTCGACGCGTTATCGGTAATCGCCAATATCGATAGGCGGATGTATACAGAGTGCGTTTGTGTGCGTGCGCTGCTGATGAAATAAATGCTTCATTTTGTTTTTGTTTATTTTGAGCACATTACGCATTGCCGAAAAAAAAACTATTTTTTTCTCTCCCGTAAAATCGGTTAATTAACGCGTATTTTACTGCCCACACGCACACCGCGAAGCCCGCGCACACACAAACACACACTCATACGAATGCAAACAATGCGTCATGTTTTCCCACTGTTTAACTAGCATTTCCTAGTTTTCTGGTTTTCACTGTACACGGCAGTACGTTTTTTATCTTGTTATCGCTCTTCGATCGCCTTCAGGTGGCCCAGATTTTTTCCTGGCCACGCGCAACGATTTATCCGCTTTTCCCTTCGGTTATATCCCGATTTACGGCTCCCGCATTATCACCTGCAGTTCAGCTGATCGTATTTACCTTTCGGATATTTATTTTAGCGTGCTATGCAACGGAACGAAAAAAAAGAACAACAACACAACCAAGAATTTATAGTTATAGCTATATTTTATTTGTAAATTGGAGCTGGGTCGACTCGCGATAACTGTCCCACGATAGTTTCGATACATCGAATAGGTCACTTGTCGACGTTTTGGTTTCGATAGTAAGCGATAGCGCTTTCACGCAAAATGTAGCATTTTTTAAGCTTTTTTGTACATTTTGTCTTGGTCTAAAAATTCGTGCCAATTTGTATTGAAAAGGGGAGCAAAAGTATCCACACCAAAACTAAATTACTGTCGAACTGTATAAATTCTTATTAGCCTTATAAAGAAAAATTTTTAACAAATTTATGAAGAAAAAAAAAAAGAATAATGCCTACAACCACAAAAATATATATTTTTATACGGCCATACTAGAACACATTTTCCCAAAATTGAAATCACGTGGCTCTGAATTTCTTCAAGTGTTCTTTAATTACAAACCAAACAAAAATTTGAAAACTTTTTTTCGTCCTATCTCAAGACTATCGAGTAACTTGCCCAGCAACAGCGAAACTATCGAACCACCTGACCATCGCTGTTTGGCCATCCCTAAAAAAAAGTGGTGCAAAAAGTTGGTTTAAATGTTGTTGCCACGGCCAAACTGACGATGCGCCGCGTCCGCTGAGCCTCGTGTCCGCACCCGTGAGATCCGTGACCCCCAGATCCGTGCTCTGGGCCCCCCGGAGAACCCGGAAAACCCACATAGACCCCAAAAGTCCGAAAGTTTTCGTCTCGTTTTGCAGTTGGTTTGTATTGGCCGAGCGAGGCAAACAAACAAGCACACAGGCGCATCGGAGATACCAACAGGAATAGCCAAGGTGCCAAGGCCCCGATTTGGACAAGGAGCAGCAGGGCGCCATGTCGCAGGTGCTCAGCCCCCACAAGCAGGGCGTGGCGGAGGCGGACGGGCTGGACTACACGAACAGCAGCTCGATCATAGAGTTTCTGGCCAAGGAGCAGGACTGCGGCGGTCTGCTGACGGACCCCGATCCCGAGTCCATTTTCCAGGAGGTGAGCCGCCTGTCCGACAGCACGGACATGCGATCCGTGGACGAGCTGCTGCAGGAGGCCGAGCGCCTCATCCAGCAGCAGTTGCGTCTGGGCGGGATGGCCCCGGAAATGGAGAGTTGCGGCGGCCTTGTAGCGCCGCCCAAATCCCTCGCCGAAGAGGCAGCCCCTGCCCCCGATGGCTGCTCCTCCTCGTCCCCGCAATCCTCGCCGCACAGCAGCATCCGGCTGAATACACGCTACACCCATCGGATCGAGCATTTGCCACTGGCTCCCTTGCCGCCAAAAATCCCCATAGCCGCTTGCAATGGCAAAGTCCGGCCCAGATCCGGTTCCAAGTCGTCGGCCTCGCCCACATCCGTGCAGACGCCGCTGGACAGCTCCAATGGCTGCGGCTTTGCCGCCTTTGTGGACAACCTGCCCTCCGAATCGGTCATTTCCGAGGAGTCCACGCCCAAGGACATGGACATGGAGAACCACACGGCGGCCATGGCGCAGCTACAGCTCCAGCTGCAGGATAACACCGATGACGACGAGGATACGGTGAGTACTTGTTTAGTTATATTTACCCTCGAATCCGGGATATTATCATACTTTAGGATTAATTAATTGATGATTTTATGGAAATCCCCTTTTTAGAGATAAGGCGCAATAAAAGTTTTGATTAGAAAAGGATTTTTCTTGTTGAAATACACCCACTTTTGATTTAAATCTTTGATTTGGAGTTATTTCTCGGGAAAGTATGATGTTTCTGTACTATGTACATAAGATTAAGATAAATTATTTGGTGATTATAGGGAAATCCCTATTTTAGAGATAAGGTACAATAAAAGTTTTGATTAGAAAAGGGTTCTTCGTGTTGAAATCCACCTAGTTTTGATATAAATCTTTGATTTGGAGTACTTCTGTACTATGTATACATATATTACCAAATATTACCGGGATATTACCATACTTTTAGATTAATTAATTGGTGATTTCATGAAAATCCCCATTTTAGAGATCAGGTGCAATAAAATTTTTCATTAGGAAAGGATTTTTCTTGTTGAATTCCACCCAGTTTTGATTTAAATCTTTGGTTTGGAGTGATTTCTCGGGGAATCCCAGCTTCTGTACTATGTACATAAGATTAAGATTAATTATTTGGTGATTTTATGGATATTTTATATTTTAGAGATATGGTTCAATAAAAGTTTTGATTAGAAAAGGATCTTTCTTGTTCTGTACTATTTATACCACCCAAAATAAGTTGCCACAAGGGATCTGTAGTAATAAATAGCGTAGATTCGTTTATTGCCCGCCGTACAGGATTCAAAGGATACAGCAGCCCACCCAAACACTCATTTCCATTTCCATTCTCGCAGTCACCAAGACACAGGCACACAAACAAACATAAATAATCCTTCAGACACACACAAGCTTCAGGCACACAAGGTTGGGGGGTGGGGGGTGTACAAAAAAAGCAACAGAGATTACAAATTACACCGGGATGTTGGTCGAGATTAGGCGGCGTTCAGCCGGACGAACTGGGTCCAATGGCCTGGGCCACCGTTTCCGCCACTGTCCAGCCCTCGAGAGCCGTGTCCTTGATGAAGCGCGGCGGCAGGACGAAACCGTAGGCTCCGCGATCTCTCAGCTCAATGGTGTACACATATTTGACGCCCAAAGCGGCACGGCTCCAGTCGTCCGATCCGCCGCCTGCGATGCCCAGAACCTCGTGGGTAACCGCGGCCCTGTACGAGGTGCCCGTCTTCTGGACAATCCGCTCGGCAGCCAGACTGGCCACTCGCTGCAGGACACTCGAGTCCTTGACCTTGACCGCCTTGTAGGCCCACGGATAGACAATCATCTGTCCGTAGCTGTGGAACGTCAAGTACGACTCCAGATTGTATTTCCGCTTGGCCAGGAACTCGGCCACGGCCCGCGTTTCCCGTTCCGAGGCCGGCGAGGATCCGCGGTAGGTGTCACTGCAGGGATTCGTCGACGAGCCATAGCCATTCCAGCCGATGTCGAAGTTCCGATTCAGATCCACACCGCTGCACTGGGCGCGTCGCGATGGCGAGCGATTCTTGCGCCACAGCCGATTCGTCGTCCGGCTGTATTCGTAGCCATCGGGATTCATCACCGGCATTATGTACCAGGTCAGGCCGCGTATGTGCGCCGGCTGGTTCTCCCAGTTGGACATCAGTTGGTACAGGATGAAGGTCACCGTCGCCGGGCTAATCCATTCGCGGGCGTGGATGCCGCCGTCGATCCAGACCTTCTTGTTCTCGCGCGGATTCTCCGAGATCCTAAGGGGATATATGAATATTATATCAATATTTGAGTTCGATTAGAGGGCAGAATATTTAATAGATTAGTCGATAGAATTTCAAAAAAAAATTCTCAGTGCCTAAAAGTAGTCCTTATACTTATAAAAAATATGTAGAATTCTTTAAATGATTGCATAATTCTGGGCATTTTGATAAAACAAATTAAAAGTTAAGATCGGCATTTTTAGGATGCCGGACGTGACAGTTTTTGGACTTTAATTTTAAAAATAAGAGTAACTGAGTATATATTTTGTACTTTTTATTTGTTTCTTCTAAAGTTCAGACGCTGTTGTATTTATGGTGAAAAAAGTGAAGGGTTATCTGTTTAGCAAGTTCAAAGAAGTGATTTTGTATGATGATATGGTTATTTTTATTTTATTTATTTCTAGGAACTGGCTGTATAGATACCCTTTATTTTTTCACCATAAAAATAAGAGCGTCTGAGCTTTAGAACACAAAAGTAAAAACTTTATGCTCCGTCACTCGTATTTTTAAAGATAAAGTCTAAAAACTGTCACGTCCGACATCCTGGAAAGGCCCATATGTCATTTGTTCTTAAATATATTGTTGAAAAATCTCAAGGTTTTAATGATGATTTTAAACATTAGGTTTGGAACCTTTTCAAATAGAATTTACATGTGGTTGAATATTAAAAATGTCATAAATAGTGGTTTAAAAACCACCATTTAGGCATGCCTAAGCGAAAAATATACTAGTCAAGCCAGTAATAAATCAATTGGACCTTAAAACACCCTTGTGTTGTAAAGAACCCAATTTTCTATTCTATATTTAACATTTTAACGGCCAAAAAAGGTGTGGTATGGTATGTACACCTACCTGAGCACTTTCAAATCACGACCCTCGGCCGTTTGGCCAATGGTATACAGTCGCACAATGTTGGGGAACTTGCTGCGGATCTCCCGCATAAAGCTATAGATGGTCTCCAGATCGTGGTAGTCCTTCCAGTGCATGCTGCTCCTCGCGGCCTTCTCTGTGGGTTATCGTTGGATTAATATAATATAATATAAGTATTTAACTCCACTTACTCGTTCTCTTTCCGGAACCGAGTGAACTGCCCTGAATGCCTTCGAGCAGCTCCTCATCGATCATCGCTTGAACATTGCTGGACAAGATCTGGGGATCCAGGCGGTGGGCGGTTAGAAAGCTGCGCGCCGCCTTCAGCTGATCCCTGGCAATGGAGATGTCCAGGAACTTGGAGTTCTCCTTCCAGATATTGCCGCCGAACTTTTGCTCCAGCATTTGGCCCACGGGCACGCGGTGTTGCATCGCCTCCGAGATGTTGTAGATCCTCCACAATTGCGTCTCGTCGTAGCGCTGGGGAATCTCGTTGGCCGTCAGCTGGGTGAGATTGGAGGCCATCTCGCTGGCCGAACTGGCTGCTATGGCTGCCATAAGGAGCAGCATCAGCAGATGAGTTCTTTGCGTCATCTTTGCGGCGTTGTCTATCAGCAGGTTGACCTGGAAAAGTAATTCCCTTATCAGTAATCAGCTATCAGCATTCAGCGAGATGTTATCAGCTCCACTTAAAAGCATCTATCATTAATTAACTTCTGATCTGTGTTCAAGGAAAAACTAGCCATGGAAAACCCCAGTCTTTGGCCAAATATACAAATCGAAAGCTTTGAACAATAACAACGAATGTCACGATTTTCATATTGTTATTTATGGACCTCTATTAAGCCTCCAATTGCTACCGACAAATGGTAATGACCATTGTTAAACTCTAAAGGTTAAAATAGTACACGCTTGTTTAGTTTGCATTAAAATCAAGCTGTTTATGACCAAAGTGCTTGTTTTTTAGCTTCGCCCGTTTGTTGGAAAATAAACAAGCCTTGAATATATCGTTTCTATTTACTATCTAAACATTTGACGAGCCAATTTGCAAATGGAAAACCCTGCTACAATACAAAATCAAACTTTGTAGGAAAAATCTATCTATAAATGGGTTTTAATTTCAACCTTGTCAATAGCTAAGATTTACGTTTAATAGCAATTGAAATGGAACCAATCGAACATCCAACCCGCGCGTTCAGGTAGCGAGAACTGAATGCAAAACGAAGCTAAAAACAAACTCCAACTGGTATCAGATAAAATAATTGTTACAGAAAAAGTTCGTCTAATTACAGGCAACAAAAAAAAACAAAAATGTTTCCGTTTCATTGTTAATGGTTAGGGTTATCTAGATGTGTGAGCTACTCGTAACCCTGTTTTTTGTGTTTGTCATTGCCAATAATAAATTAAAAACAGTTGATAGCGTTAATAGTTTTGCAAACGTTTTAATGGAAAAACGAATGAGTTTTAGAATCGTAACCAATAACCTAAAAAAGGTAAATTTAATTTCGAAATATCATTTGGAAGTGAAAAACTGTTCAATGAACATTGAAACGAATTCTTTTTTGCTGGAAAATTGGTATCTGGGTTTTTGGTAAAAATAGGAATTTTCCCTTTTTGTTTTTTGGCTGTAACTTGGCCAAAAATGGACCTACACCAAAAACGCATACTGTTTTGAACAGATAACAAAATAATAATTAAATCCATGACACTTTTCGTGTGATTTTGAAAAAATAAAATTTTTGCCAATTTTCACATTTTTTATAAGGGGTTACATCATGATTTTTTACGAAAAATGGCCAAAAAATAAAATGTCCAGGTTTAAATCCCAATCGATTGAAAATTTAATAACGAGTTCAGAAAGGTATGACAATCCAAATTTGGTTCAATACTTCCATTTTTTCGGCCAAAAAACGGAAAATTGGAATTTGGGTTTTTGGCAAAAATATGCATTTTTCCTTTTTGTTTTTTTGCTGTAACTTGGCCAAAAATGGTCTTACACCAAAAATACAAACTGTTTTGAACAGATAACAACATAATTATAAAATCCATGACACTTTCAACTCGATTTTGGAAAAATAAAATTTTCGCCAATTTTCACATTTTTTATAAGGGGTTACACACAATTTTTTACGAAAAATGGAAAAAAATTAAAATGTCCAGGTTTAAATGCCAATCGATTGGAAATTTCATAACGAGCTCAAAAAGGTATGACACTCCATATTTTGACCTTTTTTTTAGCACCATTTCCGCTAAAAAAAACTGATTTTTTAGGCAAATTATTGAGATTGGCATTTTTTAATCCTATTATCCTATATTTCTATATTTATGTTCCTTTAATTTTTAATTTATACAAGCTGATTGGAACAGAAACATGGCGAAGCAACAGTGTTCATATTTCTTATGATGAACTATACAAATTTTTTTTATCCATCCGATTTCTCTTTAAAGAATAATAAAATATTTTTAAAACGTTGCCTTAAAGAAATGTATTCCATATAAAGTTAGTATGCAATGGGTATCAAAATAATCCTAACTGATTATTTGATCATTTGATTTTCAGTATACAACGAATTTGCATCGTTTTACGGATTCCATTGGCGATCGATCGTTCGATTTGTCAGTTCCCTGAATTCTCGCAGTTCCGGGGGCGTGGGGCTTATTGTTTTTGATTTTATTGACTCAATCAGAGTTTCGTGTTTTGTATGCACAATGATAGATGTGATGACTGCGTCTTAGTTTACATACTAGTGCCCTAAGATCTAGATTGTGGGCAAAGAAACTTTTCCTGGTCTTCTTACCGATTTCGAAACACCGTTTTTAACGCTTCTGTGCTAATTTCCCTGGCCCGTTTTTTTTTTTAGGTTTTGTTTTCATTTTGGTTTTTTTTGTATGGATGCGTATTTGTATTTTCGTGTTTATTTTCTTTTTATTGCCAGGCAGAAAGTGGCACTTGAACGATGGAGAGGGTCGTGTCTCCGTTTCTCCGAGTCTCGTAGTCTCCGAACTCCGAGAACTGGTTCTCGGTTGGATCTGTCGGGCCTCGAATCTCAGATCTCAGATCTCGGGAGTCGAATGTGGAGTACAAACACAGTTTCGGATTGGGTTTCAATTCGCTGCTGTTCACCTCGACCTTCGTGCCCCCCGTTCTCCTTCCATTATCCATTATCTCGTCGTTTATACCTGCATTTCATTTCGAAATGTAAACAGTTTAAGAATTCTGAGGCTATGAAACGAACATTATGTTAAACTTTGAACCTCTGCGTTTTGAATTTAAATTAATTTTTACCGACTAAAGATCATAAGTTGACACAAACTCACTAGTTTTAAAATCTTTAGATATATTTATTAAATTATATTTCTCAATATAATGATATTTTAACTGAATTTTGAAAATATGCATTTTTTAATTTAAAAATATGAAGATAGTATTTTTGAATATGAAGATATTCTGAGAAGATATAAATAAATAAGAAGAGTGCCAATTATTTGTGAAATCAATAGACGTATGAACGAAGGCGTAGAATGTCTCACTTAATTTTTTTATTTTGGCACTTTCCACACAATACAATACAATATAAACTTGTTCCGTTGAGTGGCCAAAAAATGAAAACCAAAACCTGTTGTAAACTGAAGCCGGTGCATTTTGCACTTCCTCATTCGCTGTAACAGCTCTAAATACTTTAATTTTTATGTAATCTGGCCTCCCTTTTCGAAAACAGAGTCTTTCTTTATTTATTTTTAATGCGCCTTTATTTCTTCTAAGAGTTCTTAAATTATTTTCTACACTTTTACTTTTTTAGTAATTTTTAAATTTAAATTACTTTTTAAATTTATTTTGTTCACAAATCTTCTCCATTGTATACCACCTCCTCTTTTTACTTTTATGCCATCTTATTAAAAATCATTTACAAAATCTTTCCTTTCTTAAATGAAAAATCGTAATTGCTTACACTCTTATCCCTATTTACTCCAGAACGATTCCCCCGTTTTACACGCCTAATTCTTCTGAAAGCTCGCGTATTTTTTACAGTCTGAAAACGCATTCTTCATCAATTATCCTCATTCTTGTGTAATTTTTTCTTTTTTGTAGAATCTCGACTTGATTTTTTGTAAATCTCCACCCTTGATATGTTTCAATTCTTCTCATTTCATCCCTCTTTCTTCTGCAGTATTCCTCCCATTTTCCTGTAGTTGCAGTCTTTCCTCTCCGCTTTCCTCTTAAATCCCTTTTCTTCTGCAGCCTTTGCGCTTTCTTTGATAAACTCCCAGCTTTCTTCCGAATTCTTCTCCACGGTCTTCTTTAATCTTCTTTTAAGTTCTTGCTATTCTTTTTTCGTTTTTGCTGCATTAGGTAGTTTAGTTTTTTATTTGTTGTGCTTTTCACTTTTTAGTAGATTTTTTTTTGATTTTTTTTTTTATCACTTACTGTTTTTTTGTTGTTGTTTGGGATGCTCTTTTGGTTCTTCTTCCTCCAATTGCCGGCTCTTCGGGAGAGAGTGCAATTCGCGAATATGTGCTTGTGTGTTTGTGTGTGGGAGAGAGTGTATCGCTGCCTGAGCTTCAAACTTCGACTAAAGGCTGCTTGTATGCGCTTCAATTTTATATTGCCGCTCTGCCGGCGCAAGGGAGCCGTTACCCCAAAAAAAAAATATTTAAAAAAAATAAAAAAAAACACAACAAACGAAACCGAGAATTACAAAACAACAACAACAAAAGGGGAGCCCAACAGTGTGTTGTAAATTTTTGCGCTGACCGACGACCGATCTTTAAAGCGATCGTCGCGTAAATGGAAATTGGAAATGGAAACGGCAGCGACGCCGGCAGCGCAGCCGCAGAGGTGGCGGCAGCGAGAGAAGAGGAAGAGTGGCGAGAGAGGAGCGCTCCCCCAACTGCTCCACGCATTCGCGCTGTCTCTTTTTGGCGGCCTGCATCCTACTCATGTGAGAGGGGGCCAGAGGGACAGGGCGAGAGAGAGCGAGGGCGAATGCATGGCCCACGCCCACGCAAGCAGCCGTCTCCCTTGCACCCGCGACATTGACACTTTGACACACACACACACATCGAGCTGCACTCGAATGCATTTAACGGTTTTGCACCGGAGGCGCTGTCCACTTGCTAATACATCATCTCAATAAACAAAGTGGTCAAAAAAGGGCATCATGAATCACGGGCTCAGTCTTGGAAATTCTTTTTCTCTTTTCTGGAATTTCCAGCTATAAAAAGTGTGATTTTCCTAGCAAAACACTTCCGACATTTAAAGAAATTCTTTATTATTAACTGGTTTTAAAACCAATGCGCGTTATCCATTAGCTTAACTGTTTTTTAAACAAAGATATCAAAACATCATGAGTCACGGGTTTCTCAAAGAATTTCTTGTTTAACATTTCCGACGAAGATACTTTACAATTTCCTTTAAGAAATTACTTTAAGTCTCGGAATTTAATTTTTGTTATCAGCAATTTGAAACGAAAATATTGAGATCATTAAAGAACATTCTTTGTAATGAACTGGTTTGAAGACCCAAGGGGCCTGTGCACTTGTTAATTTTATTTTTTATTTTTTTTAAGTGATCAGAACGTGTGATTGACCATGAGTCACGAGTCCAAACACAGAATTCTTTTTTCTTGTAATCGGGGATTTTTAAAGATGAGAAATTCTCACTTCCTATTGCAGAATAATCATTAATTTTTTAAGTCGTTGTTTTAAGATTGTCTTTATTTATTTTTTAAGTCCTTATTACATAGTAAATGACACCGAAAAAGTAGTTAATTAAAATAATGCACTAATTGTAAATTACAGTCGATTATAAAAGTCTTACAATACAGTTGTTCGGTGAATATGTTTTTAGGTTTTCACATTTCCACATACTAATTATATTTTTTAACATCTGTTTAACACATTAATTTACAATACATGCCTTTTTTTAGTAGCGTTATTAAAGTTTTTATTGATTGCAAATGGTTATCAGTGGAAATTCCCAGCGCATAAAAATGATCGTAGGAAAGGTGCAAAGCAGTCAGTCCCGACATTCGAGCTTATCTCATCATTAATCATCGTAACAATCAATAAAAATTGCTCATTATGAAACATGAAGCAAATGTAACGGAAATGCCAATAAAAAAATTAAAAATTTACAACGGTTTGGCAAGTGTAAGTAATATACAAACACGTATTTCTGTCTCTTTTCAACAGCAGCTGATTTTTGAACACAAGTGCGATTGTAAATTGGATTTTCAATTGTATCACAAACCCAAAATCACCGCATGTGTGTGTTTGTTTAATGGATTGTGTGTGATTGTGTGACGGGGCGATTTTGACCCACTTGGCGAGTTTTACTTTCTTTCGCCTTTGATCGCCTGTCCCGCCCCCCTCCGCCCACACTTTTTTTTTTGCCGCCAGGCATTATTTATTTTTTATTTGTTTCAGGCTTTTTTCCGGTGTTTCGCTGTTTTTTTTGTGCTTTTTGTGGTACCCAGATTTTCACTTTTAACCCTTTTTTCGAGAGCTTGGCCCCACAATGGAAGATTTTTTCAGGGCACCTTTTTTGTTTGCTGCCAGTTCATTGATCAGTAAATGCTGGCTACACCAAGAAAAATTTGTTTTACTCCTATGTTAAAACGGGAATAAAACAGATTTATAAAAGACATAAGTTCTAATGGGGTATTGAAATTTTATAATATTAAATTCGTTTGTTTTATGGATTAATATCAGTATTAATTTAAATAAAAAACAAAACTTAAAGAAGTAAAATAGGAATTTTTGATAAATACTGCATCCATAAAAATAAATAAAGAAAGAGTGATATTTAATAACAGATAAAATATAAAATACAAATTCTACAAAATATAATTTAGTCTGAATTACCAGTTCTATAATTATTTCATTCTTTCTGTGTAGAATTTATTCATCGTTCTCTTTCTTAATGGTTTCTGTTGGCAAGGGGTTTTTGTTTATTTATCTATAGATATTTTTATTAAAAACTTTTTTATTTTTGTTTTTTTTTTTTTATTTTCCTTATCGCTCAAATCACTTTCTTCGGTAGCTGGAAGCTTTGACTTTGACTTTGGCGGCAGGCGGCGATGGCCGCGGGCCTTTCGCTTAATTTCTATATGCATGCACAAAATAAATCCAATCAAATATGCAACAACAAGATATAAGAAAAAAAAAATAAATAAATAAAGCGGCCAGAGCTGAGAAAAACAAAACATCGTAAGCGTTGTGGTTCGAGCTTACTGGTTTTTGAAACGCGATTGAAAGTGAAAGTTGGCGCTCGCTCCCGTGCTGCTCTCTTTCGCTCTCTATGGCCGCCCCTCTCTCTCTCTCTCAGCTTTCTATTTGCCCAGCTGAGCATTCTTCTTGGCCATATTCGCCTTTTGGCCAGTTTTACATAAGATACTTCATGGATAATGGGATTTGGCGATATGCGCGATTGCGAAATCGTAAATCCAAATTGGCCGCGAATCCAACACGTGGTCCTTCAAATAATAGTTAATGGCTCTCTCTCGAAACCGAAGCAAGAAGAAGAGAATGGCCCACTCTCTCCGGAGAATTCAATTTTTAGCCCACTTTTTGAAACTGTTCTACTCACGAGCTTTGTCAAAAGGGCATTTTGAAAGGCGCGCTCACTGAATTCATTCTCCACTGTGAAGAATTTATGGAGACTTTTTTATGTGCCCCGCCTAAAAGTTTACAATGTTTATAAATCGTTTCATCTGAAAAAAGTGTGCAGTTTAAGCTTGCAAAGAAAATATTTCTGATACTCATAAAATAAGCGTAAGATTAACTTGTATTTAGTGTAAAGCTCTAAAAATTTGGATCCTCTCTCAGCTTATTTTAATAAAAGAAGAGATTACACATTTTCATTTCGAAACTTTAAAGTTTTAAAAGAAATACCTTTTTCTTTAAATAAGAAGATTTGTACCTCTTTTATAAAGATCATATAAACATTAAAAATCGTGTAAATTTAGTAGTTTTGGTCACACTGTGCCAACAAATGTTAAAAAAAAGGTTTTTTTTTAATTAAATAATGTTTTTATTGTTATTCACCAAAATTTGGTTATTTTAAGGCAAAATAATTTAGCTTTTTAAATGTAATAGGCTGGTAAATACAGGATTTTTAAATATTTTGGGGAATCGGCAATCCCAATGATCAGTTGCCTTCGCTGACTTATGGATTATGCATAAATATCATATAGTTAAGTGGAGTATCTACTGCAATTGCTGGGCGATGGTGCGCAGAAACTCGAAGACCTCCTCGCCGGACTCCACGATATAGTGCGGCGGCAGCAGATAGCCGTAGCGTCCCTGATCCTTGAGGAACATGTTGAACACCATCTGTGGCTCGATGCGATCCTGCACCCAATCCGCCGAGTTGCCCGGTCTCGCCAATTTCTGGCGATAACTGGTGCCCGCGGAGTATTCCGCCTGGTTCAGTCGCCGCAGTGCGAGAACTGCCCTCCTGGCCGTCTGCCTGAGATCCCTCTGGTTCTCCGTCACATAGTCGGCATCGCCCCAGGGATAGGTGATGGCCTGGCCATAGCCACTCAGTGAAACATAGGCGCCCAAGTAATCCCGCATGCCCGAGAGGAAGCTGCGCAGAGCTCGGCTTTCCGGCTCCGAGAAGCTCTCGGCTCCGCGATAGAGATTCTTGCAGGGATTACTCGTCGAACCGGTGCCGCCCCAGCCGTACTCGAAGTTCCGGTCCAGATTCACGCCGTAACAGCCGCTGGCACTGTCGTAGCCCCGGTTTTTGGTCCACAGGCGGTCCGTGTGGCGCGAATATTGGTAGCCATCGGGATTGGCCATTGGCAGGAAGTACCAGTCGATGCGGCGCATTGCCTTCTCCGCCCTGC
Source organism: Drosophila prostipennis (assembly GCA_037075205.1). Classification (NCBI taxonomy): domain Eukaryota; kingdom Metazoa; phylum Arthropoda; class Insecta; order Diptera; family Drosophilidae; genus Drosophila; species Drosophila prostipennis. Next base: position 79,961 of record JBAMCJ010000334.1, read on the forward strand.
TCTGCCTCTGACCTTGACCTTGACCTTGGCCCGTGCCCTTTGGCCTGGCCCACAGGTGGGTCAGCTTGGATATGGCGTAGGTCAGGGCGGCGGGACTCAGCCAATCCCTTGCCTGCAGTCCCGCATCCACGAATACCGCCCAGTTGTCCGGATTGCCATTGGAGACCCTTAAAAAGAACACAAGAAGTTGATTTATTTGAAACTCCGCTTCACTGATTATAAAAAAAGTAGTAAATTCAAGGAACATGAAATTCAATATAAATATTTTTGGCAAATATATAATTTTACAAAATTTAAATATGGGAAAATAAAATTTTAAAATTATAGCTAATTTAATTTTCCACATTTATTCAAATATTGAACATATTCAATAATTTCGATTTTGTATCGAATCTTTGATTTTAAAATGCAGCTATTTATTGTTACTTTTCCATGTTTTATCACTGTTCAAGATGTATGTTTTTCAAATCCTTAAATTCAAACTTTCAGACACATCTTAAAGTGATCTTTGCAAATCTTCAAAACGATTTTGTTAAAATATCGACAGTTTTCTATTTCTCGATATTTTATATGTGATTTCCCTGCCAAACATCGATATTGTGAAAATATCGAAAATATCGATAATTTCCAAGCTTTAATTTAAAATCGATTTTCTCACTCACCTAATGACCTCCAGAGGTCGCTTGTTGCGCGTTACCCCTATCTGGATTATTTCCACATTTTCCGAGTGGTTTTCGAGCAGCGTCTGCAGGAACTGCTGAATATCCGCATGATCGTGATAACGCCGCCAGCTCATCAAAGAGCCCGGTCTCTCCATCCACGGCAGTGAGTTATTGCGCACCGAATCCAACGGATGCTCCACGGCCGGAACCTCCACGTAGGTCTCATCGATGGCCGCCTCAATGTCGTCGATCATTACGTTGTAGCTAAAGCCCACCTTCTCCATGAATTTCCGGGCATCTGCGACATTGCGTTGCTCGATGAGGATGTCGATGCCATCCTGGTTGATGTTCCACACCTCGCTACCTGAAATGGGGTTTGATATATTATGTATATATTATATATTACTCAAGGATCTTTCGGTAATCTTTTCAAATTATGTAAGGTCGAAATTCGTCCAGAAAGTGTTTGAGAAACTGAATTAGGTTGCATGAATATTAGCACAAATTTGCGAATGTGAAAGTAGCAAAAACCATTTTTGCATATGCGAAAATCTACATTGTTATTAATTCGAATCACTAATCTGATCAAATGCTGACTAATATGTTTCGTAAATACTCAAGATAGTGTTAAAAGATCGATCTGATGACTAATGTCGCCTTGTTTATACCAAAGTGCCGCCAAAAGGCCCTCAGTTCGGGCAGTTCCAGTCGGGTTTCATGGATTTTCCACAGCTGAAAGCCGTAGTAACGCTGCACATGGCTGCCGTTTCGATAGCGCCTGTTGATCTGGAACGAGGATCCCGGCGAGAGGAAGTCGAAGCGGCGCAGATCCAAGGGCGACAGCCACTGCAGACCCTCGAAGGTGGACTCGTACAGCTCGCTGCTGTTGAGGGTCAGCAGGGCGAGCGGAAGCCCGGAGATGCCGGAGATCTCCGGCACGGAGACACTCCGCCAGAGCAGCAGCTTTTGGCCAAGAGCCGATCCGATGGCCAGGGCCACAAACGTGAGCGCTTCCAGTGGCGGCATCTTCGAACTAAATCGCCACTCGGCATACATATCTTCTTGGGGTTCTGGAGTAGCGGTTCTCTGATTTATGCCAAAGCCAAAAAATAAATTTATGCGTGCGAATGCGTGCTCAGGTGGCCGAGTTGACCTGACCTGCCCTGACCTGGCCGGGTCCCGCCCTAAAACCGCCTCTCGTCATCACAGTCCGGTCCAAGACAATAGCAGTTAGTTTTGTGAGATTATGAATTTAAAATTTTAGTGGTGCCAGTGCATGTTTGGTTCAAGATATTATTATTTGTCTTTATGTAGGGGAAATTTCCGCAATCTTTAGGATCAACAATTAAAAAAAAAAAAAAAAAAACTTTAAAAAAAACTTTAAAAACACTTGAAAAATATTAGAATATTTCGATTTGAGATAAAAATATACGTTGCATTAAAAACTTAAATTCCAATTATCTGTTATGGATTTGTAATTAAAATATTTGAATTATCAATAATTAAAAAAAAAAAAAAACTTTAAAAACACTTTTGAAAAATATTAGATTATTTCGATTTGAGATAAAAATATACGTTGCATTAAAAGCTAAAATTCCAATTATCTGTTATGGATTTATAATTCATATAGTCCAATTATGCTGAAAAAATAGGCATATTCCTTTTTTGTGCAACATTATTAATTAAAATGTAAATATAAGAAACAGGGGAAGCTGGTTTAAAGTGATTTCAAATAGCAATTACATTTTCTCTTCAATGCTAAATAATTGCTAAATTAGAAGCTTCAATTTTAAGTGTTTAAAATGGATTTTTGATTCAGATAGTGCAACAAAAAAACTTTAATGGAGAGAAAAATATAAAAATTGGACTTCTTTGATCTATAAGTTAATTCTATTTAAAAAATAGAAATCTACAAAAGAATTCGTTATTTTTCCAATGCAAAATATTTGATGAATTGGAAACTAAAATTCTCCCATCAAAGGTGTAACTATGTGCTTAGCCCCGCGTGTGTTCTTCCAAGCTTGACAATTTCTCTTCTTTTGTGCGGCTTTGCAGACTTCTTGAAAGCCCCTTCAGGGCATCTATTTTGAGTTGACTCACCGAACAAAGCGACCACCTCGTTGAATTGGGCATCCGGTGAGGCCACCACCTGTCGCTCCTCCGCCTCCTCCTCCTCCTCTGGCTCCCGCTCCTCCATGGATGATACCCGGGTGGCATTAAAGTTGAGCTTCCACAGCTGCGCACCTCGGTAGCTCACATAGTTGGCATCCAAATCGCTGCGAAGCTCAGAGATTCTCCCGCGTTCGCCTGAGGGATTCAGCGACAGGGGGTGCAGGTATCTCAGCAGGTGACCCACACCGCCGCCGAAGAATGGTAACCTCGTTAGCCGATTATCGGTGCGTGCCAAATCCAGATAATTCCTACCGCCCACCTGTTCCATTTGCCCGGCAATTAGCAGCACCGCCGGCAGCCACGCCCACTTCCACAAGGGGAGTTGCATTTTATCAGTACTTTCGGTTGGTATCTCCCTTGGTTTTTAGCTTGTGGTGCGATCCATTGGACAGTTGGTGCGGATATAATGCGTTCGCAAATCGATCGGTGGGCCGCAGCCTCCGGCTAACGGCTTCTCGCGTTCTCAATTCTCTATTCTTCGTTCTCCATTCTCCATTCGCCAGTCTTTAAGCCGCAGTCTCCTCTTCCGCCGCCTCTTCTCCATTTCCCCATTATTCGCCCGATTCCCCAATTAAGGCCAATGGATTTGCATATTGACGGAATGCCGGCTGATTTTGATGCTTTTCATTTCGGACTTTTACTTTGGATAAGGTGTGAGACCAAACTGTTATACTGTTATACTAGAAGAGGGCAGCTACTGATTCTTTGGAAAGAAAAAAAGCAAAGATTTGTAAATATTTTTTTCATATATTTTGTGTTTCTTAAAAAAAAAAAAATATTAAAATTTTTATTATTTTTTTTTGTAATATTTTGTTCCCCCATTAAAAAACATTTTTTTTCATTAAAATTTTTAATTCTTGTACATTTTTAATAAACATTTTTCAGTCTATTTAGATGAGTTTTTTTGTTTTTGTGTGTGGTTTTTTGTGTGTGTGTTCAATTTGTCTAGTTACAACTAGAATAAATAAATAAATAAATAGTATTCATATAAATAGCAAAAAAAAAATCATTACGCTGATTTACAAAAAAATCGCATTGAGCTAAGTGAACTGGACTAGTGGCGACGCCTCCGGCTGCCACTGCTGTTCCTGGCCACCGACTTTCCGCGTCCCTGGGCGATCGCCCTGGCCACCGTGTCGGCAAAGGTAACGCCATCCTTGCCATTGTACTGGATGAACCGGGCGGGCAGGACGAAGCCATACCGTCCAGTGTCGCCCATTTCGATGGTGTAGGCGTACTTGATGCCCGCAATGCCCTTGGCCCAATCATCGGAGCCTCCGGCGGCGGGGTACAAAGTTGTGGCGGAGGATCCCACCGTATACTTCACGCCTGTCGACTTGGTGATGCTCTGAAATAAATATATTAAATATTTTAAAACATAATTCGCAGTTGAATAACAGTAACAAAACAATTGTATCGACAATTGCTAATTATCTCTATTAATAGAACTATGGGCCCAAAAAGCGGGGAGTTGAACATGGAGCCAATACGGCTTGACTTAAAAATCTAAAACAAAAAACCGAAATTCGGAAATAATTAATTTGAAGAAGTGAAATAATAATATAAACCCTTTATGTTTTGGAACTTTTAAAATTCATTTTGAAAGACCCTTAAAAAGTGGATTTGGATTCTTTAAAATGGTATACTATGTACCTTAAAGGTAGTAATCTTCAAATTTCAAACTAAGTAATTTTGTAAAACATGTGATTCGAAAAACTCACCGTTCCCGCCTGTCGTGCCACACGATCCAGATCGGCACGATCCTGGGTTAGCTGGTAGTCGTAGCCCCAGGGGTACAGGATGTACTGGCCGTAGCTGTGGAACGAGAGGTACGCCTGGAAGGTCTCCCTCGGGAAGCCGCTGATGAACTTGGAGATGTAGAAGGTCTCCGGCTCGGAGAAGGCCTTGCTGCCGCGATATGTCTGCGAGCAGGGACTGGCCGAGGTGCCCTTGCCGCCCCATTTGTAGCCGAAGTTCCGGTTGAGATCCACGCCGGGACACTGGCGTCCATGGGCACGCATATTCTTGCGCCACAGCCGATCGGTGGTGTGGGAGTACTCGTAGCCATCGGGATTGGCCACCGGATGGATGTACCAGTTGATGCTGCGCATGTGCTCGGGCAGATCCTCCCAGCCCTCGACCAGCTGGTTGGCAATATAGGTGACCGTGGCCGGACTGATCCACTCGCGGGCATGCATACCGCCATCGATCCAGACGCCGGGATTACGGGCATTGCCATTGGAAATCCTGAGGGTTAAGACATAACATTGAAATGGGTGATGTATGGATACCCTCGATATAAGCACACTCACTTGAGAATCTTCAGGGGTCGCTTCTCCACCGAGTAGCCGATGATCTCCGTGGAGCAAATATCGGGATAGGTCTTGGCCATGTAGTCGATGAAGCCATGGATGTCCTCCAGACGGTGGTAGGCCTGCCAGGTGAGGCGGTGTCCTGTGGGGAAGGCAATAAAGAAGATGTGTAAATATTAAATCGTATCGTAACCCCTTAAGTTCATTCAACTTGCTGTCACTTGAAGGGAACTCTGGCACTCTGGCACTCTGACCCTCAACTTGAACCCTCGAGCCCCCGCGAAGAAGGCATCTTGGTCTTGGCTTCGTCTGGCGTTTCCCCGTTTTGCCGGCTATCGATTAAACAAAATAGCGTCTTGCAAGGACCTGTCCCTTTTCTCCGGGTGCGTTTTTTCGGAGTTTGGAGTTGGGGCGTTCGTGGCACGTGGCACGTTCCTATGGCAAAGCCACTTTGCGCTTGATGACTTTTCACACGCCCCTCGCCGAGTGCATTAAATGCTCGTTTGCGGCGACACCTCGCTGGGCGAAAAAAGGGGTGACTGCAGCACCACCTGTCACTCAGAGACCCCTGCTCCTACCACTCAAAGTATTATAAGGAAAGAGGAACTGGTAGTAATGGTTGTACAATTCAAGGAAATTCTGTTCTTATATCCTTTGGAAAAATCCCTTAGTAAAGTGTTGTTTAGAATGATATCAAAATAAATTCATTCTGTAATTATTCTTGGTCAAACCAATTTATCTCAGCTCATTTCTCTTTTTGGGGATATTGGATCTATGTTCTTATTTTTCTACCCCTAAATATGATGTATAGATATGACTCCTTACTTAAATCCTTAAATCCCAAATCATTACCTTTCAAATCCTTCCCAAATCCTTCTAAAATCCTTTGCAAATCATCACCAAATCATCACCAAATCATCTCCAAATCATTGTTCATTCATTACCAACTCATTCCGATCTCTTGTTGCAATCACTTACCCTTTTATGACTTCTTACTTAAATCCTTAAATCCCAAATCATTACCTTTCAAATCCTTCCCAAATCCTTCTAAAATCCTTTTCAAATCATCACCAAATCATCTCCAAATCATTATTCTTTCATTCCCAACTCATTCCGATCTCCTGTTGCAATCACTTACCCTTTTATGACTTCTTACTTAAATCCTTAAATCCCAAATCATTCCCTTTCAAATCCTTCCCAAATCCTTCAAAAATCCTTTTCGAATCATCACCAAATCATCTCCAAATCATTATTCATTCATTACCAACTCATTCCGATCTCCTGTGCAATCACTTACCCTTTCTGTTTTGGAGTTCGGCAATCTTCTCCGCTGGCGGGTTCTCCTTTTCGATGACATGTTGCAGATTGTCGATGAGCACAATGCGGGAAAGATTGGCAGCGCGAATGTGACGCTCGGCGGCGGCCAAAACTTGGGGTTTCAAAAGGTAGTCGACCTCCTGCTTGACCTCCTTCCACAGTTGACCATCTAGGAAAATGAAAAACGATTAGTTACCAAGTTGGATGGCATTTAGAAAATTGCACTCACCATATTTGGACTGCAGTTCATCGGCCATTCGCTTGTCCTTGTCGGTCTGGACCACAATGCGCCACACTTGGGCGCCATCGTAGCGTCTCAGATGGGCATTGAAGGGCGACTCCTCCTCCGTCTTGGGCAGATCGGTTTCCGATGGCTGCTGCTGCAGGAACGAGGCGTTGACGTAGTTGAGCACACTATCCTGAACCTGGATGGGTTGCGATGCGATGGGCGCCTGAGGTTGGGGTGGGCCAACCATGGGAATGATGGTGGTCAGCAGGGAGGTGGATTCCTCGGGCTTGGTTTCCTTCGCGGGCTGCTGTTCGGGTTCGGTTTGGATGGAGTCCGATTGGATTTCGTCTTGGGCTTTAGCTGGGACCTCAGCAGGGGTTTCGGCAGGGGTTTCAGCAGGGGTTTCAGCAGGGGTTTCGGCAGGGGTTTCTAGAAGGACTTCAGCAGGAGTTTCGGCAGGGGTTTCGGAAGGGGTTTCAGCAGGGGTTTCAACAGGGGTTTCAACAGGGGTTTCTAGAAGGATTTCAGCAGGTGTTTCCGCAGGGGTTTCAACTGGAACTTCTTCAGGAGTTTGAGCGGGAGTTTCAGCAATTATTTCAGCTGGAACGTCTTCATTGGTTTCCACAGGGGTTTCCACAGGGGTTTCGGCAGGAGTTTCGGCAGGAGTTACAGAAGGAGTTTCAGCAGGAGTTTCAGCAGGAGTTTCAGAAGGAATTTCAGCAGGAGTTTCAGCAGGAGTTTCAACTGGAACCTCAGCAGCAGTTTCAGCTGGAATCTCGGCAGGCACATCATCTAAGATTTCAGCTGGGATTTCCTCAGGTTTCACTTCATTGATTGCCGACTGAATCTCCGCATCATTCTGAGACTCCTCCTCTGGCTTGGCCTCCTCTTGACCCTTAACTTCCTCCTCTTGCTTGGATTCTTCCAGTGGCTTAGCCTCCTCGTCCACCTGAGTTTCCTCCTCAGGCTTGGCTTCGCTGGCAATTTCAGCTGGACTAATCTCCGCCTGCATTTGCTGCTCTGGGGCGATTTCAACTGGTTCGGCATTCGAGGCCTGGGCCATCTCTTCCTCGGGCTCATCGGCCAGGGTGAGCTGCTCGGGTTCCTCCACCTTTTGCTGCTCAACTTCCGGAATTGCCTGCTCGTTGATGGCTTCGGTGACTGCCAACTGCTGCTCCTCGGTCTCCTGCTGCTCCGTCTCCTTGTTCTCACTGGCCTCGGCCAATTCCTCGGGCACCAGATTGTCCATGGCGGCGGTGAGACCATCTTCAATGCCCTCGGCCAGGGTTTCCATCAGAGAAGCCTCCGTGGTGTCCACCTCATTGTCGCTGGCTTTTTCAACTTCGTCTTGGGGTTCCTTTTCTGGCTGGGATTCAGGTTCTGGCTGGGCTTCCACTTCTGGTTGGGATTCAGCTTCTGGCTGGGATTCAACCTCTGGCTGGGATTCAACCTCCGGCTGAGTTTCCACTTCTGTTTGGTTGACATCTTCAACAGTTGGCTGAGCCTCAATCTCTGGCTTTTTCTCCGCCTGATCAGCTTCGGTTTCTGGCTGGGATTCCTCTGGCTGCACCTGTTCCGGCTGCGACTCGGATTCCTCGGGCACCTGATCGTCCATCATCGGTGCTTCGGCCTCCTTCTCCGCTGGCTCCAACGCTGCACTTTCGGTGGCAGCCGGAGACTCCTCCTCCTCCTCGGGAATCACATCATCATCGTGAAGGGGCAGTGGAGCCGCCTCTGTGGCCAAGTCCATCGATTGCTCCAGCTGAGCCTCCTGGCTAAGGGGCTTCATCAGCACCACATGCTCCTCGATCGACTCGGGCTGCTGATGGTCCGTCTCCGCATCGTCGTGCTCCGTTTCTGGCTGGGATTCGGCCACCGTAATGTCGCTGGGCAGCTCGACCAGTTGCATGGCCGGACTGGAATCGCTCTCCAGCATCAGCATGTCCGAGGAGGAGGACTGGGCGGATGAGGGATCCGATTCGGGATCGGCTTCGATCGAGTTGCGATTCACATGCTCGGTGTCCTCCAGTTGGCTGGCCACCGTCTCGGGCACCAGCATATACATGTCCGATGAGTCGGCGGATGGGATGGAGGTGAGTTTCATGTCGTCCACGAGAACATCCTGCTGCTGCTGGGATTGGTCGGCCGGCAGCTCGTTCCTCTCGAGAGCCAGGCGATCCAGCGACATGGACGCCACCTGGCCAACGCCAAGGACGAGGAGCAGAGAGCCGATGGCTAGAATTCTTTTGGGGGAAATCCCCTCGTTAATGGCTGCGTTGCCACGCGATCTCGCGTTGTACATCTTAGCGGGATCTGACTGTGAACCGTAATGAGACATGTCCCATTGGTGGAGTGGCGCTTTTATACCAACGCTGGGAAAGTATTGCCATTTCATTTTCGATATTTCTCTCCGCGCTGCCGGCAGAGCGACGTCGCTGCAGTCGGCGTCGCTGTCCGCCGTCCGCTGTCCGCCGTCCGCTTACACTGGCCATCAAAAAGAGTGGAACTTGTTATGTATGTTAATGTTTTCCATGTTTTCCAAAGCGTCCAAAGCTCGGCTCTCTTCCTTGTGAGAAGAGACCGAGTCTCTTATGTTAATCCCCCCCCTCCCTTCTGTCCGCCTCCTAAGCAAGTGTCATCGGCATAACCATACCATATCTCCCATCTTCGCCTCTGATCCCACATTTCCATATCGACGGGTCACCCGCTCTCGCTTTCTTTCGGGATCGCTGCAAAGCATAACAAGAAATGGTGATAAACGAAATAAATTCGGTGCTATAACAGATTGAAATTTAAGATATTCCTGAGATAAAGCTGAGAAACTAAGTAAAACATGTGTGAATAAGTAGATTAAGTATTTAAATAGATAAGCAAATCCTATGGTTCTGTATCTATTTTATTTTTAATGTATTTTTTATGGCCTATAGTATTCTTTATTATATTTATAAATCAGAATTACAATGTTGGAAAAAGGTTTTAAAATATTTACCTGTTTATAATTTGATGTATTGATATAAAAAAATTATAAAATAAATATATATAAAAAATTCTGTATTATTTATTATTATTTTTATTATTATTATTATTATTTTTATTTATTATTTTTATTTTTTATAGCCTATAGTATTCCGTATTATATTTATATTATTTATATTATATTATTTATATTATTTTTATTTATCAAAAAATCAGCTATCAATTAATGAATATTATAACACTTAAAATATAATGTAATAGAATATTTATATATTTAAAAACAAAAGAAAAAGTGTTAAAAACTGTTTTAGCCATTAAATTGATAATTTATTTAGAGATTTTCTATGATAACTAATCTGATTAATGGGTCTAAAAATAGAGCTTGTCTTACATTTCCCCTCAACACTCATGTGTGGTTGAGTTGGAGTATCTGGTTCCATAAATAACTTTTTCTCATTTAAATATTGATAAATACTAAATGTAGCTCTCTGTAAGTGCCATCAGCTGTCACAATTATCGACTGATCGACTGCTCGACTTTCTATATGCTCAGCAAATCATTCTGAAGATCCATTTCCATATCTCGAACTGAATCAGCGGGAGCCCCAATTAATAATCGATGTCAATTGGCCATTTCGTGCTAACTGCAGTGCTTATTGTCATTGCAATCGATGTTGAACAGCTTAATGTATATATATATATATATATATTTACTTAACGAGTGCAGCAGGACGCACCCGTGATTCCTCAGATTTGGCACAATCGAAATCACACGCAGATCGCCTCTTATTTTGTGTACTCTTTTTTTTTAATATTTTTATTTTTCGGTTGTGTTGGCGCGCTTTAAAAGTTTCCAATTTGCTCATTGACATGATTTCTGAATAAGTTGCTCGGTCGCTCTGTTTTTTTTTATTATTATTTGTACTCGTATTTTGTATTGGTGTATTACCCACGCTCTGCTCTCTAATCAACCGCACCTCGTCAGCGGACAAACAATTGCCGGTGGTGCGGTGGCTCCATTGCTGTTGTTACCGCTCCTTTCACTTTATAAGTGGAGTTTATCAAATGACAATTGAGGAAGAGCGAGAGTTCAAGTAATTGCAAAGCGGGCAGCTCAACGAAATCGCCATCTCCATCGCCTGGGTCAAGTAGTGAAATTGTCCTTAATAGTTATCCCCCCATATGTGCTTATAGTTTCTCGATCGATCTCGAATCGACCGCTTGGCAAGTGCCACTCGATATTTACCCCACTCTTTAGCACCCGGCTGCAAATGAATCTAATAGATACGAAAATATTTTAACGTTCATTTCGCGAATTAGTGCTAAGTAATTGGCCTTTTTAATAATATCTTTATTGACCATTTAAGGCTTAAACTAAATATATGTGTTATAATAATTATACATTTAATGTATTAGATATTATTTTTATTTTAATAACTATTTAAGGCTTAAACTAAATAGATTTTATTTCTTAAATAATATTTTTATTATTATACTATATTGTTAATTTTTAATCGCGAATTATTGTTAATTATTTGGCAATTTCAATAAGATTATTAATAATTATAAATTTAATTGCAAGTTTGTTGTCTAAGTCTTTTGATTGGTTTCTTATTATTTCGATTGAATGATTTAAAAATTAATTACATTTTTTTTGTAATTTTTGTATTATTTAAATAAACCAATCTTTACATTAAAAAGTACCACTTAAATCATCTAACGAAGTAGAACCAATTCCAATTAGCAGCCCCAATAAGTTAACACATCTAAAAGCTGATTCCAAAAGTGGAAAGTGGCAGCTCCATAAAATCCACAAAAGTATGAATGAAGTGAATGGTGTAAAAGGTGGACGAGGTGTACGATGCTTTTCAGGTAGATTCTACAACCAACTTGGCGGCGAAGTCGATGAAAGCGAGAGTGGGCAGCAATGTCAGTTGTTGGCGGGTAAATGCCGAAAAAAAGCAACTTTAAACCGATGCACACACACACTAACACATATGTTTGTACGAGTACAGTGGGACAATGGGCGATGGTGGGCGGAGTGGGCGGCACAGAGGAGCGGAGGCAGTGCCACGAACTTTCTTTCTTCTCCAATATTTCGCTGCCTTTTTGTCGAGTGTCGAGTGCATTGTTGTTATTGCTGCTGCTGCACGCCCACATCATCCCAATTATCTTCTTACGGTTACGGGTAACCATAATGCCCATAGGGCCACTTGACAGTCGATAACGTTTGACGAGGGTTGCGGCTGCGCACAGTGGGCCTAAAAAGAGTGTTCGTTACAAAAATTCGTTACAAAAATTCGTTCGTTTATAAACCTTGAACAAAACTATTTTTACACGTATTAAATAAATATTTTTACATTTAATTTAAATATTTCATTAAACACTATTTCATTATTTTATAATATAGTAAACAAAAATTTTTATTTATATCACCATTAGATGCAGAATTTGATTTCAGAATAACATTTTTGTTGCATACTTTTCGAATACCCCATTTCTATTGATTTTTCACCCTAGTGGTGGGATTTATGCCCCATAACTGAAATAATTAACCTAAAACAAGAGAGAACGCTATAGTCGGGTTGGTGTCCCGACTATCTAATACCCGTCACTCGGCTAAAGGGAGTGCGAACTCTGTAGTCGGGTTGGTGTCCCGACTATCTAATAAACGTAACTCAGCTAAAGGGAGTGCGAGGGAGATAAAACTTTGATCAGGCATAAGTTTTAAACGAATGGTCCGATTTAAAAAATTTCTTCTACATTTCGATAGGTATTGATAAACACAACAAAACTGCATTCCTACTTTTCCGATATATTAACATTTTTCAAATCGTATATAAGCTATTGTGGGCGTTAGAGGGGGCGTGGCACCTTTTTGAAATAAACTTGCGCTGCGTAGGAACTCCTAGAATCTGCATGCAAAATGCCAATCTTCTAGCTTTTATAGTTTCCGAGATCTCAGCGTTCATACGGACAGACAGACGGACAGACGGACAGACGGAGAGACGGACAGACGGACAGACAGACATGGCTAGATCGACTCGGCTAGTGATCCTGATCAAGAATATATATACTTTATGGGGTCGGAAAAGCTTCCTTCTAGCTGTTACATACTTTTGCACGAATACAATATACCCTTTTACTCTACGAGTAACGGGTATAAAAATCATATTTCTTAGTCTAAGTCTTTTGATTTTTTTCTGGCATTACTTATTTTTTCGTTTTTAATGTTGTATTCTATATGCTAATAAATATGCTATGAATTTTTTAAAGCTATTTTTTAATTTATTTCTGAATTGAAATTTTTTTATTTTGGTCGTTTGGTTCCACTGTGCAGCGGGGACATGAAGTTGTCATTACTGCGGGGTGTATTTCTGACTGGCTTTGTTTTTCTATTTTCTACTGGCCGACGAGCTCTGCTCGCCTATCCCTCTGCAGAGGATGATGGAGGCAGAGAAAGAAACCGCCGCCCAGCGACGACAAGTATTAAGTATTATTATTATTCTCGCAACGCGCACCTTCACGCCTTTTTTGTGGCTCATTACCGTTAAGCTGCCACACCCGGAGGAGCAGCAGCAGCTCCCCTGCACTTTCACATGTCCCCGCGGCCCCGACTCATCGAACCTCTTCATCTTTCACGGAGTCTGTGAATGAGATGTTAAGTTTGAACCTTAAAATTTGCAAGGGAAAAACGTACACACCGTTTTTGTGTAACTTTTCGAAATGCTCTTCTAAATAATAATTTAGGGGCCTAAAAAAGCACTCGAAGTATTTTCTCCTTTCGCCATTACCAATATATACACAGAAAAAAATTCGATATGAATAGGGTATAAAAAGCCGATATAATTAATGTCAACTTTATGTTTCAAACATATCAACTTGATATTTTATCATTTCATAAAAGTTATAAAAACACTGTTTTAAAATACCAAATGTAGTATTTTTTTGAACAATTATTGAAAATCATTATCATATCAAAATGATATGAATAACATGATCTTTTAAAAATATTAAATTAACCTGCACATATCAAATTGATATTATCAATCTGATCTTTTGTCAATTTTTTTCTGTGCAATCACAACTAAGCTTAGTTAGAAAAATTGAGCACTAAATTAATTACATTTATCAATATTATTTTCTAAAGTCTGTGTTTTTTTTTTTTTTTGCAGATGGAGGAGATCACCGAGGCGGAGGTTGACGCGCCAGTTCTTCCCTTGGCTGAGGACCCTGGCCATTCGGTGAGGAGTCCCCCGGGCAGCCAGCCAAGGGGCCACGCCCATTCCTACAGCCATCAGCCCATCAGGCCGATGGCTAGCTACAGCGAGAAGGCTGTGGGCAGCTCACCCAAGCATCTGGTGAGCACGCTGAGCTCACCCATCGAGCAGATCGCGTGCAGCGTTTCCCGGGAGCATGCCCTCAAGCTGGAGATCGAGCAGCTGCAGGAGCGGCTCAAGGACACCGAGGAGCGTCTGGCCTCCGTTCGCCTGCAGAGCGACTCGCTGTCGCAGACGCAGCGAGCCCTCCGGGAGCACAACGGCCGGCTGCAGGAGGAGTCCGAGATGCTGAAGCTGGACGTGCAGCATTTGAATGAGTGTGCCAATGTTTTGCGGGCGGAACTGCAGGCGGCTCGCAGGGATCGTGGCGAGGCGCTCCAGCTGCAGCGATCGCTGCGCGAGGAACTCGAGGAGGCGCACCAGGAGCGGCGGCGGACTGGCGAGGGCAAGGAGAAGGACGGTCGCGTCATCCAGGACCTGCAGCGCCAGTGCCGCGAGATGGAGCGGATACTCATGCGCAAGCATCCGGACTCGGTTTCCGCTCTGATAGGTGCGTTTGGGCTAATCCAATGTATTTATAACTAATTATAAATTATAAAATATGGAGAACTTAAGATTGATTGAAGAAAGCTTATAGGTTTAATTTAAATATTAATTTAAATATATGTTTGTTCGGAATTGTGACTTTAACAAAATAATCATACCCTTAACCTTTATTTGAAGAATGCTTATTGGTTTATTATTTTCAGATAATTATTATATTTAAAAACAAAAAAATACTTTTGATCATAATAATTGTAGATTTGCATTACAATTTGTAACTGTTATGAGTTTTATTTTAAAAATCACATTTTAACAGAGTAAAACTCAAAGTATAACTATTTTTTTGTTAGCTTTATATTTTATAGTTTTATTATTAAACTTGAAAGAAATAAAACATTATTGCGGATTTTTAAACTACAATGGCTAACAGAAATTATGGTGTATTTAAAAAAAATTTAGGACTCTTCTATGTGCATAATTTTTTTTGTAAGAAAAATATACAATAACAGTTATTTTCGGTCCCTGGTTTAAAAGATTTTAATATGTAAATATAATCACATATGTTTCTTAAAAACCTCCAGAGTTCAACCAAATAATCGTACTTTACATCTTATTTAATAAAGTGAATTCATTATTATTTATTTATGTATCAATTGGTTTGGTTTATTTATTTAATTATATTTATTTATATTTTCCAGTGGCTTCCAAGAGTCCGGGCATGTGTCCGCTAAACGATCAGGAGAACGTGAACAGCCGCAAGCTGCTGGAGCAGCGGATTGCCCAGCTGGAATCGGATGCCAAGGAGCAGGATCGCAAGGCGCAACAGATTCTGGCCAACGTCCAGGCTCGCTTCAATTCAGTGCAGGCCAAATACGAGACGCACATTGCGGATCTGGAGACGCAGGTCTTGAGGTGAGTTCTATACGCCATAGGGATTGCGTTCAAGCCAATAACTGATGAGTAATTTCAACCCCTTAGCCTCCAGGAGATCAACACGAAGCTGAACGAGCAGATTGAATCACAGGTGCGCACCCTGGATCGCTATATGCAAAAGCGGGCGGACAGATACTACAACAATTGCACCCAAACGGAGCCATTGGAGGATGCGGAACCGGTTGGCGTTACTCCAGTAAACCCGGGAGGACTGTCCTCCACAGTCAGCTCGTCCACAATGGGCACCCAAACGCAGATGGCGAACGGAACGCGGGATCACAGCACCAACACCATTGGCTGCCCCTCGCCGGCGCTGGTTTGCCAGCAACAGCACCTCCACCAGCCGCATGTCCACCTCCATCCGCATCCACACGCCCCATCCGCCAGCAGCAGCACCAGCAGCACGGCCAACTCCACGCCAAACACGTCGCGTCCGAACTCGAAGCAAAGTGGCGGCCAGAGGCGTTCGCCACTGGTCACCGCCGGTCCCTCCAAGCTGCCCATCTCGCAGTCGGACTCCACGCTCTCGCTGCTCAGCCATGGCGGCGTTGGGTCCAAGGAGGAGGCCCAGTTGCTCAGCTCCGTGCGCAGCATGCGCGTGGATTTGGCCATCAAGAACAAGGCCATGCAGCGACTCACGCGGGAGTTGGACGAATGCAAGAAGACCATACGGAAGCTGCAGCGGGACAGGGAGGCCGGTGGCTCCGGCAGCCAGGCAGGTGAGCATCCGGTCCCTCAAACTCCGAAATCGACATCCACATCCAAATCTAAATCCAAATCCAAATGCTTAAGCAAATCCAAAAGACCATCCCATAGCCCCTCTCTAATTTTGGTTGTGTTTGTGTCACTCGGTCGCCGATGGATGGCTGGTAATTTATGGACTTTCTCTGCCCGGTCAGCACGTACACTTGGTAGTTCCCCGCCCCTCTGACCACTCCCGCCCCCGCCCCCGCCCGCTGGAGACCCCGCCGCACACTCCGCTTCTAGAGACGGCAAATAAATTGCTGGAATAAATCATTGTACGGCTGTCGACGCTGTCGGCCTTTTGACCACTTTTTGCACTCGTTTCAAACGGCAATTGCAGCGCAACTAAGCGGCTAAGCGGCCATCGGCCAATGGCCAAACACGTTTCGGCCAGGCCAAGATGTCTTAACCCTCTGATTATCATGGGCTATAGAGAACCCCACTCTCACTTTGGACTGTGGAATTATATGTGATATTTTGAAGTCTTGGTTAAATGAATTATGGAAATTATTCATTTCAGTTTTTTCAAATTGGGAATATAAAGTTTTTCTATTACTATGGGTTTTTTTTTAAATTAGGAAAAGATTTTTTTTAATCGATATGAAATAGGTTCAATTTTACCTATTTTATTTCAATAAAAACCGAAATGAATAATCTCAAATTTATGAATCAAATATATCAACTTGATATTTTATCATATCATTTATTTCATAAAAATTATAAAAATACTACTTCAAAATAACAAATGTAGATTTGGTCATATTTGGTAGATCATATCAAATTGATATGAAAAACTTGATCTTAAAGAAATGTAAAATTTACCGGTACATAAAATCTTTTGTTCATTTCTTTACCGTTTAAGGGCTATAAAAAATTCTAAAAAGTGCTTGTAATAAGACCATAAACTATAACTAGGATAATTATTATAAAATCTATAGTTCCAGTATATGAAAATATTTTTTTTAAAACAAAAGTAGCTATGCTAGGGTTAATTCAAACGGCCGAAATGAAACTGAATCCACAGAGTCGAAGTTGGAGACACCGACGGAGCAGAGAAATATAAATATGTGGAGAGACATGGAGCGAAGTGGACAGGCGGGCGGGCGGCGGAGGGTGGGAGACCCCATCTCGGGCACTTGGTTATGTCACCTGTGCGGCCTGACTCTTGTTTATTTACCTTTTGTCGATTCGGATTTGAATTTCTTGTTGCTATACTGCTATTGCTAGTGATGTGTGGCTGTGCCATCGAAAAAGAAAATTCGAAAGCGAAAGTCAAAGTCAAAGACGCGGGTTTGTTTTGGCGGCGGGTCGGTGGACGCTGCTGGTGATCGACTTGGATTGGATCAGGTCTTCTGTGCGGCCGGCCCCACCTCTTCTTTCTTCCCCCCTATTCCCCCATTCCCCTGCCAAATGGACGTTTTATAATGCCATGACTTGTTAGCCAAAAGCTCACCGTGGATTTTATGACTTCTTTTTCTGCGTTTGTGATTTTTTTTTCTTGTATCTTTCTTGTATTTATTCGCTGTGGTTTTTGTGGCTAATTAATGAGCCGTCGCTCCGTCAAATATGTTTTGTTAATAATTGTAAATGCCAAAGGCGGACGACGGTAACCGTATAAATAGCATCATCAGCGAATGTTTTAATTTCGTACGCGCGTGTAAAAAATGTAAATCGCTCTTCATAACTTTTGGATTATGCAATGCGCTTGTTTTGTGAAAATTTCTTATAAAATTTGGCCAGCCGACGAAGCTCAATGAACCCCGAATTAGCTTACATAATTAAAATGTGTCTTTTATTATTATTATATTTTATTGTGTGTTTTTCAGGCAGCAAATTGGATCTCAGGTCCCAGGCAAGCGGAGGATCCCTGCAGCGGCGTTCCAGTGGCTATGATCATCATCATCACAGTGATCACATTCCGGCGGCCACCGAAAGTCAGGCTCTGAAGGAGGCCCAAAACAAATACCGCCTGCTGGAGGCCGACTATAAAACGCTGCATGACAAGCGGCTGCAGGATGTAAGTGTTTCTAAGTACGAGATCCCAACTGAAGTTTAATTTTCATCCTATATTTCAGCTAAAGACTCTGCAGAGCGCCCATGAAAGGGAACTGGCCTCCTGCAACGAGACCGTGCGCATCCTGCAGCAGCGCCTCAACGAGCGGGAGGAGGCGCTGACCACCCAAAAGCGGCGCAAAGTGCCCGTGGATTACTATGCGCTGAAGGCCAAGGTACAGAGACCCTGAACCAATCAAGATCTCAGTTTAAGTTCAAGAAAATCAAGAATAAGACAAGTAGAAGAGGTTATCCTTCATAGCTCTGCAACTAATTTATTGTACTTGTCCTCCACTCTAAGGTATCCCTTTTGGAAAGGCGGCATTCGGAGCGGGAGGAGCGACTTCATATGCTGGTGGAGGCACTCAGCAAGGGACGACTCAACGGTGCTCTCGAGGATCTGATGCAGGAGAACAACAACAAGTAGTGGAGTTCGAGGAGTTTTTTGGAGATTACTTAAGCCACATTGCCATGTTCAATGCCAGCCAATTCGACTAGAGTCCGTCTAAGCAGAAAAAACATCCAATGATAAACAAGAAATTTTAGCCAGAACAAAAAAGATAAACAGATAACAGGGGTTGGGAGCAGGGTGTCCCAGGAGACTGGCTGCCAGGTTGGATTGCGGTTCCCAAAAAATGTAACTCTAACTGACGCTCCTGCGATTTTCTCAAACAAAATTCGAATGTGTTCAAAATGGAAACAATAACTATATCGACCAGTGATCAGTTAGCCAAACACTCAAACATAGGCTTAAGATCTTTCCCAACAAGAGCTGCAATCCAATCGGTGGCCAAGACTCATCCATTTCTGGGTCCTTTGTTCACCATGGATATTTAAAGGTTCAAGTTATTGTAGTTCTTAGAGCAGAAAGTATTTTAAATATCAGTGTTTCGATGTAGAAGTTGAATGGTTCACAAAAGCGTTCACACAACTTAGAGAGAGATAGCTAGCGTGGTGTGAAAGAGAGAGAGACGGTGGCGTCTTGGAAATGAAAGAGAAATAAATAGCTTGGGAAATGAAAGTTGTACTAGGAATAAGTATTTTATGTATATAGAATATCGAAGTACAGAAATTCGAAGCGATCTCAACTTGAATATTATATATTTGATTTAGACGAAAAAGTGCTTTAGGGGCGCAATTAATTTTACCCACGTAACAGTCGATTTTTTTTACCTAACCCAATTATTGTGTGTTTAAGATAGAGAACTTTAAAAAAGTTAAAAACAGAACAGAAAACCGAAACCTAAGAACCGGGGACCGTAAATAAAGGTAATTTGTGTTGTTTCCATAAACAAAATCCTCCAAATTAGTCTAGACTTTCATATAGAAATAACAACTAAACCAATAATGCTATCTTTTCGACCACCTATACAGAAAATTAATTATATATTTCAACTAGTGGGGATATACTGGCAGCTCTATAAAAAAGTATTCAAGATATACTTATAGAGTTGACAGTAATCCCTATTTAATTCTACTCGTAAGCAAAGCAAAGCTCATCCAGTAATTATGATAGGTATTCTTATTGAATATTTAAAAGAAAACTTGATTACCGGGTGAGAATAGTTACGGTCCCTGCTAAGAAACAGAATATAATAGATCTACCATAAATAAAGAACTCAAGCAGGCGGACAACTAAGACAAAAATCAAATAAAAATTCACAGTATTCCAAAACACACCGCCATATGATATATATAGCCAAAAAGAATCGATTTCTTAGCTTTAACTCTGTTCATTGGATATGTTTGACCCGCATCGGTTTACCGTGAGTGGTTCCTTCAATTCCCGAGGATCCAGTTTTATGGAGCGCTACCAACGACGAGTGGCCCCCGGTCGCTACAAGTTGTATCTGCAGCGCCTGAGGCGAGCGGCCAGTTTGGTGGACCAGCGACCTCCGCTGGTGAACACCAAGGCGCAGGGCGGATTCGATGTCCTGCAGCAGGATGCCCGCATCTTTCTGGACCGGACGAACGACAATGTGCGCCTGCTGTTGAATCTGTCGAAGATTAAGCGAACTGGCGGCACCATTGAAGCGATGGAGCCTCCACATTTCGCCTCCCGATCGGCGCTTCCACAAATGCTGCGCAGGCTGGATGAGGTGCAGTACGAGAACCTATTACTGGGTCGCCGGCTGATAAGGATCCATGGCCGCAAGCGTGCGACTGGCAAGCGGGAGTGGCCCAAGCGGCCGTCGCTGGCGGGCAGCGTGAGGTGTCCCAGTGTGATGACCAACCGATCGGGTCTGGCGGAGAGTGAGCTCTTAGCCAAGTACAACGGCTGGGATCTGCGCCTGCCCTCCGACAACTACGAGCTGATGCGATTACTCCGCCCGAAGATTGCACTGCATTTCGGGCTGATGGACGGCCGACCGTTGGGCCAGGTGGTGGTGCAACTGTACACGGAGGCCGCTCCGCTGGTGGTGCTGCAGTTCGTCCGCACCTGTCTGAGTCAGCGGTCGCATGAGTTCGCCGTGCGCCGGATCTTTCCGCATCTCTGGCTGGAGGGCTACCTGCTGGGCAGCTGTAAGAAGTCGTCGAGGGACACACCCTCTTTGCGCGATCCCATGGAGTTCGATACGCGCGTGGTGAATCACGGACGCTACGGCTACGTTTTCTCCTGCGCCAAGGAGTACTGCGTCCATGGATTCCCCGGTGGGGCCATCAATTTTAGCATTAGTTTCAAGCCCCTGCCGGTGGCCATGGGTCAGCGTGTGGGCTTCGGACGGGTGATACGCGGCGACAAGGTCATCGAGGCCATGGAAGCGCATGGCACAAAAAACGGCAAGATGAGCCGGCCATTGGTCATCACCCACTGCGATTTGCTATAGGAAGAGGATAGAGGTTTTTGGGGTACTTCTGGTCTTACCCTGCAGAGAAAGTCATCTGATTTTGGATGATACTCTGCGTGGTGAAAGCAGAAGTTCCGCAGAAGCTCCTTGAATCTGTAGAATTATTTTATATTTATAAGATTTCCTTTGAACCGCCCTCCAATAATAAATCCAATTGAATTTTGCTCAACATTCGGTTAAAGTACGAGTACAATTTATTTGGTATCTGATTAGGCATACGAATGGATGGATAACTACCGATGATTCGGGCAATCCCCATAAACGAACATTATAGTCATATGTGCTTCTTGTATCGTGCATTTCAGCATATGGTTAAGTATAAATTCTAGTTCTCCATGTGGGATTGGTTTAGTTTAGAAGTTGCATACATATATACGAGTAGTTTATAGGATAGACGAGTAAGAGAAGAAGCTGCTCAAATCTTTCAGCTCCATGACAATACGATCCCAAACAACAGCAACATTTAACTGGCTAAGTTTAACAGTGATTACGTGTAGATTAATGGACTACGGATACAGTGAATATCATATTGGTTATTGGTTATTGCGAATACGATGCAGATATAACGATATAACGGTATAACGAGACTGTTTTGGCTAATACACAGTTGATACTTAGTTAAGCGATATTCTTAGGGCTTCTTGGTGGCTTAGTAGCTCCATGGTGATCCAAAGATGAGGGATTCCCCTGGGTCCATCCTTTCTGGCCGCCGGTTCCGAGGCCAACCGGGTCTTCGGGAACGGAACCGCTCTCTTCTCGTTTATCCTGGCAACTGACAGCTCTGCGAGCTGGCTACGCCTGCTTTTATACCTCGAGTGCTGGTTTCACGGTCATGTCCCGGAGGACATGGGACATGGGACACCCAGGATAACCGGGACCCAGTTGCCAAGTCGATGCGCAATTTTACGCCCTGATGGCCATCTAAGGCGCCACAGGAGTATCCCCAATTATTGGGTTGGCTCCTTTGCTCGCTGCACTCTAATTTGATTTTGATTGAATTGCGCTTATCGCAGTTGTGCACTCGTTTCGAGAAAAAATGTAAAGTAAAAGAAAAGGAGTTTAGTATCCAGTATCCTTTCATATATCCACGTACATAGATTGACGTCACGAGCTTCGCAAATCGATTCCCCATTTTATTTATTCCTTGGTATATAATACAATATGTGCCCTGGTGACGTCACGGGCCTGGCAATTTTCATTCATGGAAAATTGAAAACAGGCGCATTAGGCTCACTCGAACGGGCAGCAGTGGCGTCTGCGCCACTTGGTGGTGCAGTGGTGCACATGTGCGATAAGCGGAATTCAATCAATCAGGCCCAGTAAATTGCTGGAGCAGGAAGTGCTCAGCGTGGGCGTTTCTTGTAGCCATTAAATTCTAGGCCGGATTCCGCTATAAAAGCGGCGGCCATCCTGTAGCCAAGTCATTCCAGTTGCGCAGCTTGCTGGTGAAACAGCAGCGGACTGAATCTTCGATCTTCTTCTTGTGTACCTGACGCCCCAAGCACCACCGCCGAACCACCGAAGATGAGGCTCCGGCTCAGCGTTCTGCTCCTGCTCCTCCAGCTTGGCTGCCTGACCTTGGCTTTGGCCAGCGACAGGCTCTCCTGCGGCGACACCGCTGGCAGTTCCATCTGCAAGGATATCCCTCGTCGCCTGGACAGCTACGATGAGCACATGGTCTACAGACAGGCCACGGGTGAGACCCAGCGAAGAGTTCGCGTCGAGTCGGTGGCCCGCGATGATCGTGGCAACGAGAGGCGCGAGGAAACGAGGGTCAGGTTGGACTCGTCAGAGCGAATGGAACCCCGTGAATCGCGTGAGGAACGAGTAGAGCGACGTGAAACTCGTGAGAATCGAGTAGATCGGCGTGACGACCGTGTGGACCGAGAAGAGCGACTTGAGCGAGTAGAGCGACGCGATGCCCCTGAGGAACGAGTAGATCGTGAAGCTCGTCAGGTTCAAGTAGAGCGTCGTATTGCACGTGAGGAACGAGAAGAGCGACGTGATGCACGTGAGGAACGAGAAGAGCGTCGTGATGCCCGTGAGGATCGAGTAGAGCGCCGAGATGCTCGTGCGGAACGAGTAGAACGCCGTGATGCTCGTGATAATCGCGTAGAGCAACGTGATGCTCGTCAGGAACGAGAAGAGCGACTTGATACCTCTGTGGAGCGAGTAGAGCGACGCGAAGCCCGCGATGATCGATTGGAGCGACGTGATGCTCGTGCGGAACGAGAGGATCGAGTAGAACGTCGTGACGACCGTTTGCAACGAGTAGAGCGACTGGATACTTCTATAGATCGAGTTGAGCGACGTGATGCCCGTGAGGAACGAGTAAAACGTGAAGCTCGTCAGGATCAAGGTGAGCGCCGTGATGCTCGTCAGGAACGAGTAGAGCGACGTGAAGCTCGTCAGGATCAAGTTGAGCGACGTGATGCTCGTCAGAACCGAGAAGAGCGACGTGATGCTCGTGAGAACCGAGTAGAACGACGTGATGCCCGTGAAGGGCAAGAATTCAGCAGGCGACAGGAGGAAGAACGCGAAGTTTCCAGACGTGAGGAACGTGAAGATCGACGCGACGACAGAGTTAACGTAGAAAGGGAACTCTCAAGACGAGTGGAACGTGGCCCAGTAGAGCGAGTGGAACGAGAAGCTGGGCAGCGCAACGAGCGGGAGAATCTTCGACGAGTGGAACAAGTCGAGCCAGACATGTCGAGACGCGAAGAGCGAGAGAAACGCGTGCGATTCGAAGTCCGTCGAGAGGATGAAGTCAGGGATCAGCGAGTCAATTCTCGACGAAGCGAAGATCGCCAAGAAGAACGTAATGATCGCCGTCGGGAGGAACGAGACTCAGCCAGGCGTGAGGAGCGAGAGGAAAACCGCAGGGAGGAAGCCCTCAACAGGCACAATCTGCGACGAGAGGAACAAGAAGTCCTTGGTCGAGAAGAGCGTGAATCCTCCCGTCGAATGGAACATAACAACTTGCGACGAGTTGAGGCTCGTGATGTGGAACGAAAGGTTGAAGTGGAAGGAGCTGGAGAAAGGCGATCGGAAAGGCGCAGCGATGAACGGCGAGAAGAACATGAAGAAGAGCGAAGGGCAGAGCGGATCTCAGCAAGACGAGAAAATCGTGATGCTCTTGATGACCGCAGAGAACAGCGAGTGGAGCGGGAAAATCTTAGAAGAGAAGCCCGTGAGAATTCCCGACGAGTGGAACGAAGAGAAGTGCAAGAAATTCAACGAGGCGTGGAACGCGAAGATTTGCGAAGTAACAAACAGCGAGAGCAGCGCGAAGAAGAAGACACTCGTCGAGTGGAACGCGATGGTCTTCGAAGAGAAGAGCGAGTAGTTGAACGAGAAGAGGATCGTCGAGTGGAACGTGTAGATTTCCTCAGACAAGAAGTAGTTTCTCTACAAAGGGAAAATCAAACAGAAGATCTGCGCCGAGAAGACCGTAACAATCTGCGCAGGGAAGAGCGAGAAGTTCGCCGAAGTGAGGCAATTAATCACGAGCTCCCCAGACGTGAGATTCGTGAGACCTTGGAGGAGCGAGTACTCCTGGCCACCCAGGTGAAGACCAAGGGCTGGCTGAGCTACGGAAAACGAGAACTACTGATGACCGGACAGATTCTCCTCCTGGCCGCTCTCTACAAGAAGTCCACGGCTAGTGGCAAGGGACTTGGGTAAGCATTTTACGATATATATTGTCTAGGGAAAATCTCAACTAATCAACTTCTTTTTTAGCCACGCTTTGAGTGAGCAGATTCAGGGCTACCTGCAGGCCATCGGCTGCTAGGCTGTGCAAAGGAAATCGATCCCCCTTCCCAAATTGAAAGACCCCGAAGAGCAAACGGATATGGATCAAGGCAAAACGGCATTACGTCTACCCCCGGAAAATGCAAAAGGACCCGTAAGCGAGCGACGACGACGAAGAAGAAGGCAGAGGGATGGGATGGGCATTGTACAATTTAATCCAACTGTTACTGTAACCAAAACCCCACCCCCAACCCACACCAACCCCTGTTATAGCCAACAAGAGCATAACGAAAATATATGATGGGATGCTCGAGTAGCCGAGCATCTGCAAACTGCATTGCAATCCGTGAGTTTCGATTCCCATCCCATACCATACCATACCATCTCATCCTCCCCCTGGATAATTGGAGCATTCGCATCCGAGAGACCGCAACTGTCCACTCACATGGCTGGGCATCCTTGGATGCCAGGATGCCGGGATCCTTGAGCCTTGAGGCAGCCGCACACACACACACACACACACGCAAGCGAGGCTTTCCCACCAACTACCTCCTTTTTTGGATGCCACAGAAACCGAGAAACCGAAACCGAAGCTGAAAGGCAAAATTATTATTGCGATTTTCCATGCCGTTTGCCTTCGTCCTTGCAGCATTGCTCCTGAATATCTATCCTTTCGCCCTCCGTATTCGAGTGTTCAAGTGAGTCAGTGTGTTTGTATCGAGGCTGATAAATTTCGCACATATTAGATGTTGGTCTGGTCTATTCATCTTTTTGGCTTTCAAGAGATTTCCCCTGATGGGGCCAACAGCAGCAGCAAAAGCAGCAGTTTTTGGGGGGCCGGCAACCAGCCAGTAAGCCATCCTTAATCAGTGAAACCAACACACAAATTTTACACAATTTTCATCTTTTGGGGATTATGTTCGGGGTGTAGGGAGTGTATGGAGTGTTGTGGATTGTATGGAGTGTGTGGAGTGTATAGAGTGTGTGGAGAGTGTGTGTGTCTGCTGGAGTGCTCACTCGCTTTCGTATTTGTGTGTGCAAATATATATCCTTCCGAGTTGCTTTACTTACTCTTACCCAGAGATACGGATTTTATTGGGGGATATTCAAAATGTGAAGAGTGCGCCCAGAGATAAAATCAAGTATTACGTACTTGAAACATTGAATTCCGACCGAACAGCATATTCGCCAGCGGTTAAGCTGTTAATTTCAAAAAGGCCAGAACCACGTTGGGGATTTCATGCAACAAAGAATGCTGTTTTGCATTTTTCAAGTGGTGTGCTCTCCAGAAATCCCTAACCAAGTACCCAAAATGGAATACTTGATTTGTGGGAATGCCAAAAACCTTAATTAGGGTTGAGGATCTCTCTCTTAAATATCAAATATAATTATCTTTACTATTAGACAAATAGACATTTAAATTCGAAATATATATGTATAGTTGGTTTAAAAGAATATTTTAAATGTCCAGTCCAAAGTTCCCCTCAATTAGGCCCTGTCATTTTTGTAATCCAACATTTATCTCTTCTTTTTTTTTATATTACCATGACGATTTATAGGGATTCAATAGAATTTCCTTTTAATGAGAATATTATATATTTCTTATGAATATTTCAAAAAATTCCCATAAAGGGAAAAGCCTATTTTGTCGGTGGAAAAAAATATCTAAAGCTAAAGCTAACCTGAAACATACCCTTTGAGTTGATAAATTCACAAGCCCAACGGATTTCCATTTTTTGGTCAATTTTATTTGTTTATTTTTTGCCATCTCCTGCTGAGTTTATTCATGGGGATTTTCATGAAGGATTTAAATTCAATGCGAATTCTTCTTGTATTTTTTTTTCGGCCACGGAAGTGTGAAATATCAATACGCAATGTCTCTGGCAAATACAGCGGTTTCGGGATGGGGGATCCTGTGGCCGTTGCCGGGGCAAGTTATGCGATATGAAAGCGCCGCAAAAGAGCAATAAACCAACGGGAAAACATCATAAAAAATTGAGTTTTCAATATTTATACGAATTAAATAATTCACTGACATTGGCCAGGCGGCCAAAGAGGAGCTACCAAAATGCCCGGATACCAATGGTGTATATATATATATATACCATATATACGAGAGGGCTAGAAAAGGCGGAAGGGATCGGAAAAACAAGAAGTTCGTAGCCCCCTTGGAAAGCTGGGTTTCTGGCCATTTTACGAGTATTTGAGGTTTATTTTATGCCCCCTTTCCCACCAAATAATACACAAACACACACACACACACTCGCCGGAATGCAAAACAACATAAATTCTGTGTCAGAAATCATAAATTTCAATAAAATAAAAGCAGCGAAGCGCCAAATAAATACGTGGGGGAAAAAGTCGGGGGTTTTGGGGTGCTAACTTCAGTGGGTTGGGGGGTTATGGAGTGAAAATTTACAGCTGTGCCCAAAATAATACATAAAGGTATGTGTACTTTTGGGCTTTTAAATGGAAACTAAAAAAACTCCCTAATTGAGGAGGGTATTTTGTAAATTATATAAATTGTTGTGCTTTAAATGAAATTGTTTATTTATTAATTTAAAAAAAAAAGATATAGATATTAAAGGAATGGTTTTTTACTACCTCTGATGTATTTTATAAAAAATACTAAAAATTTTAAAAACAAAATTTAAAAATTAAAAAAAAAAATTTAACTTAAAAAACAAAATTTTACAATTAAAAAAATTTTTTTTTTAATTCTGTATTTCACTGTATAAATTGTTTGAAAATTGCTGTTTTTGATATTGAATTATTTTATAATTATAAGAAAAATTAAAAAAAGGCTTTTGAATGATATTTTTATTAAATTTTTTTTATAATATAAGAAAAATTAAAAAAAAATAGGATATTCCTCCCAAATATTACTATTATCTTGACCCTTGCTGTAGATAGGTGTGTGCGTTTCCATGCTTCACTTGGCTAAGTAAAAGCAACAGCCGAGTGCAAAATATATTTCCTTTAAAGCGGGCGAGAAAAACAAAAATGGCACGAAAGACACAAAAGGAAAAGTCCTTGGAAGAGATGGGGCGTGTGTGTGTGTGTGTGTTTTGCATAATTTAATGTATGGACGAGGGACCAAGGATGCAGGATGCCCGCCATAAAGTGGCCACCAGGCTGCCGCAGGATGCTTTCTATCAAGTCAAGGTAACGGCCGAAACTTGAGAAATATTTCATGAGGCGAACGCGGCAAATGTGTTGCAAGACACACCACTAAAATGGGGGCCCTCTCTTTACTTTTTCCCCCTTTTTTCTTATTTTTCTTTTGCCATTTGCCAGCAATTTTATAAATTATCAATTTCACTCGCCCGACGGAAAGGCTAAAAAGCAAAGCAAAGCGAAAAAAACGAGGAGGGCGCGCGCACAAAATAAATAAATGCAATAAGCGAAGGCAAATGGAAAATTGTGAAATTGGGGAAAATTGGAAAACCGCAGAAATTGCAATCGAAAATCCGCCACAAGTTGCCATTAAATGTCAATCGAAGGGGGGAGGGGAGGGGAAGGGGGCTTTCGTAGGAGGGAAATGTGCAGTTAAATAAAAATCAAAGCGGTTTACGTTATCAGCCAGCGATTCTGCTGCCAGTCGAAGAAGTTGCGTTGACAGAATTTTCCCCCACCGCCATTTCACTTTTCCAACTCAGTTCAACCCAACGCCCGTTCAACCCGTTCTGCCCCCTTTTGCCCCGCCCTCAGGGGCATCTGCATTTCGGTGGCGGGGCAAATGCGAAATTGGTTTATGCAACAGACTTTTATGGTGCAGATCAGAAGCATCGAGCATCGAGCATTTGCCAAATGCCAAACTCCGAGTGACGGAGCCCCGGGTTTTCCAAATGACAGGCCCGTGCATTCAGAAAAATCAATCCAAAATCCAAAATAAGTAAATTAATAGTTCAAAGCGATCTCAAATCGTCAGCTATTGTCGCTTGTATTAAATTCTAATTCAATTTTAATATTTTTCTATGATTTTTAAATATTTAAAAAATGTTTATTAAATTCTGTGTTCATTTATTTTTTATTTTTACAAAGAAACAGTAATTTCGGTAAATTTTTTGTACATTTTTTTCGCTAATTTTTTTTTAAATAAAACCTAAAAGATTTTTGCAGTTTAGGAAAGAATAAAGTTCTTTTATTAATAGTTTCAATATTCATCAGATTTTTTTAAAACTGTTGTTCTCTCTATTAATTGATATAATATTTTTAAAAAATAAAATTAATGGATGTTTAAATTGTCTGAAAAACTTTCTGGTGAATATAACTTTAAACATTATTGCATATTTAAGAAAAAGTAAATTATTAAGAATATTCGTATTATTATTACTGAGGACTCTCCGATTTTCTTTAGGCACTTGCTTTCCAAACTAATGACTTGAATGCTTCTCTTAGCCCAAATTCCATTATATACATTTATTTTTCAGTGTAGAAGAACTAGTTTCAGGTGGAGGGGGCGTTTGGGGGCGATGCCAGCATCAATCGCAGTTGTGCAAATAAATTTGCCGTTCACGTACATGAAAGCCGCTTGCACAAGCATGCAATCATCCTCAAATATTGTCCCAATCCGAATCCCAATTGCAGCCCATCTCCTGGATTTTGGATTCCAGACCGCATTGAGACCTCCGATTCCGATTCCGATTTGGGTTCGGTTTTGGATTTGGACTGGGATTGGGATTGGGACTTTGATTTGGATAGGCGCAGGTAGCCATCGCATTGCCTCACCTGTTCGATGGCCACAATACCAATGATGACATTTGCTGGCTTGAGCTGAGTTTTATGGGATTTTAGATATTTATAGATTGCAATCGCTCTGCTTGGCAGGAAGAGGGGTTACGAAAGTGGCATCGAAACGGATCCTTTGGGGGGACGGGAAGCTGGGATTCTCGGCTGTCGTTGCCCAACGGAGCATAAAAAATTGCTGCACTCAGACTCAGCACTCTGGCAATGTTTGGGGCGTGGATGAATGTGAATGGGTGAAAATGGTTGGGTGGGTGGCTTTTCCAGGCGGCGGCGGGGGGTTGGTGCACCCTAAACGATAGCAGGCAAAGTCAATTTAGTGAAAATGCGAGGCAGCAAGTGAAATGTCATAGCCAAGTGGGTCGGGCAGGCGGTGCGACCTTCGGCAGCCGTCCTTTCAACGTGATACCAAACCACCCACACCCTCACCCACAGCCACCCAATTCTGGCATTTCGCAAACCCAAAACCATCACCCCCCTCCTCCATTTGTCCCCCGCCAACAGCTGTCATTGTCAGTGGGCCACATGCTGTCTCTTCTTCCTGCACAAGCTGCAAGTTGCACTTTTGCCTTAAAGAAGAATTCCCCTTCGAATGTTTAACTTATTGCCATAAATACACTGCAGTCTAAAGTGTATTATGAAGAGGTAAAGAAATGTTTAGAAAAATCTTAGAAATAGCTAACTATCTTCTGTGTATCTTACCTTTTTTTTATTTTCATTTATTAAAGTTTAAATATTAATAAAACATTTTTAGAAATCTACGAAATTATAATTTTTTTTTCAATAAATTGTTAGTATTTATTTGTGTAATAAATTCCAATTTAAATGTTTTTAAATTAACCTAAATAAGACTTATTTTATTGCTAGTACTGAAATGTTTTTTTAAGCCAACTAAATAATACAAATTCTATGCTTAATTTTAAGGATACAAATTATGATGGCTTCTTGATTCTTTTTGCCGCTCTTTCTTTGATTTCAAAACTGAAAATTTAAAAGCAACCCTTTGAATGCTCAAATAACTGCATAAACTCCATAAATTTAGTTCATACTTCGAGTCTCATAAAATAAATATTTTTATTGCCGACAAACCTCCAGAGATTTTCATAACACCTTGAAAGGTTTTTGGCCAAATGTCCGTTGCTGTGAACTTATATTTATGAAAGGTAGTTTTTGCAGGTGATTTTCTCGGCTGGCAGTCATTTCCCACTTGGCTTCGACTTTGACACTTTTCAAAAAAACCAAAAAAAAAAAACTGAAAAAAAGGAACAGCTTAAAGCCACATTTGGCAAAAAACTTTGCAGCAGTAATCCTGGGAAACTCATGTGTCCTGGCAGCTCGAAGCAATCAGTGGGAAAAATGGAGCGCGAAAAATGCTTTTGCATGCTGACTGCATTTTGCATTCCGCATTCGGCATTCTTTATAATTGCCATATCATCCTGCATTCGGCGACCTGGCCACACCCCCTTTGCCTCGCACTTTCACGCTTTTCCAACGCTTTCCCCCACCGCTCACCTTTGGCAAAGGGACAGTGATGAAAATTCAATTTGAAATGCGCAAACAGCAAACAAACCGGCCACGCCTCCCGCCCACTACGTGACCTGCAAAGGGGGCGGTAGAATGGTAGATGAGTCCTCCTGCCGAACGGAACCCAAATGAAATTGTCTAAACACGTTACGAAAACCAATCGAACTTGGCCAACAAAAGTCATGTCAGTTCACAAACAACAGGAGATATTCACGACTCTTTATGAGCTCTACAAAAAGTACCGAGTAGCCAATATATCCAGGGATATATGTAGGTAATTATTAAATTATTTATTATAAAATTTCATTCTTCTTT
Organism: Drosophila prostipennis; assembly: GCA_037075205.1. Taxonomy (NCBI): domain Eukaryota; kingdom Metazoa; phylum Arthropoda; class Insecta; order Diptera; family Drosophilidae; genus Drosophila; species Drosophila prostipennis. The sequence continues at coordinate 111,367 of JBAMCJ010000334.1, forward strand.
TAAATTTTGTAGAAATTTATTATTAATTTAGCCAATGCTTTTAAAACCCTTTATATCGAGTATTATACTTACAGCCAGGAGTTTGAACCCTATGATAAGGACCTTATTAAGTATACATATATTATTATGATCGGCCTGAAAACATATAACTAGACCACTAGTTCATTGGGTTCTACCAAAATAATGATTTTTTTAAAGAAAGAAAATCAAGATCTGGGTTATTGGTTAAAATAGGTTTTTTACTAGTGGTTTTCTGCTGTAACTTGATAAACAAAAAAAATCTAAAATTAAAAAAGGCGCTCGGTTTTAAATAACAAACAAAAATAATTTTTTCGACATATTTTCGCCTTTCTTATAGGTTTTTTTTTTGCGAAATTTGTGCAAACATAACAAATTTTAAGGATAAAATGCAAATTTTTAAGAAATTTGATTACTTACTTAACGGCTTGTGACATTCCTTTTTTGGAATATTTATTTTCTTTGCTTCGGACAAAATACTGATTTTTTTGGCCGAAAAGTCTTGATCTGGGGACTTTCTTACAATAGATAGTTTTATATCCGTTACTTGCAGGGATACATATTCTGTAATATGATTTTATTGTTATTTAAAAACAAATTTAATAATTTTAAGAACTGAATATGTGTTTTGTAAACTAAAGCTTTGGTTATTTAAAGGTATACAAAGGTTTGTATTAAAGAGACAAAATTATGAACTTTAATTATCCCTTCCCCGAAAAACTGAATCGCACATGATGTCAAACCTCCGCTGAATATCCATAACGGGAGCCACAAAACCGCTTGATGAACTTTATTTAGTTACTCCCTTTGGGATTGGTTGTTTCAGCGGACGACAAAAAAGGGGATGGGCATAAAGTTCAGCTGTCTATTGCAATTTATGCGGGGGGTTAAGGCCGTTAAGGGGTTTATTTTGGGGGTCGCAGAATTCCGAGTTCAGGATTCCGGATTCCGGATTCCGGATCCGGAATTCAGGATCCAGTTGCAGTGGCAAATAAAAAGGTGTTGATGGACTGCGACATGGCTGCACAAATTGCATCGACACGGGCTTGGCATATGGCCAGAATCGAGTAAAACAGGACAGAACAGACCTCAATAGAGGTAATGGCCCGATGGGCGGGCGGTGTGGGGGCGTGGCCACATTGCAGTTGCAATTGCAGTCGCAGCTAATTAAACGCGAAAATTGCAGCGGGGGGAGGTGAAATTGTTGCCAATTTTACAGCCACTGAAATTGAAGTTAAATCAGTGATGCTTCTCGGTAAACTGGACTATTGAACTTATTTACAAATATTACTAAATATATAAAATTTTATGTTAATTATTATAAATAAAGAAATCCCTACTAATTTTAATATTTCCATTCGAAAATCTTTATCTGAAATGTTATCAATATTTAATCACTAGTTAAATATTTTTATGTACCTAAAATATTTTATTTTATTTTAAATATTTATTACTTATATGAAATGATATTAATATTTAATTATTAGCTGATTATTTTTATTTATAATATTTTATTTTATTTTTTATGTTTAAATTTAATATTTAATGATATATTTAATATTTCAATATTATATTTTTAATGACACAAATCGAATGCTGACTACTTCTCATCACTGACCCTGTCTATAGGAAGACAAAGGCGGCTCTGTGGCATTGGGGGCGTGGCAATGGCCGTTTATTAGGGCAAAATGTCGTACGGCGAGCATGCAACGCTACCCATTCGATTTCGTTTTCGATTTCAATTGAAATTCAATTCTAGCCGAGCCGAGCCGCCTCACGAAAGCAAATTAAATATGGTAGCCAGGATCTGCGGATCCTGTGCGGATCCCATGGCCATTCTCATATTCATTTCCATTACCATACCCGCATACCCCCGATCCCAGTTCCCCAATCCCAAAAACCCCATCCGAACCCATGTGGTTTGCTTGGCCGCAGAGGAACTCGAATTAGAATTGAAAATAATTGCAGCTGGCGCCGTTTCAATTAGGTACGTTGCATGAATTTGCTAATGCAGCTGATTCCCTCACGTCATGCCACCCAATCCCAATGCCAAACCCCAAAACTAAACCCAACCCCCCACTCCCCCCCATTCAAAGTCTAGACCCAGATCCAGATACCCACCTCCATAGTTTGTACTTTTATCCCAGTACAGTACATCCCCCTCAATTTGTTGCTAATTGCATGGCATTATGCACTGAGCGAATAATTATTAACTTCTTGGGGGAAAAGGTGGCACAAAAATTGTAGTATTTATATTTTCTAAAGAAAGTCCAAAGAAAATTATAATAACAATAAAATTTTAAAAAAATTTCGTAAATAAAAGATTGGTAATTTTCATATATGTATTCAAATTTTTATATATGTATTTTTTTTTTATATTATTATTAAGATTATTATTTTTTTATTAGTATTATTTAGATTAATTATTAGATTAGATAAAGTTAAAATCCTATATGTTTTTAAGGTTTTATCCCTACTTTAAATTTAACATGCGGACGATAAAACGGTTCTAAAAGTCGGAATCATTTTTTAAAACCCTTTTTTAAGGTTAAAAATTTTACAAGTTTTTAGCTTTTACTTATTTTCTGGTTAATTTCGTAGTCGAAATATTTTCGAGCAGTTTACGCTGCAGGGCAGCACCGAAATTGAGTGGCCACAGAGGAGTTGAAACCGCCTTAACCCCTGTTTGCCAGCTGCCTGTTACCAGTTACCAGTTAGCAGTCGCCAGTCGCCAGTTGGCAACTCATTCCCAGCGACGTTTCCCGTGCAATTTGCCAACTGCACTCGAGGGATGCATTCTGCTGACCGAACGACCCGGCCAACTGATGTTTCGCCACCCACATTTTGGCCCTAAAGGTTGGGAATGGTGGCCAATAGGGGATGGGATCCACTGGAAGCCTAAAAATTCAACTGGATAACCGGGCTAAAGTTGCATTCGCTTTCATCGACTTGGAAATACGCTTGGCCATAAATCAAGCAATGTCCTTGCCATATTGCCATTGCCGTTGCCCCAAATCCAAATCCATTTCCATTTCCAGTTCATTTCGGCGCCATTAGTTCCCGATTCGATTCACAAATAACTCACATGAAATCGGCTCGGAATTGATACACAGAAAAAAAAAATGATATTAAATTGCACCAAAATCAACATTATTTCATGTTAATTTCCAGCCGATATGATTTAATGCAGCACCAACATTTCGAAAATACCGATTTGATATTTTCGAGAATATCAAGCATATATTTTTTTTTATAAATTCGATCTTATAATAGATTCATTTGAAACATGACATTTGAACTTCTTTGTCATCCAACTGGTATTTTCCATATACATTTTTGTCATCCAACCGATATTTTTCATATTAATTTTTGTCATCAAAATGTTATTTATTCGTGTATATCAGTACCCTCCCAGTAAAACAAAATTATTATTTTATATTAAAACAATTTATTTCTAATCATTTCACATTTTTTGGAATCGGTATACATATGTATAGATGGGCCACATTCTGAAAATAATAATAATTATAAATATTTGAATAATTTAATATCCAAATCATGTTCTTTAATAAACTTCTTAAGTTGTTCATCAACTGCATGAAAGGGACTGCCCTTGTGCGTCATCCAGAAGCGGTCGTTGCGGCCCAATTCGCAGGCCTTCGGCTTCTTGCGGGCTCCTAAGGGAAACAAGTATTAATATGGTTCAAAGGTCAGGGTGATAATGAGTCATTCAACTTGCCCGCACTGGCCGACTCATCCTCCACTTAGACCAGGTTCAGTCCCAGGTCCAGGACATCGTGCACCAGCGGCCGATACGACAAGGCGCATCCCAGAGGTTCTCGCGCAGCTTCTTCTCCAGCTTGCTGACACCGGCTGATGGGCACATTGCCCAGGGTCACAAACAGAGCGAATAGCGAGTCCACATTGGAGTCCGCGCTTCCATCTCCTCGTCGCGGGTGTTGGCCCGATTGATGGCGTAGTAGGAGAGCTGCTCGCTCTGCTGGTGCTTCAGGACGAAGAAGTCATCCTCCAGGCTGATGAAGTTCACATAAACCCGCTGGATATTTGCCCCGCGCAGGGCGGCGGCGGCCAGATTCTCGATTTTGCTGCGCATAATGGAAGCCAGGAAGTTCAAGTTCAAGGAGAAGTCCTGCTGAATCCTGTCCAGATTCTGGTCGGTGGGCAGGCAAAAGTATATGGCCGGCACATCGCGATCGGAGTGGAGTTGCCTGTTGGATGGGATAATGGATATATATAAACTAGATCTCTGGAGGATCTCAGTGGATCTTACACATGCAGGGTAACGCCCAATTCGCGCAGCTCCTTGATGGAAATTATGGGCGATATTATGTCCTGGCCAACGCGATCGTAGATGAGGATCTTCCACACGGGCTCGGGGGCCAAGGCCTTCGGCTGCTGCGAGTTCTAATTGAGCATTTGCTTAATGGCATCTGGAATTGGATTGGCAGAAAAACCCATTAATTAGGCTGTCCCCACACACACATTCAGAACCGAAATGTCTTTAAATTGTGTGCTAACTCGACGGCAAAGTTAAAATCACCACCACTTTGTAATGTTTCGACTTAGCACTCAATAAGAAAACCAATTAATGTAATTTTATAATGCAAACTCACCTTATTCTCGATATTTTAACGTCGCAGAGTTCCAGCTGTTGGCTCGAGTTGCAGTGCTGCACAGTCTCACATTCACAGTGTTGTAAACTGTGGACCACTTTCGAACTAATTTCGAAACGATATATCGCGATAGGTTGACATTTAATATCATATATTATCAAACATATATGATTTTATGTAAATTATAAATATACATTTCTCATTTTCAAAAATTAATATGAAATAAGATAAAACCAATATTTATTCATTGTAGATCGATATGACAAAACTTGATCCTAAAAAAAGTCAAATTAACCAACAAATTTCAATTTGATATTTTGTCATTTTTTTTTCTGTGTGAGCATAATTTTTTATTTTTTTTTTAATGTATATAAGTCTTTAGAAATTTAAAAATTAAAAATATTTTAAAGTTACATATCTAGTACCTAAATATTTGGAAATTTATGAAAATATTATAGATATTTTTTATATATTTATTCTTTTTTTTTCGACTTCACCAAAAATGATGGAAAAGTGGTCCATGCACTGAGCATAATTTTTAATTTTTTTTAAATTTTTATAAAATTGCAGTATTTAAAAAGTAAAAATATTTTAAATATATCTAGTATTTGGAAACTCATTTGAAAATTTAATTGATATTTTTTATATTGGTTCTATTTTTTTGCAACTTTTTCAAAAATTACAGAAAAATTGTTTATGAGCATAGTTTTGTATCGTTTTTTAAATGTCTTTAAATATTGCGAAATTTAAAAAGCAAAAATATTTATAATTTTTTTTGTTCATAAAACTAATATATTGTTATTCCCCTAATTAATATCCAACTTTTTCCAACAAAGCGATGAAGTTTAGGAATTCTAGAAAATGATAATTTTTTATCTTTTTTTAAATGTCTTTAAATATTTCGAAATTTAAGAAGATACAAATATTTTAAAGATTTCTAGTATCTAAAAATTTATTTGATCATAATATTGATATTTTGTATTTTCCCTAATTAATATCAAACTTTCTCCAACAAAGCGATTAAGTTTAGAGATTCTTAAATAATGATTATTCTAAAAAAACTAAAACCGTAGCGGCTAAGGAAGTCCTGCCCTTACTCTTCGCCTCAAGGAGTCCTGCGGCGAATTCGGAAAAGCTTTGAAGCGGATACAAAGTGGGTGGCTGGGTGGTATTCTGGCTCCCACATTTTGGATTTAAGTTGAGGGAGATGCCGGCGATGTCAGAAGTTGGCAGCATTTACTTCATTGTGCTTAACACTTTCCGCTTTGCCAGACGCCGCTTGACAGCGCCCCCAGAGCCACGCCCCCCTCCCCCGCCTTTCCTCGAGTTTAGGACTTCCTGCGGGTGTTGCAAAGTTGTGCGGCATGGCTGATGTATGCTCATATAACTTTGCCACTAACGATGAGCTCATGAGCTGCATAATAATGAGCCAAAGTCTGTGAGGCCCCACTATTTCGGAGCTTGTAATCCTCGAGGATTGGAGGATGGGCCCTATAGGGGCAGCGTTACCTTACCCAGCCGAGCTGCAACCATTTCGCATTTATCGACTCAATATGCCCGGCCATCAATCGTCAGGTTATGGCCATGAATGAATGCCGCACGATTAATCTGCCAACTGATTTCCCGTTGACGAAACAACAATGCCGGCTAATGCGGGCCAATTATTCATATTTCCAAAAACCCCCGGGGGCGGTGGTGGGTTAAGGGCCAAGGAGCGAGAGCGGAACTTATGAACTTGTCCTGGCCAAATGATTCGCTTTGATTAACATTTGCATATGCATGTCTGGCTGTTAGTGTCTGTTTGCCTGACCTGCATACGAAATGTCCTTTAGAATTTTATTTATTATATTTATTTGGGGGAATATCTCACTTTGTGCGATAATTATCAAAAATAAATGTGTAAATAAATTTAATTAGATTAAACCCAAATTTAAGTACACTCAAATAAAAATTTTAGAAAATCGCCTATTGATTTGCTTCACTGGCGATTTTTTCTATATTTCGGGAAAATTTCTTAAATTTAATTCCTTTTTTATTAATTTGAAGAAAATTTTCCTTACCAGTAGAAAATTTGTTTTATTTTAAAGATAGAAATCGCCAGTGAAGCAAATCCATAGGCGATTTTCTAAAATTCAGGGCGATTAATTTTTTGAGTGTATTTATATATATTTAGTATTTTTAAATGTAGGTATTATTTCTTCTTTTTTAAAAATATTACAATTTTTTGGGTCCCTGATTTGCTAACTATTTATTTAGGAAAATATATAATTTTTGTGATAATTGTCAAATACTTATAAATGTCTAAATAAACTTTGGTTGAATACAATGATTTTAAAGGAAATCATAAATAGATTAACTCTCAATTTAAGTAAATAATAATTACACTGTGCAGCATTTTTAATGCTTTTTAAATTTACCTCGATGGATGATATATTTTTGGATTCGTTACGAATTCCTAAGTTAAACTGCGTTTTCCAAAAAGTTCCCCGACGCAAGGATTCCTAGCAAAAGGACCTCAAAGTTCGAAAAATGCTGAAATTGGCCAACTTTCCGGAGCTCTCTGAGGCAAACGGATTCATGGTTTGATTCGATGTTAAAGTTTTTTAAAAGATGCACTCTTTATCTTTCAAACCCCATACTTAGAATAATTTTAGGATTTTTATTAACGGAGAAACAAATTTTAGAAAACATAGTCAAAAATCATAAAAGCATACAGCTGCGGTCAAATTAGTAGTAGTGTTGCCGCCCTGTGTTTTTAAAAGTTTGTTGTTGTCACTTTTCTTATCCAATTAGTCTAATAGTACGATTATAATCAATACAATATTACCAGAAGAAGATAAATTACAACAAGAAACCTTTAAAAACACAGGGCGGCAACACTACTACTATTTTGACCGCAGCTGTATGCTTTTATGTTTTTTGATTATGTTTTCTAAAATTTGTTTCTCCGTTAATAAAATTCCTAAAATTATTCTAAGTATGGGGTTTGAAAGATAAAGAGTGCATCTTTTAAAAAACTTTAACATCGAATCAAACCATGAATCCGTTTGCCTCTGAGAGCTCCGGAAAGTTGGCCAATTTCAGCATTTTTCGAACTTTGAGGTCCTTTTTCTATGAATCCTTGCGTCGGGGAACGTTTTGGAAAACGCAGTTTAACTTGGGAATTCGTAACGAATCCAAAAATATAGCATCCATCGAGGTAAATTTTTGATGCTGCATAGTGTTATTTGTATTTTGAACTATATATTTATTTTTTTTTTATAAAGAAAATATAAATTTTGTATAATTTTGTATATGTATTTAGGAAATTATTAAAATTTATGTCATAATTATTAAAAATATAAGTTGAAAGAAACTAGATACAAAAGTTTTAAAGAAAATCAAAATTAGATGAAGCTAAATTTTTATTTTTAAAATTTTTTTTAGAGCTAATATTTATGTTTTTAAAAGTTTGTTTTTCTTTTTTAATAATTTAATGAAGGAAAACTCTACTGCTAAGATTTCTTAGCTGGCACCTTTAATTAAATCGCAGCCACTTTCTTTTGCACGCAACTTTCAAGTGTTTAATTGCAGTTTGCGAGTGCTAAATACTTGATTTATTTTTCTGCGTATATATACACGACCGATCTGCAGCTACTTGGGGCTATTTAGCTGCGAACTTCAAGTGGGCCGGGAATACGGGGTGAATGGGGGCCATTCGCTTCTGGCCATCGTCTTTTCAATTAGCCCGATGCAAAACCCAACCCCTGCGAAGCTGAAACCGAAAGACCCCTTGAAAACCGCCGCCCCTGGAAGGCCTCCACTAAAACTCAGACCATTGCGTTACAAGTGCAAATTAGTCGAGAGTGCCAACAAATTTAACGAGCAAATTTACACTCAGCGAGCAGCAACAGAAGGGCAGTTTCTGGAGGGGATTTTCCGGGCCTTTTCCGACGGACGGAGGAGCGGAGGATGGTTTCAGGAGGTTTCCTGGGGCCATGACCCGAGTGCATGTCCCTGGCCCGATCTCACAATTGCCCCGGACTTTCTCATCCAAAGGCAGTTGCAAATTTGCCTCCCTTTCTTTTTTTTCCCGGCAAAGGGGTTGAGGGTTTTGGGCTGCCTGTGTTTTAATTTAAGCAACACAGTGCCGCAATTGCCAAAAAAAAGAAAAGCAGAGAAAAACGAGGAAAAAGTGAAAAGCCTTGTGGCAGGACGAACCTTTTGCCCAATTTTTGCTACGCTTTTCCGTTTGTCTTATTACGACGCTTGGGCGTTGGCCACTTTTTCTTGGCCGCCGTAAGTATTTTCCTTTGATTCGATGGGCCGTGTGTGTTTGTCGTTGGAAATTGATTCAAAAATTGGATACAGAGCAGGATGAGGGGGGGGACTACTCGACTTGACCTAACCTGACAGAATCCGGCTGGCAAAACCCAAAACCGAAAACCGAAAACCTGGAACCTAAAACGAAATGCAGTCCCCTGGCCAGCTGTGTGAACCCATGTCAACTTTAATTGAATTTGATAGAACGGATATTTAGCCAAGGCTGCGCCCCATTTACACCATTAGCAAGGACCTCCTGCTGGCCAAGGATCTCCATCTCCATGTGCCACCTCCCATCTCCGTTCTCCACTCTCCCTCAGAATCCACAACTCATATTCGTAATTAAACTCTGAGTGGACGTATGTTTGTTTTACGTCATGTTCGCCCGTCTGCATATTTCAATAAGTTTATTTTTACCTATAACCTATATCTAGAAATCAATATATCTACAATACTACAGTTGTATATAAATTTAAGAAGTTTCTGGGGTTTGCAAACAAAAATACTTACATATAAAGAATAAATAAAGAACTCTTAAAAAGTTTAATAATTAACGAAATGGTTTAGTTTAGTCTATGCTTAAGTGCCAAAGGAATAACCATTATTATATAGATACTTGCATGGTAATAAAAATGTTATGAACCGGAATCTTAAGAGATAAGATAATTATTAAAATTTGGAAAGTTTAATCATTTACAAAAATCCTAAATTAATAACCAACATTAAATAGATACTTACATCGTAATAAACAAAATTTGAAATAACAAGAGATACAGTAATTATTGAAATTTAAAAAATTTAATAATATACAAAATTATATTGATTTATTAATTAAATTATTAATTGAAATCTCAACAGATAAGATAGTTATTAAAATTCAGAAAATTTAATAGTTCATAAAATAGTGTATTATAAGTGTATACAAAAATCCAAAGTAAAAACCAATATTAAATAGATATTAAAATGGGAATAAAAAAAATTAAGAATTTAAATCTTGAAAGTAAAATTCTTTTTTATTTATTTTTGTCCTCATTCCACTTTAAAATGTAATAATTTAATGGCTTCAGTATCAGTTTCAGTTTCATTTTTATTTTCAGCCACAGCAATCACTCAAATTCTCAGCCATGACTCGTCTTTTCTGGATGCCCCAGCTGAAGATGACAGGCCAAGCTGAGTGGCTGAGTGGCTGCCCGAAATCACAGAGTAATGATTTAAATATTAAATGGCCCGGCTGGTTGCACTGAGCTGGCTATTTTGGTAAATCTATTTCGATTTATGTCATTGCTAAGCGCCAACTGAGGGAATAGTTGTCATTAACTTGGACAGCTGTTGGCCAGACCGGTTTGCCAAAATATCCACGCACATTACACACGATAGCTCTTTTTTTCCTCGCCGAATGAATGAATGAATGTCATATTAACTGGCACATATATGTGTTTTTTTATGATTATTTTGTTGTATTTTGCTGGTTGCCAAGTGTGTCCAATTGCTTGATTTGCTCCACAAAAGGTCCACAAAGTCGGCCTTGGGCGGTACTTTGTTTGGGTTGGGCTTTCGGTTTTAGGTTTTAAGTTTTTGTGGGGATTTGAGTAATGAGCGCTATGTACAGCGTTACTGGGCTAACTATTTTGGCTATAAAGGCGTTTCCACTGCAGTGCTTCTTATCAAACAGCTTCCAGCGTTCAGTTCACTCACATCTCTCGACTTTCGGTCTTCAAATCAAGCTCCTAAAATGGCATTCAAGGTGGGTTTCCTAGGGCCAAAGGACTTATCCTACAGGAAGTGAAAAATTAATAAATTCACAAAATCAAAAAAATTATCAAAGAAAGAATGTCATTTTGTAAAAAATGATAAACTTAAAGTGCAAAACATTTTTTTATTATTTATATATTTTTATAAAATATTCTTATAAATTATATAAATATTAGGTTTTAATCTATAAACAAAGAATTTGTTTGTTTTGATAAATCTTTCTAAATATCATTATAAACTTAGTAATTTTTTAGTTAAATTTAACTCCAAGTTTTTAAATTTAAAATATTTATTTATTTATAATCTTTAAATTTCATATTCATTTTTTTATTATTTAAAATTTTTTAAAATATTCCTATAAATGATATCATTAAATATTAATTTTAATCTAAAAACATAATTTTTTGTTTCAATAAATCTTTCTAAATATTATTATACACTTCATAATTTCTTAATTAAATTTAACGCCAAGTTTTTATATATAAATAAAAATATACAAAATTTATTTATTTATAATCTTTATATTTCATAGAAAAATTACAATATTTTTTTGCATTATTTCCCTGCAGTTTGTGGCCCTCCTCGCCCTGATCGCCGCCGCCAGTGCCGGTGTCCTGCCCGCCGCCCAGGTGTACCATGCCGCTCCGGTGGCCACCTATGCGGCCCATGCTCCTGCCGCCGCCGTCCTGAAGACCGTGGCCCATCCGGTGCTGGCCAAGGCCGACGAGGAGTACGACCCCCATCCGCAGTACAAGTTCGCCTACGATGTGCAGGACTCGCTGTCCGGCGATTCCAAGAGCCAGGTGGAGGAGCGCGACGGGGATGTGGTCCGCGGGGAGTACTCGCTGATCGATTCGGATGGATTCAAGCGCACCGTCCAGTACACCGCCGATCCCATCAATGGATTCAATGCCGTGGTCAACCGGGAACCTTTGGTTAAGACCGTGGTCAAGACCGTGGCTCCAGTGGCCCCCGTCTACTCCTCCTACGCCGCCCCCGCAGCCGTCTACCACCACTAAACTGTGCCTGTTTAGAACCCCTTTGTTGACTTAGTTGTAGGGACTCCATCCGCAAATATATGTTGTTTTTTCAAATTTAAAATTATTTTGTATGTTTTTTAAGGTCTACATTTTTTTTTTAAATTTCCCATGTGAAATCAGACTGAGTAAAATCACCTTAAACAATATATTTCCAATAGCAGAAAAACAATACATTGTATGCAATCTCAAGTGCACTATCTCTGTACAAATGTAAATTGCATGTAACGAGAGCATGTTTATATACTTACAAAGGTAATATATAAATTTCTTTCCTCGCTTTTAGTTTAGTTTAATTCAGATTAGTCTTGAATTGTCGCTGCTTTCGTTCGCAATGAAATCGCGGGTCTTAGTGATTGTTCTCTTGCTTTTCCTTCTGGAAGAACATCCTTTAGCTGTTGCTAACTCAATTGAAGATTTGCCGCAGGATCCATTTTCATCGAGCTCTGAACCTGAATTGTATGATCATCATTTTATAAATTTAAATGAGGAAGTTAGTTACTTGGAACATACTGTAAGGGACTTGAGAAGACAGTTGGCAATAAAAACAGATCTATTAATTCTGAAAAATGTACTATTCAGAAGTCAGCAAGAACACCTTAAAAATAGAGATGAGCAAATTTCGGACCTACGGAGTCACATTAAATCGCTTGAGACATCACTATCGGAAAGATCTAATCAGCTTTTGAAATGCCGTGAAACTGAGTCCAACTTGCCTGACTCATGTCCCAGTGGCAGTCCCAATGGGATTTACGAACTAAAACTTCGGGGAATGGAATCATTTAAAGCGCCTTGTGTGTCCTCTCCTTCTGGTTGGACGGTAATTCAGAGACGTTTTGACGGATCAGAGGACTTCGATCGAAACTGGAGCGATTATAAAAACGGATTTGGAAATGTCAGTGGAGAGTTCTTCCTTGGATTGGAAAAACTACATCGGATGACAGCGGCACGACCTCACGAACTCCACATCAAGCTTGGTAAGGTCGATGGGTCCACCAGCTACGCTCATTACGATGATTTTCAAATTGGAAGCGAAGAAGAATTGTATGAGCTGAAGAAACTGGGGACATTTTCTGGTGAAGCCGGAGACTCCCTTAGTGATCACCTTAACAAGAAGTTTAGCACATTTGATCGGGATAATGATGAGCTTGCAGAAGAAAATTGCGCCATCGACCGTGGTGGTTGGTGGTATGTACATTGTGCCCTTAGGTAAGCAAGTTCAATTAAAATCAATTTAAGCTACATAAGTGTAACATTAACTTCTTAAAATTACAGTACGCTCAATGGATTATATTCTGAAGATGGCCAAAGTAGGATATATGGATTTGGAATTCATTGGGGTTCGTGGCATCGCTACAACTACTCGATCTCGCTAACCTTCGTTGAAATGATGATAAGGCCAAAAACCTAAACCTCAACCTTCATCGAAAGACACGCACATGAAAATAGCAAGATTATGTGTTTTATTAGTTAAAATATTTAAATTTTAAATTTTAGATTTTCGAAATTCTAGTTCCATTTCTAGTTTTATTTCGGTTCCAAAAAATTAAATTTATACATTTTTAATGAGAAATTCCAATTGTAATTATTATAATTATTAAATCACACTAAAAATCGAAATTTTTATTTTAAAGGCGTTTTGTTATCAGGGTTTTTATATTGCTAGTCTCGCACTTAATGTTATCACCCCCTGACATTCCGAGAGCTCCCAATCCGCCGGAATCCGCACTCCGGGCACCATTTGCTGCACTCGTTGAGTAAATCAAAGGCACTCTTTATATGAGTTAGCATTCATACATATGTATGCGGAGCATAGTTCCCTCTGGGTTCCGCTTTACTTTTTATTCCAATGCCGTTTGCCTTTGTTATTAAATTGCCAGCCACATTGCGCACACTGGGGAGTATTTATTAAGTCATAACCTCCCATATGTGGGATATATCGAGGAGGTGGGGCCTTGGGTAGTGGGTGTAATTGTGCTAACAACACACGCGCACAGATGCAAACGACGTGCAGTTCGCACCTACGATTATATATGTATGTATATATATGTATGTGCACCTCGAGGATGGGTTAACTTTCCCCGACAGAAAGAAAGTGCAGAGAAAGTAGTGGAGAAAGAAAATATAAAGGTAGAGCTTGCAGATCAGTACTATTAAAAGTCCTTTGAATATTTTGGATCAATCGAATTCAATTTGCAGACAATATTCATTGTTCAAGAACAGTTTTAAAATAAAACAATAAAATCAGATAAGATATCTTTCCAAAAATGATTTATGTGTGTCTTTTAAAGGTCTGGAAAAATGGCACAATAGTTAAAATAAAATCTAAAAATAACTGTGAGGGATAGAAATTGATTTATTATGCTCTCTAAGTGGCTAAAATTGTAGAGTATTTTTCTAGCACTGGATTTTTGAGTGTTTTGTTGGCCAACTGACTGCCATTGTTCTGTAAAAAGTTTGCGAATCTTAACGATTTGCTTATTGTTCTTTTCCGTTATGCATTTACCGAGTACATATTTAAGTCCCTCACACACGAAGGCTGCCTGCTGGGTAAACAAGTTGCCAAGTTGCTTGGGCAAGGGCACAAAATTTAGGTCCAACAGGGTACGGTGAACATTAATGGGTTAACTACATTTCTAATGGCCCCAAACAGCAGGCTATTTGAATCGAACATAAGGAAGTGCTATGTTTTATGTTGGGTTGGGGAAATCTATTATTTTGGTCTATTTAAATGCCTTTAATGAACAAATTAAGATTATTAATAATCGAAACCTCAAAGTAACAACAAGTTTTTCATATCAAATATATATCTTCAAAGTTTACAAAATAAAAAAAATATTTTAAAATGAATACAAATATTCTAAAAGTAATTTAAAAATTTTTAACCATTTCTTGGACAGTCTAAGTAAAATATTTCAATAAAATAAGGATTTTTTTTAAATTTTAAATATTAAAAATATAGTTTTCAATATATAAAACTACATTTTATAAATATATTTAAAGCTAAAATTATTTTCAGAGCCATAATATATATAAATTAATAATTTAATTTATTTGAAAGCCTTGACATGATTTAAATAAAACTTATTTAGTGTTTGTTTGTAACAAAATAGAGGGTTAATTGTATAGGGTAATTTCAAATCAAAGCCAAATGGTGGGTAAATTACAGTCGACTGATCAGCGAGACCTAGAATTTTTCATTTTCCTTTCGACTTTCATGTTGCACATGGCCTCGGAAGCGTATGTTGCTGCAATTGCTGTTGCTGCTGCTGCCGTGGGTGTTGCTACTATTGGTGTTGCTGCTGCCACTGTTGCTGCGGCAACTTGCCGTCGCCGAAATGAAATTCCCGTTTAATTGCTGCAACAGACTGCTGGTGCCACACATGTTGCACATTCCACGGGTTATGGGGCAAAGGAAAACCGAAACCGGGCGGAATAAGCACGACTATAACTAATTGAATTATGCGGTTGCAGCTTCATCTTCAGCTCTTGGTTTGCTAGTTTTTTTTTTTTTTAGTTTTGGTTTTGCCATGGCTTAAATCGCGCTTCCAGTCCATTGAGTCGCCCGGAGATTTTCGCCTAAATTTGCTCTAATAAATTGCATTCACTTACATAGAACAAAATAAGGAGTCGTAAATTACTTAAAAAGAAATATGAAATAAATATTAAATATAAATAAATATAGTTAAGCCCCCGTAAACCTTTTAATAAATTTTTATTTTAACTTTTCAAATGTTAAATAAAGATTGTTCTTTTATTTTTTTATTATCCATTTATTTTTACATTACTTTAAAAGTAGAAGAAATATTAAATATACATAAATATATACTTTAAGTGCTCCTATAAACCCTACCTTTGATTTGAATTTCTCCTTTATAAAATAAACAGTTGTATTCAAAAGTAGGAGAAATAATTATATATTTTAAGAGCTCCTATAAACCTTATAATATATTAATAAATATTTCTGTGACTTCACCTTTGATGTTAATTTTTCATAAATAAAATTTGGATTTGATTTTTTTTTTGTATTTTCCATTTAAGCTTGCTTTGAACATTAAATCCCTCTTTTTTCAGACCCTAACTTTTTTCCGTGCATTGAGATTTTACCTCCGGTTTGATGTGTCCATTATCCTGGTCGCGCTTTGACGCTCAACTGCCGCATAAATGTGCCAACTGAATTCAGCGCCCCGTTGAACGTCGAACGACAATGGCTCAAAAGGCCGTTTGTCCTTTGGCAGTGGACGCGGCGGATGTTGGATGTGGGATGTGGGAACTGGGGATGTGGATGGATGTGGGATATGGATATGGATATGGATGGATGTGTGTTAATAGCGAATGCACTGGTCCACAAGGATGCAGTGGCCATCCGACTGGGAATAGCCAGGAAATGGGAAATGGACGGGCAAGGCGCAACATCAAAGGATCCATCATGGCGCCGTTTTTCGAATTGGAATTGGGATGGGCGTGCTAGTGTGAGTGTGTGTGTGTGCTCTCTCTGCTCCAACTGAAAGTCATCAGCTTGGGAAATATGGCAGCGGGTTAGGCAAAAATTCCAAATCCCAAAAATAAACCGCACTTTGACTTTGGAGAGCAAAATTGAAGTTTTCATCAAATGCAAGGAAATATTTCAAGTGGAAAAGGCCAAAACGAAATGATTTCAGTCAGCTTACTCATATATTTTCTAGATAAATCGATTGAAGAGCTTAGGATAAAATACTAAAAAATACGATATTGCTGATTATTTGCTATTACTTATAAAAAATTTAATATTCTGTGGTATTCATTTAGACTTGATATGCGGCGTCTCAATTTGATATGCTCGAAATGTAAGCAACAGGCTGGTTTGAATTTCGAAAGTCCTACCTCGCTCTCTTTCGAATTAAGAGATAATCTGTTCCTCTCGCTCCCACACACGTAATTTAAGTCGCCATATTGCTTTTTTCTCTCTTTTTCGAAGTCAGAGAATCTCATAGAGTGTAAATTCGGCCAAATTATATTAGTTAGAATCAATTTTACCAGTATTGCATGGTAAAACGATATGCGTATAAATACCAGAAAGCTACCATGCTCGTATCGATTTGATCCCATCGTGTTTTCTTTTGTGTGTACATCATATGAACATATTGAATATAAGGCATTAAATTCCCTGTGGGGTTTTGAGATCCTGCGGACAAGCCTTCGGTGATAATCAATCAATGGCCAGACGACATCAAGTTTGCCAGCGATAATCTCAATTATTTATGCCGTTATTTACGACGAACACCCTGCACACCCAAAAGTTCAAGAGACAAACCCGAATAAACATCCAACGACAAGCCCGAAATGACTTTATAATCTTATTAAATTTTAATCTCCCAATCAGCTAAGGACCGCACCCTTTGTCGAGCCCCCGTAATTATGCTGGGGAAAAGTTACAGCCACAAAAAAAAAGGGAAACCCCAAAAAAAAGGGATTCCAATGGCGGGTAAAATAACCTGTTCGATTTTGTGTTTTTTTCTGTCCCTCCCCTTTTTATTTTGGGGCAAAAGAGGGCGTCAAAGTTTTCCAATTGCTGTTAACAAAACAGAAATCAAAATTGATTGCCAACTTTTGATTAGTTTCCCATTTTTAGGCCTGCACTCGGTTGTCGATTGTCGCTGAATTTTCCTCGCCAGGTGTTTGTGGAGCCGCCTAATTGAAAAGCCAACTGCTGGCTGGTGTCTGTTGTCCGCTGTCCGAATGCCAAAACGGAAAATCCCAGACCAAAATATTCCGAAAGGCAGCGAAATAAAAAAGAAAATTGTTCCAGCTGCATTTGCATTTGTTGCAAAAGTTTTCTGGCCCTAAATTGCTGAGCAAAAGTTTTTCGGGGCTGCGAAATGCAGTGCGAGAAAATCTTACAGTATACGTAGTATTTTTATGATTTATAGAAATTTAAATAAAACATTTTAAGGAATAAGGAATAAATAAATTTTCTGAAAAAAATATATCACTCATACGTACCGTGGCCCTTAATAAACAAATTGTTTTTTACATAGGTGGAAATTTTTAGACTTTCGATTTTAAATCGATTTTATTTACGTATTCATTAGCACCAGAAATAATAATGATTAGTTTTCAAAATAGCATCATTATCTGTCGATTCCGCCTGCAATCTCAAGTTCATTATCTTGGATTATGTATATGTAAAATATATATAACTAAGTAAAATATAATTTTCTTTCTTTGCATTCAGTTTAGTTTCGAGTTGACGCTGCTATCGTTCGCAATGAAATCGGTGCTTTTAGTGATTGTTATAATACTTTTCCTTCAGAAGGAACATCCTGTTTTTGGTGAAAACTCAAACAAAGAATTGCCGGAGAAGCCAATTCTCCAGACTGCTAAGACCGAATGCAACGATTATTGTTTCTCGGTTTTTAAGCCCATTCTTAATCATTTCGTAGAGCTGAAAACGGCAGCCAATGCAAGCGATGAACTGAAAATTGAAGTGAATTCTATGAGAGATACAATTAAGGACCTGCAAAGTAATTTAAAATTTACTGAAGAGCAAATGAAAATAAAAGAACAGCTTATAAATGTGAAAGAAGAAGTAATCACGGGTCATATTGAACAAATCTCGGACCTACGGAGTCAGATTAAATCGCTTGAGACATCACTGTCGGAAAGATCTAATCAGCTTTTGAAATGCCGTGAAACTGAGTCCAACTTGCCTGACTCATGTCCCAGTGGCAGTCCCAATGGGATTTACGAACTAAAACTTCGGGGAATGGAATCGTTTAAAGCGCCTTGTGTGTCCTCTCCTTCAAGTTGGACGGTAATTCAGAGACGTTTTGACGGATCAGAGGACTTCGATCGAAACTGGAGCGATTATAAAAACGGATTTGGAAATGTCAGTGGAGAGTTCTTCCTTGGACTGGAAAAACTACATCGGATGACAGCGGCAAGACCCCACGAACTCCACATTAAGCTTGGGAAGGTCGATGGGTCCACCAGCTACGCTCATTACGATGATTTTCAAATTGGAAGCGAAGAAGAATTGTATGAGCTGAAGAAACTGGGAACATTTTCTGGTGAAGCCGGAGACTCCCTTAAAAAACATCTTAACAAAAAGTTTACCACATTTGATCGGGATAATGATGAACATGCAGAAAATTGCGCCAGCGGCAGTGGTGGTGGTTGGTGGTATTATGATTGTGCCCATAGGTAAGCAAGTTCAATTAAAATAAATTAAAATCCAAATTCATTAACTTTTTAAAATTACAGTTCGCCTAATGGAAAATACCATGAAGATGGTCATGATAGTTTAGAAGCCGGAATATGTTGGGGATCATGGCATGGCTTCGACTACACGATCTCGCTAACCTTCGCTGAAATGATGATAAGGCCAAAAACCTTATGAGCCACAAAATCAGCAATTAAATACATACAGAAAGAATCGAAATTAATTGCTTAGAATAAAATGAGAGATTGAATTCAATAATATGTCAATTTCAATAAATACTTGTGACTGAAATTGCTTATAACGATTTTACAAAATTTAATATTTCGGAAAAGTAAAAATGCAGTTTTATTGTGTTTACCATTCGTTAAAAAGTTATAGCTGATCAAAGTTTATATCTCCATCTCCCTCGCACTCCCTTTAGCCGATTGACGGGTATTAGATAGTCGGGACACCAACCCGACTATAGCGTTCTCTCTTGTTAGTTTTGCTTTTGAGTACGGAAAATATATTTCTCCCAATTTAAATGTATTTGGTAATGTCAGATGATTATTTCATTGAAATGTGAATTCTTCCAATCAAATTATACTTTGAATTCTTTACAAAAATATTGAAAAATTAAATTTCTATTATTTCTCCGTGTGGAACGCCCATGCAATTGAGTTATCCAAGTTGGTTGCATGACTCGCCAGTTGAAATCAAGGGAAATCACAGCTTGCAGTGAGCATCGCACTCGCTGCAGTTTGCTGGCCAAATGTTGATTAAAATATAATTGGATTCTAATTAATGCTAATTGATTTGTGCGACATGTGCCGGTGTCAGGGATCTGAAGCTGATGCAGACCGAACCGAACAGGGATTGTAACCCATTCCAGGGGCTTAAGTATCCGTGTCCTTGGATTGTGGATTAAGGAGCACCCATACGAGTGCAAATACATGAGGCAGGACCATACACACACAGTTCATATGTGTGTGTGCGTGCAGAAGGACAAACAGTTGCAGTTATCAACACATACACACGCCCATCATGTCAAAAGGACAAACTTTGGACCACACACGCACGCACACACCCACACACTCGCCAACAAACGCACACGCATGCAAATTCGTGGGCTGGGCAACCAATTAAGCTCTGTCAAATTGTTTGGCATTCGAAATGCAGTCGGAAAATGGGTGGAAATGGCAATGGTTTCGACTGCACCGGTGTCTTTCCCCTTCTTTAAGATAGTTTTCCACCTGATGGCACATTTTCAATTTCTTTTCGTTTAAAAGAACTTCGTTTTCAAATTATTATCTTAATTTTGTAAGATGCAAATTTATATAAATCATAAATTTTGTAATTCAATTATATTTGTTCGCAATGGGAAACTTAAATACAATATATTAAAATATAATGTAATATAAGTAAGAAGTTTCTCGTAGATATTCCTGTCTAGTTAAACGACAATACAATTTTCCACATATTATTCGGAATAATAGCACTTGGTGATCTTTCATTGTACATTTTACACACCATGCTTTTCCCGTTTTCCGCTCCAAAAGCGGCCCAAGGACAGTCCATGGATATTCCCGGAATGCGCTGCGGATTCAACTTTGTCAATTGCAGGCGGTGAGCTATTATTTTTTGGTTTTATGTAAGAACTTGTGTGAATTCATTTTCCCCCTAGAAATGCTGAGCTATTGGCCCAGGGCTATGAGCCACCGAAAGCGATTCGCACGGGCACCTCCATAGTGGGCATTATCTATAAGGATGGCGTTATCCTGGGTGCTGACACTCGCGCCACCGAAGGACCCATTGTTTCCGACAAGAACTGCTCAAAAATTCACCACCTTCAGAATCACATTTAGTAAGTGGTAGTAGTATTTTCAATACTTAGAGCCCAGGATTATTTGTGAAATAATTTTCCTTGGCTTTGTATTTTTTAAGAATTTTTTGTTAATCAAAAATAACTAAATTATGTTATTAAAACAAGAGAAAACTCTATAGTTGAGTACCTCGACTATCAGAGAAGTATGCAAGCAGCAAAGCTACTGCTTGCACTGCTTGCACGCGCGCAACATGGCTGTAAAGCCATTATTTGCTCATAACTTTTTAAGGAATGGTCAGATTTGAACAAATTTTTAGCAAATCGATAGGTATTAAAAATCAAAACAAAATCGCATTTACACTTATACTTTATACTTTATGACTCATGACTTAATGACTCTTAACTCACCCCTTTAGTTGCTGTGGAGCCGGCACCGCTGCCGACACGGAGATGATGACCCTGATGACCTCCTCGGAGCTCGATATGCACCAGCTGAACACCGGGCGGCAGGTGCCGGTGGTCTGTGCCAGCATGCTGCTGCGCCGGACCCTCTTCCGCTACCAGGGACACATCGGGGCCGCCCTGGTGATGGGCGGCGTGGACAGGACTGGTCCGCAGATCTACTGCATCTATCCGTGCGGATCGAACGACAAGATACCCTATGCGGCCATGGGCTCGGGTACCCTGGCAGCGATGTCCGTGCTGGAGCACGGCTGGCGACCCGACTTGGATCGGGAGCAGGGCAAGCAGCTGGTCCGCGAGGCCATCTCGGCGGGCGTATTCAACGATCTGGGCTCCGGATCGAACATCGATCTCTGTGTGATCACCAGAAAGGGGGCCGAGTACCTGAGGACGGACACGATTGCCAGCGAGAAGGGCGAGAGGTTGGGCAAATATGGCATAAGACCCAACACCACAATGGTGACCTCCACGTCGGTGCTGAGTCTCCTGGTCACCGATGAGCGAACCTACGGCGTGGGTACGTTTCCCTCGCAATTCTCGGTGGTGGCGGATCAGGATCAACAGCCGGGCACCAGTGGCGTCCAGGGGGCTAGTCGCAGCAAGGAGGAGGAGGAGGACCTGCCCGGTGGATCCCAGGAAAAATCACTGTAACCCAATATTCCCCATTTCCATTTAAATTCTAGCAAATTAACCGTTAACAAGCCACTTGACTCTACACATAAATGTAAATGCATTTGCAAAACGCAGGGATTCCTGTGGCATTCTTTCATCATGCTGTTGGTCCTGCGGGTTTGCTGCCAGGAACATCAACCATTTTTCCCCGGGGGGAGTAGAATGTAGGAGGGGAGATTGGTTAGGAAATGCCTACGAGAGCACTGGAAAAAATAAGGCAATTCGTTTGGGATTTTTATTACAAAAGCAAGAGAGAACGCTATAGGCAAATATTCGTTACTCAGCTGAATGAGTGTGAGAGAGATGGAGATATGCAAGCAGCAAAGCAAGCAGTTGCTCGAAAGTGGCGCCATCTGTCGGAAAATGCGTTATTTGCTCATAACTTGTTAATGAATGGACCGATTTTAAAAGTTTCTTTTACATTTCGATAGGTATTATAAATTTCATTAAATGGCATTTATACTTTTACCAAAACTTAAAGATGTAAACAAATATTTTGTTTATCTACGAATAAATACCTAATTACAATGTTTGAGTGTAGCTGGACTCGAAATGGAGCTCGTCCTGCCGCAAGGACTACCAATGGTGCGTGGCCCAGCTTTTAGCTTGAAAATTGTTGGAATCCCTTGCCATTCCCAATGGTTGAGCGTGGGAATCCCCGTCATTCCGGCAAATATCTGGGCCTGGTCCTTCGGGCGGGAGGGAATGCAGTGAAAGGATTCGGAGGCCAGGTGTTTGTCTGCCGGCAAACGGGATCCAACTTAACTGGGATCTAACCTCACCATCGGGCGATGAACTGCGGGGAAGTGTAAATAAGGCCAGGAATTCGAGATAGGGGATACGGGAACTGGGACTCGGGACTTGGGAACTGTGGAACTCAGGAACTCGGCTGGAGACCAGCATCATTATAAGATTAAATCGCAAGTCCACTCCACACATCCTTCGGTGTGGTGGCAAAAGGTGACTTTGATTTTGTTTTGTCGACTGTTTGCTTCGGTTACCTTTGGCTTTCGCCAGCTATGCACAGGTGCTCCACAACGCCCATCTGTTGTCTGTCGCTGAACCTTTGACCCCCCACCCCTGGAAAACCCAGCCCACCCCCACTTTCCGCCCCAAGCTCCACATGTGTGCAGATTTTAAATTAGATTTCTGTGTGCACTCCCAGCTTCCTTTCCTTGCCCTTTCCCCTCGCTTACTTGACTTTCTTTTGCCGCTGCAAGGACCGGTTATTGCGGATTCCATGTGGTCCTGAATCTCCAAGAGCATCCCGCTTACAGAGTATTCGAGGATAATCTCGTTTACTTGATGGAACTATTTCATCATGGAATTGGCTGAACCCAAATTGGGTTAGACGATGACCGGTGGTATGCTTTACACAATTATTTTCTAAGCGAAAAGAACATATCCCAAGGCAAAAATAATATATTTTTGTCTTTTTACCAAGTTTGATTTTTTATTTTACCCTTACTTAAGTTAATGTTTTCTCACATATTATATTCCTGAGAACTTTTTCTCGTTCCTTAAAACCCATTCCCCTGTTTTTACTGCCCTCTATTCACCCTTTTATCTACCCAACAGTGGGTTTTGCCATCCATCAATCCACCATTCATCCGTTCATCCATCCATCCATCCATCCATTTTGACCTGTGATCTCTGCTAGTTCAATGACCCCAGTCGGCGCAATCCTTTTTTGCTCCATGGTCCTTCGAGCCTGGGATTACATTTATTATTTATTTACGGCCACTTGGCCTCCAGATGGCCAGGAAGCAGTGCTCCTCCAGCTCCAGAGGCGACCTAGGTGCACTAATTGAATCACAATAGGAGGATGGGGCCAGGCCAGTGTCTCTGAGCCTGCTCCTCCTGCCAGCCGGAAAATGCGTCAAGTGCAATTTAATTTAAATCGTGCGTAGCCAAGGGCAACGGGAACGGGAACAGGAAAAGGAGCAGGAACAGCAAGGATATCGCTGTTGGGGGTCACAGATCCCGAACCCTGTCCCCCGGGCCATTCGAGGCAGTCATTTCATATCCTGTTGTTTATGGCCACACACACACACGCACTCGCATCCTTAAGGTCGGATCATGCAACACAGGAGCCGCAGGAGCAGCAGGAGCAGCAGGACCTGTCTGATGGGCCACGTGGGAGCCAAAGGTCAGTGTGCAAAGTGCCTGCGAATCGGAGGCCCAAACACAGACGAATGTCCCGCGCTGGGAAATGGGAAATGTGCCAACGGATGCGGACACGGATATTGACAGCCGGGCAATAAAAACGAAAACGGCGACAACAGCAGCAGCAGCAACACGAGCAACAATCAACCCAAAGGATGCGTGAACATTTCTTATTTATACAACACCATGCAGATGAGCACATACATATCGAATGTAAAAACATTTCGTATTCATACCATCCAGTTCTTCTTACTTATTTTTCAGAATCTATATTTTGCAAATACCACCAAAAAAGAACTTAATAACATTTAAAAGTGTCATATAAAATAATACAATAAAAAGATGTTGTTATTTTTCTATTTATTATTTATTTTTTATTCGACACGCTGCAATAAAAATGTTTATATCATAACTTTTGTATGTTGAAGGTGCGATCGTCAAGAGGTGTTTTTTTTTTGATAGCTAAAGAAAAAGAAAAAAGGAATTTCCAACCTGGAATTATATATATAAATAAATTATAATTAAACAGATCAAAGTAATATTTTATTATTCATAGGCAACCACTGCATAAGAACATAATAAAAAGTTAAAAATTAAATGTCATGTGAAATTTTATTTTTATTTTACGTTATAATTTATTTATATACCCTTCATTAAATGGATTTTGAAAATTTTTTTCAGGGACATTTTCTGATGTTTTTACAGGCCTTAAACAAATTTTCAGAAATTATAATGCAATGATATATAAAAATAATAACAGATGGATGTGGAATTTTATTTTATATTTGGATCTGGGATCTTTAAAAAAAATTTGTTTGTTTTTTAAGGACATTTCCTGATGTTTTTGCCTGGCATTCAAGTGCCTCTGGTGGGCCCCAAAAAGTTGCCGATTCAATGGCGGGCAGCCATCCAGTGCTCCAGTTTTGAGCTGATGTCATCCAGAGCCCCGAATCCCATTACGCTGCCCGTTCCTTTGATCCGCTGCCGCAATCAGGCTGCTGATTCTTTGCCAGAGAAACTTCTTCATGTCTTTTTTTTTTGGGTGAATGTGAAAAGGGAGAAACTTGTGCTGCCGCACTTTTGTTACTTGTTACTGGTTCCTCGGCCAGTTTGCTTTTGGCCGGCAGCAAAGTTTGCACGCGGCCATTTAGCATCGTCGCCGGGGGTGGCGAAAGGGGGAGGGGTAAGGGTAAGGGGAAGGGAAAGGGGGAGTGGCATGGTGGAATGCATGCCACGTCACATGGCCCCGGCTCAAAAGGGACGTGCTTCACAGCTTAAACAGGCTGGCTGCCCGGCCAGCCACGCCCCCTTCTTTCTTTCTGGTGGGCGGCGGACGTGGCCAGTGGGCGTGGCAGGCGGCATAATCGTACATATACGTATGTATAGTAAGTTGCAACAGCAGAAGGCTGCAAGCGGCAGCTTCATTATCGACAGCTGCAGCAGCTGCAGTGTCTAATTAGCGCGTCCAACGCGTCGTATGCGCAATGAATAATTGTCGGTTACCTAAACCAGCCAGCAGCCAGCATCACCCATCACTCCCCCTTGCGGTTGCAACTGGTCGGCCAAATAGGCCCATAGGGTTGGGGTTATTATTCGTCCAATGGGCAGGGTGGATACAGTTGCAGATAGAGATTTTGGTCCTGCACGTGCCCCACACGGAATCGCAGGGATCGAAGCCCAGGCAATCCGAACATTTTGGGCATTGGGCAGTGGACAGTCGGTCACGCGCCAAGGACCGACACTTATTACATAATATCCAAGAATCCACGAGCAGCGACTGGCAAATTGTCCCAAGATTCAGATGAAATCGAAACCTATGTATTTCTTTTTTCTGCAATTTTTTTTCTGGGCAACACAAAAAATATATAAAATGATTAACTGAGCTTTGAGCTTTGATATTTTATATTTTAATATTTAGTAGTTTTTAAAAAGAAATAAAATACATTTTGTTCTGAACGGAAAAGCCTTTAAAGCACTGCTAAAATTCTAAAGGTGTTTAAATATTAATTTCACCTACACCGAACAAAATAGTCTTAAAAACTAAACTATTCCTACATAAATTCGAAATATTTAATAATATTTCATAAATATCGTAAATATATTTTTATATATTTTTACTTAAACTTTTACTTTTTACTGTTCGCAATACAATTAATGCTTCAAATTATAAAGTTTATAAAATGTAGTATGAAATTTATACTACAGAGAGTTAAATCAATTCCAAACTTTAATACTGCAACAAGTATATTTTTATCCCAACCAGTTTTTAGAGTTCTATGCAAAATGAATGATTTTTGGTTTAATATCTTTAATACTCAGCAGCTGGAGTCAAATCAAATTACATTAGCAAATAAATCGCAGAGCAATCAAGCAACTATGCAGTTTAATTTACCCAGGTACTTGAAGATTGCGGCTCCTCATTAGTGATTATTAATTAGCGATTTATTCGCCCTAATCCACAGCTGAGAACTCGCTTCTCCTTTCTCGGTTCTCCATTCTCGGCACCTGGCATGTGGAGAAGTCGGGGCCTCGGAGCCCAAAAGTTGTCATGGCAACCTTCCACTTGCTCACCCACCTAATTCCAGCGTAAGCACTGCACAAGTGGCGCATAACAACAATTGAATTTTCAGTTAACATCACTAATTAGTCTCAAGACAGTTGGGGCGCAGGCAATATGTGGATTAATACACTGGGAAAACGAATAAATAAATGTAATAATAGATCTACTAAACAAATAAGGCATTACAAATAAAATGTACTTCAAAATAAGTAAAAATTTTACTTTATTAAATGCGTTGGGTTGTAAAATAAATAAACTAAGGAAAGTTATTAAAGTCTAGATAAGAAAAAAAATTGGTACATAAATACTAATATTAAGAGCCGAAAGTTACAACCTTTTACATGCCTTTCGCTTGTCACAGTTTTTTTTTATCTCCGATAAGAAAATTTATGGTGATAGGATGATAAGGTTATAGGGTGATAAGGTTCCCCGGCAACTGGGGCTTTTTTTCAGAGTTGCAGCACAAAGGTCTGGACACTTTCGTGTGGCGGCGGTGGCCGGATGACCTGCTGTCCACTTTCGTCCAGGTGATCCACGTAGCGCAGGGTGTTGACCAGCTGATAGCCCAGGCGCTGGACCAACCGGGCGGAGTAGACGCTGGTGCAGTCGACGGAGACGAGCCGGTGGCCCAGATCCCTGGCCCGCTGGGCAACGGCGGTCAGGAGGCGGGCGCCCAGGTTGCGGCCCCGCTGCTGGGGATCAACGCCCAGGGCGTGGACGTGGACGCTGCTGGGCACATCGAAGCGCCGGCAGACATCCGTGGCGGACTCCACGGCGGAGAGCAGGTGCAGAATGCGTCCCCACTTCCCGCCGGCATGCTTCCTGGCCTCCTCGACCATGTGCTCCGGTTCGTGGGCGTCCTTGGGCCCAGCCACCACGGCGGCCACGATCCTGCCCGCCTGGATGGCCATGAAGCAGGTGCCGAAGGGAACGTTGGACAGCAGGAACTCCTTGTCGGCCGCCTCCGGTTCCGGGGGACTTGTGCCCGCCGTGAGGGGCTCCTCGGGATAATAGTGGGCCAGCAGGCAGGTCATCATATCCCCCGCCTCGTCAGCGGACACCTGGCGCACCTCAATGTCACTGGGATCCAGTTGTTCCATTACGATTACGATGCCAAGCACGTGGAGACTCTACACTCAACTGATCGTCAACTGAACGCTTTCTTGAACATATGGTGTGTGGATCGAATGGCTGTGTATGCGGATGTGGATGCCAAGCTCCCAATTGTGGATCGCTTGGTTGTTGAGATAGGTCGGGATTTTGTGGATGATAAAGCGATTTTTAGGGCCTTATGACACTCTCTTTACTTCTGACTAACTAACTAGATTTATTTTAAAAAGTCATGGCAACGCATTTTTAATTCCTTAATACATAAAATATTTTATTAAATTAGAAATATATTTAAAAATAAAATAAGTCTAGTCAGTTTATAGAAAATTTAACGAGGGCTGTTTGGTATTTACTAAAACTTTAAAGAACAAAATATTTTTAAAAATAAACCTTAAAAAATAACAACGCAATATTTTGTATTTAATTGTAGAATAATTAAATTATTATTAAGCCTTAAAAAATAGTTGTTAAAATAATATTCATTATATTATATTAGAATAATTAGTAGAATAATTAAATTCTATTTTGAAACCTTAAACAGGTACTCGAAGAATATAATTTACTTTCTTTAATTATGAAATTAAACAAAGCCGAAGTTGAATTTTAACAATTTTAATTTAAATCAATGTGTTTTTTATAGAAAAGTTAAATCCAATTGCAATTTTATGTGTAGAATTTTTTTTAATTTTCGGAATATCTCAAACAATAAGAATAAGCTATAAAAAGAGAACCTAACTTTAAACTACTGCAATTTTTGCCTAAGCGTAGCTGTAATAGGTTTCATATCTTTGTGCCCACACATAATAGTCACATCGCATTGTGTGATGCTTAACGGGTCCATTGTGTTGATGACGTCCGAAGAATGCGATGCTTTGCATTGATTAACCAATCAACCCGGGGAGCCAAGCAGAACAAGGAACCCCCGCGTGGGGGGATGGGCATCCTTCGTGGGCAGGACTAAGCCAGGACTACCCCTTCTCTAATCCCGTCGAGCAGGTCGCATTTCCATTCGGACTACGTGTGGCATTAAGTGGCGTCCAGTAGCGCTAATGGAGAGCATCGGAACCATTAGGAAAGGTATTAGGGCGGCTTAAGAACCTTGGATCCGAATACAACACAACATCTACGGCGGGACCGCAACAGCAGGAGAGGAGCAGCAGGGACACAGGACACGGGACATCGGGCTGAGCAAATAAATGTGTAGTGTCCATGGAGGAGGTGAGGCCAACACGAATGCGGGATGCCCTGCCCCGATTTGCATGGCCATCGATGAGGGGTTTTGGGCATACGGAATGGCTATGGATATCCTTTTCCCGGCCAGGGTATCCTGTCCTGTCCTGGCGGGGAGTGGCCGGACAAGTGTAATCCGTAAACTACGGAAACTACACAAACGACATCGACAGGGACATCACACGGAGCTGGATGTGGATGTGGATGTGGATGTGGGAAGTGGATGTGGAAGTGGGACGGAAATGGGCTTGGCCAGGGATTATGCCACTGAAACTTATGGAAGTGAAATCGAGCGCGCGAAGTTCAAGTGGCAGCCATTGTCCACCTCGGAAAACACACACAATTCTAATTGGAGTGCAGGCGGGCGGTGGGCGGTGGCAGGGAAGGGGGGTATGTAGCCAGATGTGGATGGATGTAAGGGGCTGTGGGCGGATGGCAGTGGGTTGGCGTGGGTGGCAAGGTCAGACGCAGGCGGAGAACTAACCGAAAATGTCCAAACAAATCAACTAAAAATAAAGAAATGCTGCACAATGAAAGCATTAAGCTGGAGAGTCCTTGTCCTGCCCCCCATCGCCATTTTTAGAGGTTGACATGGACGTGAAAGGGGCCCGTACACAGAGAGAATAAAAGTGTAATGCAAATACATTACAAAGAAAAGGTTGTGTTGATAATTATAAGAATTTTTTTAGACTTTTTAATGTCAAATTATTTTATTTAACATTTATTTTGATTTCACTATTGGGAAATGTACAACCAAAAAACCACAAAAAAAACCCAAGTTCCAATTTTCCAGATAAAAATAATTCGTTTTTTGGCCGAAAAAATAAAAATATTGCTTCAAATATGGATTGTCATACCTTTCTGAGCTCGTTATTAAATTTCCAATCGATTGGCATTTAAATCTAGACATTTTATTTTTTTGCAATTTTTCGCAAAAAATCATGATGTAACCCCTTACAAAAAATGAAAAAATTGGCGAAAATTTTATTTTTTCAAAATCACACGGAAAGTGTTATGAATTTAATTATTAAGTTATAAGCTGTTCAAAACAGTATGTATTTTTGGTGTAGGACCATTTTTGGCCAAGTTATAGCAAAAAAACAAAAGAAAAAATTCCTATTTTTACCAAAAACCCAAATTCCAATTTTCCAGATAAAAATAATTCGTTTTTTGGCCGAAAAATGGAAATATTGATCCAAATATGGATTGTCATACCTTTCTGAGCTCGTTATTAAATTTCCAATCGATTGGCATTTAAATCTAGACATTTTATTTTTTTGCAATTTTTCGCAACAAATCATGATGCCAAAAACCCAAATTCCAATTTTCCACAAAAAAAAAGTAATTCGTTTTTTTGAAAACAATCGGTAAGCCCATAATTAAAGTCCCAAATGTTTTAACGAAAACAGTGTCTTATATCTGGAAATATTTTGGCATTTTACTAAAACGCCCGAAGGTTTTTCCAGGTGTACAAGTTGGTTTTGGGTCTGGTGCGAGTTTTAGGCAAGTGTCCTTGAGCATTTTGTGCCAAATGCACAGGCGAAAGGGGAGATGGGGGAGGGGGCCGAAGTTTAGGAGTGGGAAAAAGAAAGGTAAGGGGGTGCTCGAAGCGAGCCACAGTCACGTACATTTTATAAACTTCATTCGCTTCGCCCCAACTCGTATTCGCTCGGCAGGGAGCCGAATTCGCCGCAGAGCTTTCGCCTCTGCCTTCGCCGTGGCAGCACATTAAAAAGGACCCGTTTCGCCGTCGAGGCGCCAGAACAATTCGTGCCGCGCGCGCGTTCGGTTCGTTGTGATTTTGGGGCTCCTCTAGAAAGAGTTCCTTTTAGCCTAGTCTATCTGTCTCTCTCCCTCTCTGTCATATCCTGCGAGCATGGGTGTGTGTGTGCGTGTGAGAGTCCTTGTGGTAGTGAAAGTAAACAAGTCGCCGCGGCGCCGGCAAAATGTTTTATTCCTTGTTATTGTTGCGTGGACAGAGCAAAAATATGAAAAGTGGGGGTAGCCAGGATGGCAGAGGGGGAGAGAGACCGAGGGGCGGGGGTTAAAAGGACCTCAACAAAATAAAATATATAAAAATCCTTTCGCCAACTCCGTGCCGATGCGTTAATGAACAACCGTCAACCTGATTGTTCCTTTTTTTTATAGTGAGCGCCAAAAATTGAGAACATACAAAAAAAGAAAGTAAAGACCAAGACATAAAAAAGAATTGGTTATCCTTTTCAAGACGAAAAACCAAAGAGATCGAAAAATGCTGCGACCCCGCTGCCTGGTGTCCTTCCTGGGACTCTGCCTGGTCATCAGCCTAGGAATGCGCTGCGATGCTAGAGCCGTAAGTACAGGATATTCATCTACACAAACTATAAAAGCCTATAAACACTCTGATATATTTTCTTTAAATCTTTAAAATCTTGTAAACACAATAAAAACCTTAAATTACAAATATACTTTTGGTAATTATAATATTTAATACAGGATATTCATCTACACAAACTATAAATGCCTACAAACGGTCTGATATATTATCTTTAAATCTTTAAAATCTTGTAAACACATTAAAAACCATTGATTACAACCTACTTTTGGTAATTATAATATTTAGCTCATTTATTCGAACTTTAATAGTGTATAAACAGTCTGCTATATTTTCTTTAAATCTTTAAAGCCTCAAGTTACCACATACTCGAGGTAATTATAATATTTACTCAGTGATTTTCAAATGGTTCTGTTAATTGCATTCCAACTTCTACTTGTCCTTTGTATTTTTCCCCAATTTAACGAAAATCACTTCGCATTTTCCTCTTGGCCCATGTAAGCTCAAGTGTCTCGGGGCCATGGCATTTAAATCTAAAGTTACTTTACAAAACCAAAAACAACCATTTGGCACAGGCACTTGCTCAAAAGGCCCGCAGCCATAGACTTGGTAATACGGCCACCTAATGTATATTAAATTATTCCACAAAGTTCTGTAAATAATACCTGCCACGACGAAAATAAATTCAAAAATGCTAATAAATTGCGAAATTATTGCAGGGCAATCGATGGTTATAAATGTCAAAAGCTATTTTTAATGTCTGTTTTGAAAGTTCTCATCCGGAGATCTGCAAACTGCTTAATTCATGAGACGAATGAGACGAAACCCCCGCAATTTACCGCTCCAATTGGGGTCAGCTCAGATATTCGCAGACTAAATTGCGGTTAGTTGGGAATCGAAAATCATTTGAACAAAACGAAATCCCGAAACCCCCACTGCCCCCCCAAAAAAAGAACTCACAAGTTCCCGGGGAGCAGGGGAGGGGGGACTAAAATAATTTAGGATCTGCTTTGTGGCAAGGGGACTTTTTCAGGGGGAGGGAAAAGGGGGATGGAGAGTTGTCTGACCATCGCTTGGCCCAAATTTATATGCGCAAAAGTTGCGATTCTGCTGCTGCCCGAGAGTAAATCAAAAATGTGAAACTCTTTGGTTAGCCAGCCAAAACTTTTCTTTTAATTTTATGTGTTGCTGTTGTCGTTGATGTTGTTGCTGTTGCTGCTACACTTGATGTTGCCGTTGTCGCCGTCTCCTCAGCAGTTGATTTTGGCAACGCTCTTGTTTTTGGTCTTGTGCTCAGTTTATCCTTTCGACCTCATCTTAGCTTGCCAATGGCACACAGAAATATAAAGGGGGAATTTTTTGTAGTACCTACTAAAAATAATCAAGATTAAATGATATGTAGGAATTTTTTAATATAAAAACAAGAGAGAACGCTATAGTCGGGTTGGTGTCCCGACTATCTAATACCCGTCACTCAGCTAAAGGGTTGGTGTCCCGACTATCTAATAGACGTAACTCAGATAAAGGGAGTGCTAGGGAGATGGAGATAAAACTTTGATCAGGCATAAGTTTTAAACGAAAGGTCCGATTTAAAAAATTTCTTCTACATTTCGATAGGTATTGATAAACACAACAAAACTGCATTCCTACTTTTCCGATATATTAAAAT
The DNA here is from genome assembly GCA_037075205.1 of Drosophila prostipennis. Lineage (NCBI taxonomy): Eukaryota > Metazoa > Arthropoda > Insecta > Diptera > Drosophilidae > Drosophila > Drosophila prostipennis. The sequence goes on from JBAMCJ010000334.1 coordinate 144,298, forward strand.
TTTTCAAATCGTATATTAGCTATTGTGGGCGTTAGAGGGGGCGTGGCACCTTTTTGAAATAAACTTGCGCTGCGTAGGAACTCCTAGAATCTGCATGCAAAATGCCAATCTTCTAGCTTTTATAGTTTCCGAGATCTCAGCGTTCATACGGACAGACAGACAGACAGACGGACAGACGGACATGGCTAGATCGACTCGGCTACTGATCCTGATCAATAATATATATACTTTATGGGGTCGAAAAAGCTTCCTTCTAGCTGTTACATACTTTTGCACGAATACAATATACCCTTTTACTCTACGAGTAACGGGTATAAAAATTTTAATTATGGCAACTTAGTTTAGCCAAAAAATTAAAAAAAAAAAATAAATAAATTTGTATTTTTACAAACCAAATATATATAATAAATATTTTTATGCGGTTTTATAAATCTCAAAAGATTTTAGAGGCTCCCAATACATCTTTCGTTTTTCACCATCATAATGATAAAATAATCATAATAATAAAATTGTTAAAATAATTTCATGTTTTATTTTTAGAAAATATATAAAATAGATTCAGGATTTTCTTTTTAAATCAGTAATTGATCTTGAAAAATTCCCCATTTCTTTCTCTGTAATTTTCTTTTTTCTTTTGCCTGGGTTGTCCTGTTTCGAACTGTCCACCCGCCCGTAAGCGCTGCGAAATGAATAATTTCAGGGAATTTACTACACAATTTTATTCATATAAATCACAAATTAAATAAGTTTTTACGAGGTTGTTCAGCGGTTGCAACCCACTACAAAACTTGTTTGTGTTCTCATTCTCGACGTTTGTTTGTTTGTTTGTTTGTTTGTTGGGTTCGGTCTGGTCCGGGTTACTTGGCCCTTTCCACTTGGCCAGCAAACAGCAAAGACGAATGGTAATGGAGGGGCTGGGGCTCCCCCACGTTCTCTCACTCGCTTTTATGCCATTTTCCCTTTTTTATGGCTGTGTAATTTTTTTGTTGGCCCTTTTATTTATGCTTATTATCGTGATTGCTACTGCGAGGTTGGAAAAACAGCAAGTGAAATACCCAGAGCAGAAGCAACCGCAGTTGAAGCGGCGCCAAACTCTATAAGAAAGAAAGTTTAGCCTCGAATACCCTTGCAGGACGAATGGTCCTACGGCTTCCATATAATCCGATTTGGAGCAAACTTTGTGGGATTAACTTTGATAGTACTCGCACTCGAATCGGGGGAAAGTTTTCAACAACATTAAATGGGAATGATATACGATCAAACAAATCATCCAGTGCTCAAAATAAGTGCCTTTGATTTGATTATTATGATAATAAAATGTCTTGAATTCATATTTACTCACAACTAAAATGTTAAAGACTCTTTGAGTAACGAATAGAACCCCTTCTTACGGATTCTTGGGGTTTGGCCAGTTATTTTTTTTAGGGCAAACAAAATAAAAGGAGGTAAAAAGTGCGAGAACAAGTGAAATGGCTATGGGAACACTTAAATTTACATTTTACAATTCTTTTTTTGAAGTACTAATGATGCTGGCAAATGAACACGTTCGGGGATTATCCTCGTTAATCTGCTCAAAGGCAAAGGGGAATTGCTAACGAGTCTGCCGAGAGATAAAATCATATATAAAATAATGCGAAAACGAGAAAATAATTACTGAAAAAGGGGTCAGTGAGCAGAGTGAAGTAGTTGTAAAATGATGATTTGACACGGCAAACAATACACTTTGTATTGCATACTAAATGGCTGCCATTTCGTTCGGCAAATCCAGTTTGGCAGCTCACTTGGGCCATAGCCTGGATTTCCGATATATCCGAATATTCCCTCAATCATTTATCACTTCTAGAGTAACAGACACGAATTGCTCTTGCTTTGGTTTCCCCATCTTGTTGGCCCCTTTTTTTGTTTTCTTTTTTTTTTTTGGGGGCACGTCTTGGCACCGGAAAATGCGGGAGAAAAGTGGAAAGCCCTAATTTACATACGAAGGCTTGAGGAAGCTTCATGCAGATGCATTAATAATGTAACATTAGCCGGGCGAAGGAAAAAGGGAAAAGCTACGGGGCAGGAAGATAAACAATGCGGAACGCCTTAAACGTTAGCCAGGATGACATGAGATGAGCTGAGAATTTTGGGCTCAGCCAGTGTACACTGGGGAAGAAATTGTAGGCTGTAAGAGCAGATCTGAACAAATATTACAAGGCAATTATAAGTACTTTAAATACATAAACATATAAATATGTAAGTAATATAAACATATTCTTAAAAAATAATCAACTTTCTAAAAAAGATGCAAAATGTTTGGTAATTCTTATGATAATTTGATATTTTACAAAGATTTCCAAATTTAACCACAAAAAAGTTTAAAGTAAAAAAAGTAAAACTATTTTTTGATTCTTTAAAATACCAAAAATTAAATGGAAAATGTAATTCTTTTGCAGAGCGATTCTATCGATATTGGGTTCCAAAATTTTAAATCGATAATATCGATATTTCAATCGATCGTTTTACCACCCCACTAACATTTCGAACTAATATAGTGCAGAGCCTCCCTGAAATAGCAGAAGCCATTATGATTAACATACTTTCTTTTCCCAGTGTATTCCTAGCCATTTGACAGCGTTTTAGGCCGATTCCATTCCGTTTCATTCCGCTCTTATTCATGGCATTCACGTGCGCCCGACACGAGATTCACGAGACGTGAAAGCAATTTACGATGTGGCCGCCGCAACAATGAGCAATTAATCATGCCACGGCCACAAAATGGAGCATGGAGTTCCCATTTGCCCATTTGCCCCTCTTCCACCTCCCCCTGCTCCAGTTTCACTTTCTCCGCATCCGCATTCCGATTGGAAGCCACCCAAAGCACCACCCACTCAAGGACGACCAGCGAAGGCCGCCCAGCAGACACAGAAAGAAGCGCCAAAGCGAGACGGCAAAAAAAAAAAGAATGGAGGGAAAAATGCAAAAAAAAAAAACACCACGACCTTGAGCTGCATTTACCTACCGACCAACCAACCACCCACCACCGACATTCCAGCCTTTTTGGCGCCCAACTATTTCGCACATCAAATCATAATTTATGGACGGCAATCAAAATGAGCCTGTCTTCCCTTTTTTTTTCTTTTGGATTTTACTTTTCGGTTATTTTCGATGATGGTTTGGTGCTCGGTGCGAAAAAGTTGCGCAGTCGCCCACATAATTATCGGTTTGATTTATGGCAGCATTTTCGCAGCCAATTACTTCGCACCCGCTGAAAAAAAGCGCAGAAAAAAGAAGAATGGGATGTGGAAACGGGGGAGAGCGGAACCGGAAGCGGATATGGCATTGGAATGCGGTAAAAATGAGCCACTGAGTGACCGCACAGCGGGTGAACAGCCTTGCATGTCGAACCTTGACCATTTGCACATGCCAAAACCTTGTTTCTCTCCCCCCAAAAGAACCTCGCTGATTTTGATCTTCAGTTGGCCAGCCTTGAAGTCAATCAAAAAAAGCAGTGAAAGCCATAATTTGATGAGTTGCAAGAGGTTTTCTGGAAAATACTATACAAAAGAATATATTTCAGAATTTTGGAAACCAGAAGAGCTTAAAATCACGTAGATGTTGGATCCCTAAGTAATTTTTTAAAGAAAGAAACCCATTTAGTTGGTCTTTTTCGGGCCAACGTTGCTTAAAGTTCACAATACACAGGCCGAGTAATGAAATGGATCCACTAAGCCCTGTAGACAATCCGGCAGGACATTAACAAAGTTGGCGCCCAACAAACGGGCAAAAAGACAAATAGACAAACAGAATGACAGATAGACAGTCGGGGATAAACAGATGGACCATCAAATAGTTGACATATACGTATACGTACATATATATTCCCCGAGCAAGGACAATGGGCAACCAGGTCAACTGGGGCACAGAGGTAAAAGTAACAGAATACAGAGAGCGCCAGACCAAAAACCCAACCGAAAAAAAAAATAAAAACCCATTTTACTGAAGCTGAAGGCTTAAGTGGGAAATTCTGGTTAAACTTGATTGCCATGGAAGTGTTTTCCTCCTGCCGCTCTCGGTTCTGAGTGAAAATATGAATGAGCACTCGGGCCTCGTTGAATTTTAATATTCACCGAATATGTATGATGAAAAAGAGCAAAAAAAATGTCCCACGATGACGTGTTAATTTTGCTTAATTTATGAAATTAGCAACGTTCTGGGACGGAGTTTTCAACACGAAACCCCATGTGTGTGTGCCGGAATGTGTGGCCTTTTCCTCTGGTTCTTCGGCATGGGAACTTTGGAATAATTGCGTTATCTTCGCCTCACCCCGACTATTGAAAAGTTGAAAAGTGTTTGCATTCAGCTTCATCAGCTGATTGCCGGCAGCTTCAAAGCTTCAAAGCGAAGACAAACTTTCCGACGGAATGCAAAATGGGGAAATGCGTCAGATAGTTGAGATATGTTGACACATCGTTTAGGCCAATCTGCGAGTTTTCTTCTTGCGCAGCTCTGAACTGATTTCAAGGCAGATTAAAGAAGACAACTGCATCCAAAAATCTTAATGTCTTGTCATGTTTTTCAAGTGGCAAACTCTTTATTTAAAATCCCTTGTAATTGTGCCTAAAAGTATGCAATTGTATATTTAGATTTGCTCTTTTTTCCATTGCATACTTTTGGACACCTTTTAAAAGTGAGTTCAAATCTTTAGATCACAAGGAAGCATACGTTATTTGTAATAATTTATTTTTAAATATTTAAAAAAAAAATGTAAAACGTTAAAAAAAATGTTATTTAATTTGAATTCCATAATTTGTTATATATATATATTGCCCCAAAATGTATTACCACTAAATAAAATAGCAAGTCAATTTCATTTCCAATCGAATGTCAATCGACTTGATATAAATTAATTATTTCTTGGTCCCTCGGCCGCCGAGTGATTAACCCGATTAGAAATACAGGCCATTGCGGAATGCTGAATGCCAAATGGCAAATGGCATCGGGAATTGCACATTGGAAATCGGAATAGGAATCGGAATCGGAATGCATTGGTATCGTATCGGTGGTGCGGCAATGTTTGCGCTGCTCTGTGGTCGGTTGTGCAATCCTCGAATGTTGACAAACGTAATTAAGAAATTGTTAGGCCAGGCCAAAAGGGAGGGTTTGGGTGAAGCGAATGGACAACTCGGGGGTTACGCAAATGTTTGCCCGCCGCAATGGATCCCCATAGATATCAGACATGGCTGTGTGTGTGTGTGTGGCCAGGACACAGGTTAACGAGGATAAACAATACACATATTTGCACTTTGGTATCCAACGAGATGAGCGCGGAATAGCCTATAACATTGATTGTTTCTGGGAACTGGGATACCACAACGGATATTAAATGGGATTTCTGCAGAAGTAGCAAACTCAGTTTATGTCTAAAAGTATGCAACAATAAATTAGTTCCTATTTCCATTGCATACTTTCGAACACCTTTATAAGTGATTTCAAATCTCGGGTGTTTCTTATTTTTTATCTTGTCAAATTAAGTTTAAAAGTTAATAAAGCTCCTCTGCAATCTGTACTTTTTTTATAGCCGTGAAATTCCTGCACCTTAGTTACACCACTTTTATAGCACTTTTCCCTGCGTTTCCGCCATTGTTGCGAGGGAGTTTTTTTTCTGCTTTTGAGCAAAGGGAAAGGGGAAGGAGTGGGGGTGGGGGCGAATGTTATTGAGTTGAAAATGTGCAAGTAATGAAGCAATTGGCACGTGGACCTTTAGCAGCTCTCCGCATTTTTTCTAAGCCCCTTGGTTTTACCAATCCCCACTTTTTGCCTCCCGCCATTCTTTCATTGTCTTTTGTTCGGCATTCGCGTGGTAATCAACTCGATTGCCACCACGCCCAAAGCCTCGCCCCCTCCTGCCCTACGCCCTTTGACCCCGTTCAGTTGGGGAGGGGGTTGCAGGTTGGCTAGGGGGCTCGGCTTGTCCTTCGCTGGATGCGGGCAAAGTGCAGTCTTCATCCTTGCTGACGAGGGGACAAAAGCGATCCCCCTTTGCCCTCTCCGCCCCGCCGCCCCGCCGACCGCCTTCCTTCCTTGGGCCCCTTTTGTTTGGGCCACTGCACGCCTCGTTATGCACAAACAAAGCGTTTTCGCTTCCATTTAGCAGCAAATTAGAAGCTGGCGCTTTGAGGTCCTGCCACGTCTCGCAAAAAAAGCTGCAGCAGTTGGGACAGGTGGGCTTTTGTGACACGTACACATTTGCAGAGCCATGCAAATAAAACAAAAAATGCAAAAAAAGTTAAAAAAAAAAAAAAATACGAGAAGAGCTGAAAAACTGCGAAAAAGATTACATTACGAATTAATTAACAGTAAATAAAAGTGCTCGCCCGTGTGTGTGAGTGTGAGTGTGTGTGCTTTTAATCACTAAAACGCAGGCGGAAAGTCCTTAAAAGGATGCAGGACATAATATATGTGTTCATCCCCATCAGGAGCAGCCGTCGCCTGCTAGGGGGCGGATTAATTTTAGGGAATTTCGGTCTTGGCCCAAAGTTTGACCCAAGCATATATAAATGTGTCGGACATTAGCCCTCAATAATGAATGACACTGGAAAAGAACTAGGGAACATTTTAATAAATAAGGGGTTATAAATTTTAATTAGAATCTGTAACTATAGTTATTATAATTATATCTTTACCTCAAAAATAAAAAATAAAGCAAACTAGAAAACTGGAAATAAACAATTACTTTCAAATTTTAAAATGGGTGTCTAAAAGTATGCAACAATATATTTTTAATACAAAAGTAATGTGAATTCATCAGAAAGACGACTATCCTTTACTCACTGCATACTTTTAGGCACTTATTTTGATAAATAAAAGTGATTATGGAATATATCATATTAAATATTAAATATTTAAACTATTTCCATAAATAAAGTACAAACTTTACCTGTACTTAATCAAAACTATCATATATTTAACTTTAAAAAGAAAACAGAGTAGAAAACTTGAAGTGACAAACGTTATTTCTGTATTTCAAAATAACAAAAATAAATGGAGCATGAAATATTAAAATTATGACCATACATTTTAGTTTGTACTATCATTTTTCCCTTAGTAGCCCAAGTACCCGAACATTTTCAGCATTATTCCCAGTGTTCGCATCAACATCAACATAATCGCAATTGACAAGGACGATAATGAGGACGATAATGATGATGAGTCTGCAGTTGGGCGGCTGGGAGGCTGGGTGGATGCCAATGCCAATGGCCACACCCCCTTTCATCGGCCCATCTGGGCCACATCCCTGTGTTGTTGAAACATTATCGTTCACTTGGGCATCATTGATAACAAATGCTAGCCCATTAATCGGGCCACTTTCCCCACTTTTATTCCGGCAAGCTGCCTGATTAAGCCCAAAATACAACAACAACAGAGAGAGAAAAAAACCCATCTAATGTGTGTGTTAAACTTTTTTATGCCTTTAGGCCTGGTTTAATAATTGAACAATAAAGAACGAACGGCATTAAGTAATTTGTGTCGGTTAAGTCATAAAACTCACACACCCACATCCGCACACCCACACATGCACATATACAGCATGTACATATGCATACAGAGCCCATACAAACACTCGCATAAATTGTTAATTCAGTGCTCAAGTTAAATGAGTCGTTGGCATGAAAATTTCAAGTTTATTGCAGACGAGCTGGGGTGCCCAATAAATTTTGGCTTGCGTGCCTGAGCATTGAACTCGGAACCAACCCCCTACGCCCCTGCTATTTCCAGGGGCTTAAATTAAAGGGGGTTATACAAATTTAGGCAATAGTTACACTGAAATCGAATTGAATATTATATTTAGAAAATCTTCTTATAACAAAACAAATATAATTAACGCTGTCAATTAAAAATATACAAAAAAAATATGGAATAAAAAATATAGACAATAGGAAATCAAATCCTTTTGGTTTAAAAAATGATTATAATTGCGAAACTATACAAAAATAGTTTCATAGCATTTAAAAACCGTACTACTATTTATTAATATTTAAATCCAGTGTGACCAGTTTTTGCAAGCCGAAAGCATTGAAATGGTACCCCAAATCCATGTGTAAGCCCCTTCACAAAATCCTGCATACGCACCTGTGTACCAAAATAATACCCCCTCCTCGACAGGATGAGCCATTGATTCATGTTAATTAAATGTGACAAAAGTTGAGAAACTTTTCCCAGGCGACTTTTTGGCCTTCGGCCTTCGCTTTTGTCCTCCGCTGCACATTTTCATTTCGGCCATGTTGCGGTTGCTTTATGGCCAATCCGCCCTGTACCACCCCTTTTGAGCCCAACAAACCGAACAGCCCCTGCATAATGTGCGACAATTTCGATTGCGATCATCTGGCCAAAATGTTGCGGACCAAAAGTTTCTGCGCTTTTAATTAGAAATCGAAGCGAATCCGCAAGCTGTCCAAGTTTTATCTAGGCCATGATATTGGATTCCCCTTCTAGGATAGTCCACAGAAAAAGGAGGAGGAGGGGGGAGTGCATCGAAGAGTCCCTGCAGGGATTTGGGATTTGGTGCGGAAGGACTTAGTTTCCTTGGAGCTGGGAAAAGTTTATGCAACGATTTGCCAACTTGAAGGTGGGCGGTCAAAAGGGGGGGCGACGCGGGATTATCAGCACTTTTTTCGCAAACTTAAATCTCCCGCAATCAAGTTTCCATCGGAAACTTTATGATATCGATGGTCCGTAGTCGCCAACAGCAGTAACTTAGGCAGAGATTACTTCTCACCCGCTTTTGGCCAGGTTTTCCTGGAGGCGAAGCTGTGTACTTACGAGTACATATAAAATGCAACTGGTCTTGTTCAATTTGTTTGCCCAAATGCAAAGGTTGAAAGTTTCCGCATTAAAAAAGAAAATCAAAAGCCATTAACTAACAAAAGTACTGAAAATGTTTCAATTCAATAGCAGTTTATAAGCTGTTTGCAGTTTAAAACGTGTTTTAATAATTAAACGATTTGTTTTATTCTGTGCTGACGTTTGCTATTTATTTATGCTGCCCTGAATTAAGGCTCCTGGCTGTCAGCACATTTTGTAAATTGAACAGATGCCAATCCGCGGAGTCCAGGAGTACATAAAGCCGGGATCCCGGGCACCCTGTGTACCCAATGACAAACCAGGACGACGGCGAAGGCTGCGCTGAGAAAGGATAATGCTGCGTAAAGCTCCCCCAGAAAACTCCATCCTGCCTGCTGCACTACCTCCATTTCGCATTTCCATTTATCCGCCCCTCTGGCCTGCCTGGGATTCCATTTTCGCTAATCAATTTGCATAGCTGCAGCTGTAGGAGGAGAAGGAGGAGCAAGAGTCCTGCCTCCTGGCAATCATCTCTAGCCATCCCCTGGTTAACTCAGCGTCGTCCCTCCCTCAACACCGAAGAACCCAGAAACTAGCAGCTTTCTTGTCCGTTAAGCGTTGTCCGTTGTCCGTTGTCCGCCGCTCTGTTTCAATTTCAATTAGAAACTTTAACTGCTTCAGCTGGGCTTCCCCAGCGGATTCCCTTCAGCTTAGCTTAGTTCACTGCAGTCAAGTTGGCTGCACTGCCAGAAATTATGGGTTCTTAAAGAAAAGTTTTGAAAAAATATATTGATTATATAAATTGTTAAAAAAATCTCTAAATTCACCTAAATGGTTTCCTAAATATACATTTGGTTTGTTGTTATAAATTCCTTACGTAGAGGTCACAATAATTGTGCGTATAAATTGCCATTTAATATTGCATCTATTTTACTTAGGTATTTTGAGTGCACTCTGCGTTTCTTTGGTTAACTGAATAATTGTATGGGATTCAATTTGATTTACCTCCTTTGCCAGTTAAGTGCACTGCGAGACATTTAGTGGTTGGCCGAATAATTGTGTGGGGATTACGGTAAGCTAAAATTGGTTCTATTTGATTTGGTGGTTTTTCCCTCACTATTTTCCTTAGCCTGACTATTGGAATAACACTTAGGGCACCGGCACCTGTCAACGCATTCCGTGGAATTTTCTCTTATTTCCCTGGCTTTTTTGCGCTGAGAGAAATTTAATTTCTTTTCAGCTGCCATTCGGAACGTCTTGGCAATGAGAATTGCAGCACCAAAAAACCCCCGCACTTTCCACCTCTTTTCTGTTCTTTATTTTTGTGCTGGATAAAATCTTTTAAGCTGGTTGCAAAAATACAAGCGGTGGAAAATTCGCACACAAGCACACTGCCCACACACACACACACAGGACGAGCGGTGGCAGGATGTGCTTGGATGTGCTCGTGTCCTGGGGTGCGGCAAAGAGTTGACTTAAGTGCGCATAATTCACATTGGCTCGAAAGTAGCGCAAGGATTAGGCGATGCACAACAAATTACGATGTTATCCTTGGGGCTGCGCCCATAACACATGTTGTTGTCCATGTCCTTCTCGCTATCTCCTCGGTGGCCCCATTAACCCAAAAATCATCTTATTGCACAGGGGAAAACATTTTCCTTAATGGTTGCTTGTTGGCGCTGCCAAAAAATAGCTTGAAAATGTTTACAAATCTGGAAATCATTTAAGGTCATGAAGGCTCATGAAGTTTAAATGGAAATTGTACAGATAGGTTTTTTGTTTAGCTTATAAAATTATTATACACAATTTTAAACTGAAGAAAGTTTATTTTTTTTTGTGAATTTTATTTGTAATTTGTTTTAATGATTTTTTAAACAAAAAGAATAATATTATTTTGTATTCTATATTTTTTCTTTTGAGTATTCCTTCATTTCTAAGACCCCAAAGGCTTGATTCTACAGGACTTTATTTTTTCTACATTTTATTTAACAAAAAGAATAATATTTATTCAATTTATTTTTTGTGACTGTAAAACTGCAACTGTTCACCAGGTAATTTATTTTTAAAATGAAGTAATCTTTCATTTGAAAGACCCCAAATTCATGATTCCACAGGACTTTATTTGCTCTACAGCTTCTTGCATACTTTTATCGAGATGTCCTCATTGCAGCTCCCCAATTCTCCCCATTTTCTCCATTTGTCTCACCTCGCTGATTGACTGGCCAGATTGCAATTTCCCGGGATATCTCGCCCCCACTTAATCCCCTTAAGCCCTCGTGTCACACACTCATCTGCAGACTGACTAACTGACTGAATGACTGACTGATGGATTGACTGACTGGCTGGATGGCTGGCACAGTGACAAACTGACAAACTGACAAACGTGCAAACTGACTTGCAGTGCAGGTTGTCTTCAATTTTAATAAATTTTCCGTGCATGTAAGCAAGCGCGACAGTTGACAGCTGCAGCTTCGTTTCCCATTTTCCTTTGGCTAGTGGGTGGTGTGGGTGGTGGTGTGGTGTTATCCCTCGTCCTTGTCCATTGTTGGCCAACTGGGGGTGGGGGAGGGAGGTTAGGGGGTGTAGAAAAACGGCTTTGTTGCCGCTGTTTTTGGCACAGTCTGTTACAATTACATGTCCCACTGTCTGCCTTTCCGCCTTTCCGCTTTCCGCCTTTCTGCCTTAGGGGGCGGTGGGCGGTGGGCGGTGGGTGACCTGCCAAGGACATTGCAGTGGCAATGTGACATCACGATATATTTTATACGAGGCGACGGGTCACGCTCTCGTTTCATTTATTTCTGTTCTCTGCATATATTTTTTCCCTTCCACCCAGCGTCATCGTTATTTATATATCCCACGCCCCCTTTTCTAAACCACCTGTCGTTGGGTTGAAGTTGCAGGTGGTGCGGTGGGGGGAGGGGGGTGTTAGTGGGCGGTGCCGGGTGGCTGGCTGCACAATTGCCACTTGACGTACATCGAGGACGCTCGAAACGCAGCATCGACAAATTGAGCAGCTAACGGAGGAGCTACTCCAACACGAGCTGCAGCTATTTGGCTGGCCTTGTCATCTATTTTCATTTTTAGTAGCGAATAATATACCTGTTTCGGAAAACATGAAAATAATAATATAAAAATTTTAAAAATATTTTATATTTCGACAAAGAGAACAATGAGCATTTAAAGCAAACATTTTACATATATTCTTCGGTTTCGAATTTCTGAGAATATTATTTTTTTTAACTTGTTCCTAAATAGCCCCTCCTTTTATATTATTATTTACTTTAAACAGTTTCTCGTTTTAATATTAATTTTTAATTCATGTAAATATAGAGAAATCCTGTAATTATCCTGTAATTTTTATAATTATATATTGACAAAGAGAATCACAGAAAAATTGCATAATAATAAACTTTATACCTTTGTACATACTAGAAATTTAGTAAACATTTTTTAAATTTAATTTAAATACTCAAAGCTAATATTTTAAAAATAAATATTTATATATTGACAAAGAAAATCACCGAAAAAATATACTTTTTAATTTTGTACATTTTTTCCATTTAATTTTAATATATAAAGCTAGTATTTAAAAAATAGTCCGAAACGAATTTAAGTCTTGAATTTCTGGGAATATTATTTTAACTTGCTCCCATATATAGCCTCACCCCATTGAACCGCCCCAAAAGACATACTCTTCTTTTTGCACCTCGACCGCCATCGCTCATACGCACCGTGGGCAGAAATTATTGCCATAAAAGTAGGTACATAATGCCGGGGCGTCCCAACCCGCCGCTCCAGACGCTTCATTAGCATAATGGCCAACCTTATGGGGTGTAAATCATCTGAAACATAAGCTCCCAGGGCAGGTGAGCGCAAAAAATGTGCAGGGAAAATATAAAATAAAACTCAAAAATCACATTGCTAATTCATAAATAAGCCGCTTGACTTGCCAGCTTTTGTGACACAATTTTGGCCAAGAACGAGAACAAGAAGAGAAGAAAGAGGGCAGGTGGCATAAAATATGCCAATATATCAAAAGGATTGCTAATGCAAACCCATCGGGCGTATTTGATTTTTAAACGCGCCCCATTTTGCGGCAGCCACATTAGCATATATCTGCATGCATGTGGATGGCTGGTTGGCTGACTGGCTGGTTGGGTATATATATGTAAATGGATATAGTCGCTTGTAGCGGGACAAGATACTTATGATTCACGCACGACTCGGGCAAAGATTGGAGCCACTTGAAGGTGCCGCAGGCGCTGATTGTGTTGACACCCCGGGCCAAAGTACCGCCCCCTCATTCAGCCCCATTTTCCCCACCATCCCATCAGCTCCATTATAATCGCTCGAGTACTTGGTAAAAAGCCAATAAAGGAGAGGAAAATGAAAATATTTCCCTTTGAGCTGACTGACAGCGAAGGTGAGCAGAGAATTGGGGGTGGGGCATGTTAACGTTATCAAAAGGGATGAATCAACTCACATTATGCATTCACAATTTGTTTTGGCTTTGAGCCGGAGGAAGTATGCAAATAATACAGTTTTAACTGTATAGTAACTAAGGAAAAAATGTATGTAATGTGGCAGGAGTTTAAACAAGAAATAACCAAGAGAAACAAGTTCTTAAAGGCGTTTAAGGTAATCCTATTTTTATACCCAGGGTAAATTGTATTCAGCGGATAGTATGAGGGAATGTATCGAAATGTAGAAGAAATTTTTCAAATCGGACCATGCCCTAAAAAGTTATGAGCAAATAATGGCATTCAAGCAGTGCAAGCAGTCGCTTCGCTGCATGCATGTCTCCATCTCTCTCGCACTTTGGCTGACTAATGGGTATCGGATAGTCGAGGTACTCGACTAAAGCGTTCTCTCTTGTTATTTACCTTTTTTATTGCATATTCCAACCACTTATTTAAGAAACTTCTCAAAATGCATAACCATCGCATTGCAAGTCCTTTAAAACTTTGTGATCTCATTATATCCGCTTGGCTAAATGTTCGGTTTCAAGTACTAAGTACTTAATTTCCTCGCCGGCGCAAAAGTAAAATAAAAACCCATGATTAAAAGGTGCAAACAGAGCACTTTTAAGGCAAATCCACACGGCAAATTGCGTTGTCAGGGGAAAAAAGCGGGGGATGCATTTCACTAACTAGTTCGCCGCTCTCCTCCACGTTCATAAAATGCAAATACAAAAATTATACAAGCACAAAGAAGTCTTTTGCAGCGCTTTGTGATTTCACTTATTCTTTTGTTTAATTTGTACTCGCACCGCCCGCGCTTCCACAGGATGTCTTCATCATAATTACAAACAAAGCATAACTAGGGGGAAAACAGCAGACAAACAACAGCAGCAGCAGCAGCAACATTGCCACGAACAACAGCAACATCAGCAGGCGGCGCCGCAAAAGAAGTAGCAATCGTGCAATTGTTTGCACAGCAAGTTGCTGCGGAGACTCGCCAAAAAGCACAAGAAAAGCAAAAATATAGCAACGGAAAAGGGGAAAAATATGTATATAAAAAATATATATTTTTAAAAGTCAACAAACGGCGGCAACAGAACATCTGCTGCACTTTCAGTTGCACTTGTGAAGCTTAACTCCCTGATGATTTTTCTAATATGTTTTCGGGAGTTGCCCAAAAGTTGGCAAACCAGCTAAATACAATTATATAATATTTTCTAGAATGGTATACAAGGGAAGATATTCCCTTTTTTCAAAGCTCCCAATAAAAATAATTGGCTGTATTTCGATCTTTTTTCTATCTAAGCCTTTTTGATTTTATAGGTTCGAGTATCTACTGATTTTACTATGCTAACGACATTGATTCTGTAATACTTTAAGATGATTATGCTGCACTTATTGCCCCTATAACTGGGGCAACAATTGCTATTGTTGCTAAATTGCGACTCTTATTAGAGGAGAAACAGCGGAAATATTGCTGCAATAAGCTGCCTTTCAGTTGCATTTCCTAATGGGGCATCTGTTTTGCCATAGAGTTAAACGTCATAAATGACAGGATTTCTACGGAAAAAAGGTTAGAACAACAAAACGAAACAGTCGGAGCATTTTTTCGATTTTTTCAAAGCCTTGAGTAGCCCAGAGGTTAGAGAATTTGACTCTTGTTCTCAAGGTCCGGGGTTCAAAACCTAGAGGAAAATAACTTTTTTTTTTTTGTACTTTAAAACAATCTATTAAAATAAACTATAAATTGAAATACCCTCTGCAAGGTATACTATTTATTATCAATTCTAATTTAAGTTTTTTTTCTCTGTGCAGTAATGAATATTATGGTCTGGATCCCAAAGTTGCATTTGTTGATCGATTTTTTCCATGTTTTCGATTATTTACTTTTATCTGCATTAGCAACCTAGATATTTTGCTTGCTAATAATTGAATTATTACAGTCTCACCCAATTTCATTGCGTAATTAATAATTCCAGCAAAATGCAAGGACACACGGACATGTGTTTTAATGCGTTATTTACCACTTCGAATTGAATTGGTATAAATACAAATTTGTGGACTCGAAAGGCTGTAGCAATGGGCCATCAAGATATTAGCAGTCATAAATAAATATGTATTCAGGGCCATAAATGTATTTATGTATGCATAATAACTGCAATTGCCGTGGGTAAATTAAATTGGTATTTTGTTGGGCGATAAAAAGAGGCGGAGCGAAGGAGATGAATCACTCGGGTGGATATAAAAACAAAGTTAATCGACTGATAAGTGACTTATCCAGCGCTAAGTGTTGCCTTTAATATATATATCTGTATGTATTTAATGGTATATATACTCCCTGAATTTTACCATCCCCGGTTTCCTTTTCTCCATTCTCTGTAGCGCTTTTTATTTCTTTATTTCTTTGTTGATGGAATTTTTTGCGCCGACGAGATGAAAGTGCCTTCCTCTCGCTCGCGTTCCGCCCGCATCACAATGGCCAAGAAGTTGCTTTTTTTGAATTTTTCAATTAAATGTTAATTAAGTTAATGAAATGCCTGCCGCACCCCGCATACACGGTGCGTTTCGGAAAAGCGGGGGAAACGCGGGAAAAGTTGAAATAAAATTTCCAAATTTATGACCAGCATTCCTTTTGACTCTTCTTAATTTCACTGGATTTTTGGCCAAAAAGCTCTGCCACAAGAATTTTCAGCTCTGCCACCAAAAAGTTGCTAGGCAATATTCACAAAAGAAATTTAATTATTTGAAAAAACCCGATGTAAGGTTGGGTACGAAAAAAAGGTGAGAGCTAAATACAGCAGCCGGAAAAAACCCTTAATTGAAGAGGTTACTAGGAATCGCAATTAACTGGATTTTTTACGGCTGATAGCGGATACGGGAAGTGTTTTAATTATGCAAATGTTGATTTATCCCTTTTTAATACATCGTACATTTCAGATTTCAAAGAGGTTGGCTTTTAAATAGCGCTTTTGGTTCAATGTAATAATTGGAATAATTGCAAGGTTAATAAATAAAAGAAAAAATCCAAAAATAAAAATAAAAAGGCAAAAAGTGTAATTGTGTTGTATTTTACAGAAGTGTATTTGTGTTTTTATTGCACTTTATGCTTAAACCTAATGAAGTGTCTGTCCACTGACTTTCGCCCACTTTGATGTAATGTGTTTATTTGCTCAGCTCAACATAAGATCTTCCATTGTGTACCGTGCTCTTAGTTTCGCCGGGATTCGAACCCGGACCGGCGGCAATTAGATCTCAATAACTAGGGAGAGGAACTCAGCCCCCTAGGCTGCCGCCGGCGGCGATGTGACAGCGTCCTATAGCTAAACTTGAACCTCTCGGCTACTTTGATTAGAAAAAAAGGTGTTTCCGTGCCCTGGTTATTCAGCCCTCGATTCAAAATTTGAATTTCAAATAGAGAGTGGGAAAATCCTTATATTTGATTTTATTTTAGTTTCAGAACATTTTATTTTATTTTCTAAGTTTTCCCATTTAATGTATAACCAAATCCTTCTTCTCTCTAAATAATTCCAAAATACTAAAAAATAAATATACAATTCTGTAAAAAAGATATTAATAAAATTAAAAAATTACAAATAGTTACCAAATATAAAAAAATAAAAAACATAAATAAGTGTAAAATATAATCAAAATAATATTAATCACTTCGATTTCTATAAGTTATATAATAAACCCTTTATTACTTTATTATCAAACCTAAAAAAACAAAAGTAAAGTAAAGCAAAGCCATTAATATGTTTTAATGATATGAAAAACTGCTAAACCCACATTTGATTCTTTTAGTTTTTAGTTTTCTCTTAAGCCCATTGAAAATGTTTCGTTTCATAAACGCATCCGGAACACACACTTTATTATATGGCACACTCGCCGGGAAATCAGCTATTAAAATTTCCGTTTGACAAGAGTGTTTTGTTAAGCCCACCGTAATGCCACCTTCCTTTGGCCGCACTTTGTCATCAGCTTTGCGCTGCTCGTCCCCATACATATATCCTTATATATACCTACGTATTTTTGTAGTCGAGAGTGCGCCGGGTATTTATGCACCGTCGTCGTCCCCGGGCCTCTGCTCCTAATTAGTTAATGTAGAAGAGCGAGGCCTGTCACTCCACTCGGCTCCGAAAAGAGATGGAAACGGAGATGGAGATGAAGCTGGAGTGCCCAAGTTGGTTCCCCTGGCGTTTGGTTCCTCGGTCTCAGCACGCGGCATGTTACAAAGAACATTTTTGGAATCTCTGGAGGAGGGAAGAGTGGAGGCTGAGCATCCTGCTTTGCGGCAGCTGTTTCCCCCATATAGCTCAGTTTGGCCCTAATGAAATATATGGGGACAGGCTTCAAAGCAGATTTTACATCCAGAAAATACACACCCCCCCCTCCCCTGGGCAGCCCACTAAGCAAATGTGCGCGTGTGTTGTATGTATTTTTAATGTCGTAGAGTCCTACCTACCCAACAACAAACCAGCACCACCCCCTCCCCCTTTGGGCATTAAAAATGTAAACGCTTTACGGGCCACGCGGCGTATGCTTAATGCATAACGTATACGCACTGTGCGCCGCTCGCATACAAATAAACCGAAATGAACTCTTTTTCTTCCTCTTTTTTCTCGACTGATTCACAGGTAAACGTGAGCAACACCTGGACGATGCCGCAGGAGGGCCTCAACGTCTTCTATCGCTTCTTCCGCGATCGCATTTCCTGGTTCGAGGCCGACGCCGTCTGCCAGTTTCATCATGCCAATCTAGTGACGGGTAAGCATTCGCTTAGGAAATCAGCAGAAAGCCAGGAAACCGCACGAAAGCAGAAGCCCTGCTAAATGCCAGAAAGAAATGGAAGTAAAAAATGCAAATAAGCCCAGGGTGTAAAGCAGATGGGGTAAACCCGACATTATTACAAATGTCCGGCCAACGAGAGTGTCACCTAGCAACGAATGCAGCCAGGACTCCAAAGTGGAGAGGGGGAGCGAAATGGGTGCAAAAGACAGTTGCCAAAGGGACGTTGCCATTGTGGTTCGCAAATGAATGAAATGACAGCAAAGTGACGCAGCCACAGTCGAGTCTTTTATGTGGCCGGACCCCAAAAGCTTTGCCATACAATCTCAACCTCTGGCCCCCTCGTTTACCGCATTGCTTTTGCTTTTCATTTCTATTCTAGAGAGGGTTTTGCAACCAAACTAAACCAACCCAACCAACCAACCAACGAACCAACCGACCGACCTCATAATACAATAAATCCTCCTGACAAATGCTGTCGCTGCAGTGGCGGTGGGTTTAAGGGGGGGGGGGCCTCCAACAACAGCACCAGGTCGAGATTGGGGTCAACGTTGGCCAGATAAAGATGGCCAAACAGTTCAGTGCATCTAAATCACAATCAGCCGGTCGCTCAAATGACCCAAAACAACCAGAAAGTTGCCAATATATCTGCTCTCGACAAAAGTTCCTGTGATCTTTACTGCGGCGAAGGGGAAAGGCGAATAAAAGTCAGACAGAGTAAATTTATTCATTTGAATTATAAAGCAATTGAGCTTTTTCTAGCTAATAAAAAAGATTAGAGTTTTAAATATTCCCAATTAATTCTCTAGATTTTTCTTATAAAATTATTAGCAGTAACCGTCAGATTTAAACTAGGATTTCTATTTTAATCATTGATGAAGGACACGACTTTCTAGTAGAGCTTGAAAATTATCGATAATATCGATTCTTTGAAGGGGAAAGACAAATTAAATATCGAGAAATATATTTTTTTCATCTCTACTTTCTAGATTTGTTGATTAATACTTGGCGAGCAGTTAGAGCTTTTGGGGTCAAGGGTCGATTTGTTGACATGGCACACATATATTTTTTCCCCCCGTTTTTTTTTTTTTGGCAACATATGCAAATGTAGGAACGTGTGTGACACAAGGGGTAACACAAACAATAGCTAAATAAGAATCGCAAACAGGAACGAAAACAGAAAACAGAAAAGCGACACCAGAGAACAGGAAAAATGAAAAGAAAAATAATTTTCAACAGCGTTTTGTTAACAATTTGTGTTGTCACTGGAGGGTAACATCGAGCTGATGGCTTTCCACAGCCGAAAAACTCAATAGAAACAAAAAGCTAAAACAAAAATATAGAAATAGAAATAGAAGCAACAAAGAGAAAACAACAACAATGGAAGAGGCGAATTTAATAGAAATACTCTGTGTGGGAAACAAATAAAAACCATTTGTCGTCTCGTTTTCATTTGAACTATTCTCTCCGCTCATCCATTTTTTTTCTGTTTGTTTCCTTTTCTCGTTTTGTTTTTCCAAATGTCCCGTGTCCTTACAGTCGACAACAGTTTTCAATTCGATGCAACGCGCGACCTGCTGAGGGAATTGGATGTGAACGACATCGTTTGGATTGGTCTCATGCGACCGCAGAACTCGGATCGTTTTATGTGGTCGTAAGTACAACAATAGCAACGGGAACATCAACATCAACACCAGCAACAAAAGCATGGCCGGGGATACGTGGGGCACGAGGATACACAAGGATACCCAGAAACAGGATGTGGGGATGCAGCCGAAAGGGATTGTGTGACAATTGTCCTGTTGGGGCCGACATGTGTATAGTGGTCCTCCATTTAGGAACAGATCGCACTAGGAGTCGCAATCGGAATCGGAATGAGGGGCTCGGGTTCGGGTTCGGGGGAATCCCCAAGTGGAAAAAAGCATACATGACACACTAAGTGAAATCGAGAAGGGATGGCAAATAAAATAATAATGCAAGGGCTGCCGGATATCGGCTTTCATAACTTTGACTTTCGGCCAATTAAATGTGGAAAGCCCAACCGAATAACAAGGGAAAGAGTGAAGCATATCCGATTTCAGAATTTAATTAGACAACACAGACTAGTAATTATGCAAAAATAAGTTTGTTTGAATTCGCACAGAATAGCAAATTGAAATCAAGAAGGGTGCATCATAAAAGGTGGATTCAAATATTTTGACTTTCAGCCAATTATATTTGGAAAATTGCAATGGAAAAAGTTAGGTATATCGGTTTTCATAAACTAATTAAACAGAGCAGCAACAAAAGCCCGTAAACTAACTACATGATGCACAAATTGAAATCAAGAAGGATGTTTTGGTTATTTTACTTCTTTATTTTCTAACAAATAGGTGGGAAAGCTTATAAAAAGATTACAGATTTAAAAAACACAATCAAGTAGCATTTACAATTTTTACACAATCTGTAAAGATGTGGGCGCCAGGACCTTTAGATCGACTCGGTTAGACATCCTGATCAAGAATATATATTCTTTACATATGTACCTTTTACTCTACGAGTAGCGGGTATAAAAAACACTTGTCCGCTTATTTGAACTCTTTTCTTTTGGGCTGGTGGTTAGGAACTCTCGTCCTTTGGTGGCCGACACTGGATACTGGGCCGAGTCCTTGCCCCTGATGGATGCTCCGCTCTGCGCCGTCATCGATCCCATCCGTGATTACCGCTGGCATGCTCTTCGTTGCGGCGGACCCGAAACGGCCTCCTTCCTCTGCGAAATGCCAGGTAAGTGGTGATTGCTGGGTTTGCCGGGATACCAGCTAACTGATCTCTGATCCTGGGTCATCACCCCTGCACACACCTGCAGTCCCCAGCTGGGCAGATGCCTGCATACTGAAGGACATGCCCAATTTGACCATGCAGTACATGGCGGACACGGCCAGCATCGAGCTCATCCGCAATTGCCAGGAGGAGGGACTCCTGCGACACACCTGCAAGGGCAAGGAGGTGAGTTGGCAGAGGGCTTAAGCCGCTGCAACAAGTTATAGCAGAAAAAAAAATTTTATTATCTGTTTAAATTGTAAAACAGTATGTATTTTTGGTGTGAGACCATTTTTGGCCAAATTACAGCAAAATAAAATATTCATATTTTTGCCAAAAACCCTAGTTCCAATTTTCCACAAAAAAAATAAATCGTTTTTGGCCGAAACAATGGAAATATTAATGCAAATTTGAATTGTTCATACCTTTCTGAGCTCGATATTATATTCCTTACCGATTGGAAAAATTTAAAACAGTCAA